>VYXC01012078.1:491329-562156 GCA_013397175.1 Platysteira castanea | reverse complement strand
GGAATAAAGAACAAAGAAATTATCACAGCATCACATGAAACGAATGCAAAAATATAATGCAAGGTCCCTGTGAATGGAAAAGTTACAAATGGGTGCCAATGTAGATAGGCCATGGGTGTGACGTAGGGGAGAACAGAAGGAAAGGGAGAGAAAAGTAAAAATCATGAAACTGCAATGTATTACACTTTGCAGGAGATCACCACACAGGCATAATCTGGCCTTCAAACCATAAAAATAAGAAATACCCACACAAAATGAAAACACTGCCTTTAGTTTCTTAGATTTCACACTGTAACAGTATTAACTGTATAAAATGTATCATTTCAGTGGAATCTGACTCTCTGATTTTAACATTGTCCTTATCCTCATTTTAAAAATATTGTGCCTTCTACTCTGCTTAAAAGCTGAGAGTTAATTTCCAAAAGAGATGATCCAAGCAGCAGTTCTTTTCTACAACATCCATGCTTCTCTAGTCATAGTCGTATGCCACATATAACAAGGAGAGGAGACAAGGAGGCTTCAGTTTTCTCTCCAGTTTACTCTGGTCAGCAGGACATATATTTCCATGCCAGGTTCCTGGTTAAATGGCTGCAGAACACTCCCACAGGTGTAAAGCCTACGCTGTTCCAGCTACATATACAAATAAAATACTCAGACTGCAGAAAGATAGCCACCATTTATTAGCTGTTAACCCTTTTTCCAATTGGTTTAGTAGGTCACTAGTTTGCTAACAACTCAGGTGAAAACCAACTCTTCCACAGAAATAACACTTGTTGAAGACAAATCTGTCATAAGCCAAATATGCACCAAAATTCTCCACATGTAGTCTTGTCACAGAGCCATTCTTTGTTGCCAAAAACATTTAATATCCCAAAGTGCTTAATTCTGATAGGTGTTTTCCAGTTTACTGCTTTCTCCATTTTTCTGTTATAGCTGGGAACTTAGTTCAGCTGCATTACATTCAGCAACACTCTCAGTCTGCTGGAAATTAATCAATTCATCTCTTGTGATTTTTATCATATGCAGGCACAGGAAGGGCTCCAGCTTGTGACAGACAGGAGCTGGAGTCTCCGTGGTAGGAGTCACCACCATGTTGACCGATGTTATCCCACTCCCAGCTCCAAGTTACTTCTTGTCAGCTGATCACCAAGCATACATTAAATATTAGCTTACTCACCCTTCATGCAATTTTTAATAAAAGATGTTGCAGTGTTCAGGGCTATGCTGTCAACTTCTCAACCAGTAAAACTTATCATAAAGATTCACTGATGAGTTACCATCAAAAAATTACTCCAAGGTTTCTCAAGCTTTTCCCAGTATGCGTGTAATACAAAGGCATCCTTTAGGCAGTGATGTTATTATGAGGAAAAATGATATTAATCTAATTCTGTTTTGAACTATATAAAATTTCCTTTCTCATGACAGACCCTGCCTGAGTTTACCCACTGAAAAAGTAAGTTTTCCTATTTATTATCTACTACACTACAATGGAACATTGATAGTAACTTTTAATAGCTGTTTGCTTTTGCCAGTTGGTATTTTGTGGGTATCACCAGTAGCTGCTTTTGTATGAGCTCAGTGGTGTATATACCCCTGTAGCAAGCACCTCTAACAAACACCAGCATGTACAAAAGATTTGATTCACAATTTAGCAGTGATCTGGTTACAGTGAATACTAAACGGTAAATGAGTTCTGAACTCTGTGTTTCTGTTAGCCTGAGTAATATCAACTGCCCTGGAGAAAGCTGCTGGCTGCTGGAATCCTGGGCATAGCAGACATTCTGGTGCAATGGGAAAAACTAAAGTATAGGGGATTTTATGAATGCCAGTTCAGCCCCTTCCTCAGGAAGGCAAACTAACCCAGTTCCCCAGTGCAGATAGCTTTGGATATTCAGTTCCAGATTTATGTGACCACAACACACAAAACCAGATTCTTTTTCCTCAGTTCTAGGTTTGGGGTTGTTTTTTTTTTCTAACAAGCGTTGTAAAAGGACTAATGTGTATATAAAAAATATCTTTTAAACTTTCATAACATAAACACTGTTTAGTGCTAGCATTTGCTTGCCAATTTCCAGAGCAGGAGTTAGATAGTATCAGCTATTTGATCCCTTGAATTCTCATCCAGAACTTTGGTCCAAGCTGTCAGAGATTCCTGGTGCTCATCACTGTCACATTCATCATGAGCTTTCCCTTTTGGGAGGTCTGTCACTTCATATCAAGAGGGCGTTATACCCAGTGTACTTTCCCATAATTTTTTTTTTTGAGAAGGACAAGGAGAAGCACAATTCATTCAATGCATATTAGAATGAAGGAATAAAGTGGATGACTTTATCCTTCTCCTTCATCTGCTACCCAGGTTCCTGCTTAAGCCATTTTTTTTTCCTTTGGCATCCATCTTGGCTACATTAAAGGCAGCATTAATTCCCACATCAGTAAGAGCCTTGCACACCTTGAAGAGTCATGTCCCAGTAAAAAGAGAACTTTTTTTTTCCTCCATCTCTCAGGTAGCATTATATTTTTCAATAGTTAAATAATGTTATTTATTTGAAACACAGTTTCTAGGCATTATTGGGGTTTTTGCATTATATTCAATATGTGACTTTAGTATGTCCCAGAGATACCATGATTTTTTTTCATGTTAGAAAAGGAAAATTAGAAAACAAGAAATTAAACACTCTTTGGAGTCACAAGCTTCTAACATGAGAAAGACATTTTGGAAGCATTATGGCTATATGACGTTGCAACAGTCAAATGGCTAAATCTTCTGATGAATTCTCACCTACCTTTTCCTTAAGTGGAAGAACACTACATACATTTACAAGCATAAAACTGGGGGAAAGTGTCAGACAATCAATACAGAGCACTGCAGTTCTTTAAGCCTATGGCAGACAACCAAGGAGCTTTAACCTGCCAATACAGGGAGAGCTAGCTGAGTGGCCAGATACGACTTCTGGAAGAAAATGTAGTGCTTGCAGTTTGTGCCAAGAAAGAAAACCATAACACAGACTACTACAATATACTGGAATGTCACCAGATTATTTTTTGATAAAGCACTTTTATGCAAATACTGGGAGAGGAAAGATGCTTGTAAAGAAAAAATCAGGAACCATATAGTAATGATTTCCCCATTGTAAAAATGGACTTAGATCCTCCAAGACACATAGATGATGTCCTCTATGAGAAAATCCTGTTTATCAACAGAAGAAAATAACCCACTGGGTTTTTTTAATATTAATTCAAATTTCAAACATTTCAGTAGCACCCCAGAAGGCAATAGCTCTTAAAAGGGTTTATGGTCTCTGCTGACTATGGATTAACAGGTATTTTCTTTGTCATCTGTGTGTTTTCCCTACAGGAAAAACTTACGGTATCTTTTCACTGAGGTTTGATTCAATCCATGTGAACTATAGTGACAGATCCTGACAGTGTTTACTGCCAGGACAGTCAGATGTGCTGAAAAGAAATTTCATTTTAATGCACCTTGAGTTTCCTGAGAAATAAGGTTATCTAGCTCTGAAAGATGCATAGCTAGCAATTCTCAGCTCCTCCTCTGAAAGGCTGACCAACCTTGAAATACGCTGGCTACTCCTGAAGCTGACAATGACACCTTGGCTCTGAAGCAGTAAAAGGACTGTGATAGTTCAGTTCTTACAAGACTAGATTTCCTAACTAGACCACACAGTCTAGCAGGACAGGATACCATCCTCACAAACATGGACAATCCCAAGAAGTGGGCCCATGGGAATCTCATGATGTTTAATGAGACCAAGTGCAAGGTGCTGCACGTGGGTCAGGGCAACCTTCAGTACCAATCCAGGCTGGTAGTGCAGCAGATCCAGAGCAGCCCTGATGAGAAGGACTTGGGGGTGCTGGTGGATGAGAGGCTGGACATGACCTGGCAATGTCAACTTGCAGCCCAGAAAGCCAAATGCGTCCTGGCCTGCATGAAAAGCGGCGTGAGCAGCAGGGTAAGGGAGGGGATTCTGTCCCTCTGCTCTGCTCAGGTGAGACCCCACCTGCAGTGCTGCATCCAGCTCTGGGGTACCCAGCACAGGAAGGACACGGAGCTGTTGAAACAAGTGCAGAGGAGGGACACCAAGATGATCAGAGGGATGGAGCACCTCTCTTATGAAGAAAGATTATGAGAATTGGGATTGTTAGGATGAAATACTGTCAGGGTGGTGAAGCATTGGAACAGGTTGCCCAGAGTTGTGGATGCCCCATCCCTGACAGTGCTCAAGGACAGGTTGGATGTGGAAGGAGATGTCGCTGCCCATGGCAGGAGGTTGAAACTAGGTGATCTTTAAGGTCCCTTCCAACCCAAGCCATTCTATGATTTTATGATTTTATTCTTTTACTGATTTTTATTTGTAAGACTGTATCTTTCAATTAAAGAAATGAAAAACTGAGAATGATACGTACACACATACACACATATACACACATAGAGTATATGTCTATATTCACCAAATAAATATGCACATGTGGAAACCATCTGTGACATCTGGTCTTTTACTAAATCATATATATTTATATATAGACACATCACTCCATATGTATTTACTCCAAACTTCTCTAAGATCATGATTCTCAGAGGTGAAAATTGCTGAGCTCCATCCATACAGCACTAGGCTTTCATTAAGAAATCCCGTTCCCACAGTAATACTTTTTCATTCTGCATCTTTATGTCCAAGTACATGCCTCAGCATCTGAGAGACAATAGCAATCAATGAGCATAGTAAAGGGGTAAATATTAAATCTATTTTATGCACACAGACATATTATGAGTCAAAGCTATATTAAAAACTTAGTGTAGTGAATCATAGTTCCTCTACTGACACCAACAGGCACTAGACCAACCAGGGAGAATATTTCTTAACTCAAGATTAGACAGCAAGATGCTACTAAAAAAAATCCAGAAATTCTTTTTGCATCTTGCCCTCTAACTAAAAATTAGCCCAAGATCCAGTTTTAAAGATTGTCAGTAGGACAGTAAGTAAGTAAATGTCAATTAAGAGTTTCTAGTAACTATTTCCAGGGAATATCTGGTAGTTAGATGATGACATGTTGCACTGTGATTTTTTAAATTCACAGCTTCTGACTGAAGATCAACATCTGCAAGAACTTCATATAGTTTGCATCAATAGTAAATAAAAGTCTCTCTCCTGTGGATCATTAATCAGATAATACTCAAGTTTATACCATTTGTTTAACCTCTTACTGTAGAATCAGATGAAGATCTGGAAATATATTCATATTCTCAGTTAAAAGATTAAATCAAGATAAAAGCTAGGACACACCTACACTGCTATATAATCCCAGTATATCAAATGAAGTCAGAAAATTAAATGATTGTGAAGTCTGCTAAATTCTGTCTTGATAAACTTCTTTAAGGAGCAGTAATTGAAATCACAGGTTCCTAGGCAATAACATATGCATTCCAGTGGGATGCAAGACACCTCCTATACTGCTCCTGGGTATTTAATACTGTAGAACTACATTTTCGTAAGTGTTTGTCTTCATTTATTTAAGCTGCATTGTTACTGCTAACTTTTCAAATGCCACCTGCACAGACTAGATGGCTAGCATGTCCTCTGGAAAATTTCAGTTTGTCAAAACCAAATTCTTTTTGTAAAAATGTCAGTTGCACAGAGTCAAATTCAGAGCAAAATACCAAAGATAGAGCAGCACTGAAGCTCAAAGCATCCGAACAGCTCAGCAGTTTAGGCAATCAAATAGATTCAGCTTCAAATCTCCGCCTTTTGCAGATCAAGGATTTGAAGTTGGTTTTACATTCAATGAAGCCTCTTAGTTATTAAGTTTACTAAGTCATTCTTTCTTACCATCTTATTATACAAAATAAAATAGGTTCAACATGAGATTTTGTTTTAAAGCTGTAACTAGTTTAGACTGTACTCTTTGAGCAGGACTGTACAGAAATACTCATGCTAGGCCAGACCAAGCTACTTTACATATCAGAAGGAGCAGAGGAAAAGTAACTCTCTCTTCTATTTGCATGGACAAAAAAAAAAAAAGAAATTAAATGTTCCTTAGCTGCCTGACAGGATGACAACCAGAAGACCAACCACCTCAAGTGTATGCATATCAATGCACACAGCCTGGGGAACAAACAGGAGGAACTGGAGCACACTGAAGGTTAGTACTAGAAAAAATATTTTAAATTTTAGAAGAGAAAATTTCAGCTCTCTCAGAGCTAAATTGGGAAGGATCTCATTGGAATATTCCATGAAGGATAAAGGAGCTAGCACCTGCCAGGGAGTTTTTCTAAGACTCTCTTCCTGGAAGTACAAAACCAGTTCATCCCCTTTAAAGGTAGAGAAGGAGGCAGAGCAAGAGACCACCCTGGCTTAACTGTGAGCTTCCAAGTCTGCTCAAAAGAGAAGCGTACCAGAGTTGGAAAAGCAGACAAACACCTGTCAAGAACTACAAGGGCACTGCTTCAGTGCACAGAAATGCAGACAGAAAAGCTGAGGTCAAATAGAAATTGGCCAGACATATCAAAAACTACAAGAAAGGGCCAGTTAATAGATGCAGACTGGAAATTACTCATAGATCCTCAGTCAGTCATTCAGAAACAACTCTCCAGTAGGACTAATGGGATGACAAAACCACCACTACTTTTAAAATTGAAGCTTGATATATGTGCTAATTTGATCAAATGAAATCATAAACAAAGCTACCAATCAGACTGGCTGAAAATCAAGAGGATTCTTCTACAAGTAAGGAATTCTGGTCTTCTGTTTGTATTCGCTGCAGTCAGAGGTCCTTCTGGCTTGCTCTTGTTTGGGTGGTTTTGGTTTTCCTTCCTCTCAGACTCATAACTCACACCACCATATATCTTATTGGAAAGTGTGTCTTTTATTTTACCTTGAATGTCAAGCATATTAACAGTCTCTGATAGTAGGACAACAGAAAAACAACACATTAGAAAAAGTGATTCATGAAGCATCAGTTAACTTCAATACAGGACTCTGCCATAATTTAAGAAATGGATTTTAAATTCTCATGGGAACTGTGCCTTTGCTCTTTATGTAAAAGCAAGCAATACACTTCATTAGCAAAGCATACAATGAAAATTACACACAGCTGGCTTAAAATGAAAATGGAAACAGCACAACAAACATTGCAGCTGGTCAGCCACCAGTTCAACCTTTCTCCTTGTAAACCTGCTTCTTCAATTTGGTAACGCAGTCCTTTAAGAGAAACAGCAAAGGGCATATAACTTGATACTTCATTACAAAGAACTGTTACATTGGGGTTGTGCAAATGTTTATTATCTTTATTTTTGTCAAATCATAGCTACAAGCCAGCTATGCCAGTCTTTTGCTCTTTTTCATTTTTAATGCTATTTTCATATGAGTTGAATCACTCACATGGAAACTTTTGACATTTAGTAGCTGACAGTACCATCTTCAATAAAACCTTGGCCCTTGAACCTGTAGTTCTACCCTTGCATTTCACCTCAGTTTTAAGCAGAGGTGCATGGCAAAATAGGTGACATTTCTTCCGTGATGAGTCCAAGTATCTGTCTTAATTCATAAAAGTCTGATACATGCTTTCACTCACAGAACACCTGGAGCTATGACATATGAAATGTACACAAGGCAATGAAATCTGCACACATATGAAGTGAAAGCCAGCCATATTCATTAAAAATCAAATACTGTGTATGTTGGCTGCATGTGAAAAATTTCACAGTTACTTATACCTGACCAATGCTGTTTTAAGACCTAATTCTGCTCCCAGTGGTGTTTCCAGCAATTTTGCAAAGGACTTTCTTTGGTAAAAAGAGATAAAAGGAGAATGATAAGACATTAAATACTAAATACCAAATATTATAGTTAATTTTATTTCTATCAAAACTGATAATCTCTTTAAAAACACTTGAGATTCACCCAGTGCAAGGTATAAAAAAAAAAGTGATTGGAGTTTTTTAGTTTCTTGTCTAAAGGAATGTGTAACCTTTGAGATCATTATTTATAACACTTTAATGTCAGAGGTACTTTTGTTCCTTCTTATGGGCTTATTGCTGGTCACCTTCCTGAGATTTGAAAGACCATGAAAGATAAGCACCGTAACTATTCCTCTAAATTATCCTATCACAAATTAATAATTTGGTCCTTTTCTAAATGGATCTCTCCCCACAATTACACTAAAACACAGTGATGGGTCACAAATTCCAGGGGGTCCAACTGGTCCTGGCATTCCTGGAGTCCCACGGTCTCCAGCTTTACCAGGCTGCCCACGCTCTCCAGGACGTCCTTCCTTAGTCATCCCTGGTGGACCTTCAGGACCTTAATATCACACAGGCAATAAATAAATACATTACTATTAAAATGAAAATGGAAAATGAGCAAGTATGGACCCACAACGCTCATGTTCTTTGGTGAAGTATGCAAGGAAAACTTCATTTCCTGCAAAAGATACTTTTTGTCACAAAATGCTTATATATTTGTATAAACAACATGATATCTTATAATGATTTTTTTAAAAGCATGTGGAAAACACTCTAAATAAAAACAGCTTTTAAAGGAAAATACGAAAATTTGCTTTAGTACACTGTTCTACTTTATCATATAATCTGCAATCATCATGGCAAGAATCAGTTCCTCTATTTCTATTTGTTTCTCTGGCTTTGGATCGGGCCCTAATATATCTTCCAAACACTCAACTTTATATGTTGTATGCCTACAGTAATGTTAGGAAGAAAATTTTCCCTCACTAAGCAATGCTTACAAGTTACATGATCATATCAGGGCTCAATTTTCAGATAGGGGTTGACTTCAGGGTCCATCTATCAATAAACAGCAGTCTCAGATACCAATCTCTACAGGACCTGTCTTATATTAAATAATGTCTTACATCGCAATTTATAAGGTATGCAAGAGACAGGCATTACCCTAAAACATATATGGTAATTAAGATGTGTAAAAACCATCAAAGTTTTTCCAAATTATGTCAAGATTTTTTCTAAACCACTTTTAGAAAAAATTATTAGCATGCACTGAATCTGCACACCTGAACCATCTCTCACCTGGAGGTCCTGGGGGGCCTTGGATGCCAGGAACACCAACTCCTTGATTGCCTTTTGCACCATTCTTCCCTGGCAGTCCTGTGAATTAGCAGACACATGCATATCTTTGCGCATCATTTTCATCCAATGAAGTCCAAAATCAGCAATTGATAATATTTATTGAATTAAATATGTAATATTTCAAAATCAAATAATAGGATGTAAAACAAGCCTTTTCTTGTAACCTGCACAGTGTGACAGGGTTCTAAATTATCCTAATTTCTACTGAATTTGGAGCTGATGTAGCAACAGTTAAGCAGACAGCCACTATCAACTGAGGGAATAGATGTAGGTAACTGAGAAATTTGCTGTCACTGCCTTCCTGTCAGCAAAGTTTTTAATATGTTGTATGAAGAAGGTGTAAATTTTTCATCATAATCCCTGTGAAATACAGAATATATAGAAAATGTTCCACAACACGCACAGCAGAATTAAATGTCTGCTAAAGAAATCTCTGTGAGGGTCAAAATACGAGCTCTCTTACACTAGTACAACCCAGTAAATTCAGTTTCTTCATAGAAACATATGTCTGTTTTTCCAACTCTTATTGAATAACCAGAACTGCTGGTGTCAGCTCCAGAGGAAAACAGCATGTTCTCCTACTGGAGTTTAAATTATAAAAGCACTACAGGCAAATCATCATTACATCCAAAATGAATTTGGTGTGCTAGGTAATTGTTAATAAGTCACAAAGGAAGTAAATCATTACCAACCATTTGTCTGTTTACCACTGGCACGTTACCAGCTAGGTGTATTTCATACATATTTTTCCTGGTTATTTTGATGCTACCAGTTACCAAATTATGGACTCCAGCCAGTTTCTTGCTCTAGCTCCACACTATATATGTATACTTAACATAAATCTGCAAATACATCACAGAAATCCGTTGGAATGCTTGGACAGCTGAATTACCTGATAGCATAAACCTTAGCCTGCCTAAAAAGAATCCAGAATGTTTAAGAAAGTCATAAAGAAAGGAGCAAAAATCCTTTTGAGATGAAAATAACAAAAGGACAAAAAGTCAGGAAATCAAAAGGAGTATAAAAATTGTTGGATGTCAAAAATCAAAACATATAGTAAGTAGCCAGTGAATAGATACTGTTCCCTAAAATAACAGAAACAAACAAGTTTAGAAGAAAAGAAACCAGAAAACGTGGAAATACTTTGAAATCTATACCTAGGCATATTTGATCTAAAAAAATAATCTAAACACAGGTAGAAACATTCACCTGAGACTAAGAACTCTCTAAACAGATCAAAACAGAGTTTGACAATAGTAGAACTGAACAATAGCTATCTGGCTGTGTTCTTGTATTCTCTCTTCTCTCATGCCTTCCCTGAAAGCGGTGAAACATCCACACTGCTCCATGTTCACAGTTCCACTCAGCCATAGAAGCCCAGCTAGTCTCTTACGCCACCCTGCACTAATCCCATTCAAAACTAGAAGCAGAAAACCAAGGCATAAAGGCCTTTAGCACCGTGACACGTGCACACCGTACCTCTTGTCCCACGAGCCCCAGGGCGACCTGGGATGCCCATTAGCCCCGGAATGCCATCATTCCCCGGTAAACCAGGAAACCCTCTTGGGCCTTCAGGGCCTCTTGGACCTGGTGGTCCTGGAAGTCCTGGGGGAGCACTTTGGGACTGACAATGGTTACAGTTTTGTAGTCTTCCCCTCTGGAGAATGGCAGGCAACTGGGCTGGGAGAATTCGAAGAAAAAATTGCTTAACGTATTGTAACAATAGAAGTACTGCCCCCAACCACTAATACAAAATCAATTTCCTCTCTTAAGAGAATATAATACCTTTAGGAAACAAGATGGTAAAGTATGGAACCTGTGATGTGAAAATATAGTTCCACACATGTAGGAAAACAAGGGATAAATCAGCAATATGGAACTTCCTTTCAAGAAGTTCTATAATTATCAGGAAACTTCTTTAGCACTTCAAACAAGGAAGCAACAGTAAAGCTTTCAAACTTACTTCTCAGTACATCTGAACACACCTGTCGAATAAATTCTTCTGAAAATTCTCGTGCCTAAATAAAACAGAGAACAGTTGAAATAACAGAGCATGCATTTCTTTGCTGTTTTTAAGGTACTCAAAATGGAAGGTTTGAAGTCCTATACATACAGGTTTTCCATCTGATCCAGGTAGTCCCGGGGGTCCTCTATCTCCTGGCTGACCTCTGAGACCAGGAGGTCCAATCAAACCCTGGATACCAGACTCTCCTTTTTGTCCACTGATGCCTTGAATGCCTGGATCTCCTTTCTCACCTTTCTGGAATGAAAAATTAATGAAAAGCCAATTACATGTTCACAGATCATTTGGAAGCTAGGTAGCACCAAACAAACATATTCTGAGAAATCCTTATTGAAGATCTTCATAAAATTAATGTGATGTCAGTGAAAATTAACTTGATATTGATGAGATATATTTTGCTAAAATGTGTTGAACTTTTCAGGTTCCTTAGTAGCTGTTTCACAAAAAATTACCAGAGAGAACTAGAAATAAATTACTTTTCTTAACTTTAAAGACACATTTTACTTACAAATTAGTATTAAAAAAATATTATTCTTGTTAACACATGGAAGGAAGGGTTTTATTCACTTTTTTCTGAGAATTAGAAAAATTTTTATAGTATGTTAAAATCCTTAGAAGGTTGGAAAAATTGAATGTGAAATTCTGGCACAACTGAAGTTCCTGAAAACTTACTATAATAATCATTATATGTGCAGGGTATAAGACAAAAAAAAAAAAAATTCATTTCAGTTAGGGATTTTTTTGTTTCCTATTTTTTCCCATCTGATTGATAGTACCTGTAGTCTATTTGCTTCACTGGAAAAGGTAAAAAAAATGCTGGAAAATATTTTGATATATCTTCACCAAAGCAGTGGTTCTACGTATGGAATTACCTACTGCAATAGCTCATGTGGAACTCTTTCTCTGCTCTGGAGCCAACAAAACATCAGTATGTGCCCAAAACTGAAGTCATGTTTGCTCCCTTATGAGTTTTTTCCTTCCATTTTTTCCCAGCTTCTGCATAATGTTATCAGTTGCTGCAAAAATTTCTTTCTCCATTTCCAACTACTTTGATGGAATTGTGAAAACAGAACAGGACTATTATATATGACAAACTTATTGAAGCAAATAATAGAAGTTTAAGAAATACTCATGTATATGGTCTCCATAGACTTACACTGGATTTTAAATTATGGTATTTATGTTACTTTGTAACATTTCCTATATCACTTATCAAAATTCTTGACATTAGAAAAATTCAAAGCTTCCTGGCTTGGTCTATATTAGTAACAATGCTCAGAGTTCTCTACATGAGTTACTGCAGGGTAGTGAGGTTTAAATTCAGTGTCAAATTAACCAGTTTTATGAGCTAGCCTGTAAAATCAGACAGGTCGTTCATGCTCTTACAGGAACAGAGAAATGAGACAAAATGCGACAGGTGTCAGTCAAATGCCTAAGAGTACTGCTGGAAAGATGGCCAGTTCAGGTGCATGACCTGAAAAGCAGACCATACCTTCAAAAGTCCTCCATTAATTCAGACACAACTTCTTCAAAAGTTGTAGTTGTAATTTATTTTCTTGATGTTGCCATCTTGAATGTTGTTGTCACAGAAAAGTGATCCTCTTAGTTACCTCATGTAGATTTGTACTTGCTCATTTCTATTACATAATTGCAAAGGTGTTTTTTTCATTTAAACAGTCAGCAAGGCTCAGAGATAAACATGTGGTGCTTACGTAGCTACCTGTGGCTACACTAGAAACAATATGTGCTGAGATCTGAAGTCAAGCTGGTTTTACAGCTAGGAGGTGTTTTGTTTTGTTTTGTTTAAATTTTAATTCTTTTTACTGCTATGGACTATATTCACATAAAAGACTTGCAAGTTGACCTATCTGAACTAAATGTTAAAGCTAGAAAGCATTAAGAACCAGAGAATACTAGGGAAACAGCATCTACTGTAAAAGAATATTAGAGGCAAGAAGCCAGTATAAAAACACCAGGAGAAAATGTTGGAAGCATCAGCAGAACTGCCGGAAGAACTTGCCAAGAAGCAAATGAAACTGCAGGGGGAAAATTTTCTGCAGTACATCTTGGTCTTTAAATGGTCAACCACATCCCATGTGTGGCCTTGTTTGCTAACCCTTGCTATTGGTAAAAAAAGTAAAGAAAGGAAAAGAGCTCACTAAGTGCTGAGACTTACAGGCTGAAGAAAGTTTTCATTGAGAAATCAGAGGCTAACAAAAAACATATTTTAAAGAAATAGAAAATAAACTAATTTTATGGGTTTGATAAGTAAACACAACATCATTATAGTTTAATACATATTAAGAAACTATTTGAATGAATTCTCAGTAGAAATACATCATTGCCATGATTTACAATACTTAAGGAGACTAATTCAATAGCATACAAAGAATCTTTCACCAGTTTTGGCAATAATTTAGCAAAATACCTGTAAGCCAAACTGCAAATGAAGTATTTCATAGAATTACAGAAGCATATGAAACAATTTATATGTTAAAATGTATAAAATCATTTAATTATCAATATGGAACTTCCAGTTAATTTATCCAGCTATTGATAAGCAAAAACACTTTAATGAAAAGGTTGAACAAAAAATACCTAAGTAAATTTGAAGGAGAATTAGACTAATGGGTAGGTGTATACTCTGATTTTACAAAATATTGAAATGAATAAATAATAACCAACAAAATTAGTATTTCAAATACCAATTTTTCAACAACATGCAACACAAACATTCTTTTTTCTTTAGTTATTTTCTCTGTTCAACCAATGCTTTCCCTCTTTTTTTGTTGGTTGGTTTCTTGGCTTTTTAATTCTCTTAAAGTATATGCTTGGCTTTAATAATTTTTAATGAAATGTACATTTCATTCTGTCTCTTTTTAACTAATATGTCTTTCTCTTCTCTGATATTTTTCAATTTCTGTTGCTTATATCATGTGAGTACAAAAGTAAGACTAAACACACATTTTACAGATCACATAATTTGTAGAAACAAATGGAATAATTTTGTAATACTATATTTATCATTGCAAAAATACTTACCTCTCCTCGTTCTCCACTCAATCCTTCTACTCCCTTAAAAAAATAATATGAAAAAGAATTTTAAAAGCAGGCTGAGCCAAATTACTTGGAATCAAAATTTCATATTTTTGTCCTTTGTTTTCAGTAATCAATCACAAATGTTAATTTTTAAAGACTTTCTGATTGCTATAGTACAAAAAATAAACTGCATATAATGATGAAAAATTTGTATCAGGGTAAATGAACACTTCATTATTACCTTTATTATCATGTACCAAGGGGATAAATTGGGAATATATCATACATATTACAAATATATAAACATAATATAGATTTAAGAGATAAAATCTTATTCACTTTACAAAGAAATAACATGTCACAACATGTTATTAGCATGTTACTAGCAGAAGTAAACTCCTGATTCAAACTGTTTAATACTGTCGTACTAGGCAGAAATTAATTTCAGAGCCTTTGAAATACAGACTCAGTAATAAGGCAGATTTTTCATGCTAGCAAATGATTTCAGTGTCATTTCTGCCAAGAGGTTCAATGGTGTTACTGACCATTACATCCCATGGCAAGATGGCAGTTCACTTTCCTGATTCACTCTTATGGACAAGGAAACCTGTATTGTGTCTTGGAGTCTTGAGAAACCCTGGAAAGACCTTGTGTTGTCTACTAAATGTCTGATGGTTTTGGTTGCTGACCAAACCAGATAAGCATGGGAAGCAATTTTAGACTCAGTCTGTATTATTTTTTCAGCTTTCTCAAAAAAAAAGAAAGCAAGCAACAGCTATTCAGTTGCATCATTCTGTCTGAAAAAAAAATGTTTTCTTTCACTGTCACTTTGTTTTCCCTTATGATTAAAATAATAAAGATATGAAAAAACTGTCCATTATTTGAAAAAAGAAAAACCAGGAAGTCTAAATTGTAAAATGTTAGTCTAGGACATTACATTTGGTTAAGTCAATGACCCAACTTTTAGTTTAAACTATTTATTTTTTAAAAAATCTGCTCAGGTTTAATAATGAACTACTTCCAACTTACATATCTCTGAGAGTATTAACTAACATACAGTCTAGATCTCCTGCCCAGAATCCTCAGGAATTAGGTCCTTCTGGCTAGACAGGCAGCTGTAGCAATGTCGTAATTCTGAAAAAAGCAACTGTGGCTTCATTCCAAGTCCAGTTTTAGATACGTACCTCTAAAAAATACTTCTCTGTTTAGACACGACATAGATTATGCAGTTAACAAGTATTTATAAATACTAACAGCTATTTTCTGCAGAATAACAAGATAGCCAACTATGACACAATCAGAACACACTGGCCTAGAGTTAAAGAGAAACAACTGGATCTCACTGATTTACAGCTGGAACAGGAAACATCTGTAATTTATGAGCACAGAAGCTGTCAATAATGACTCCCAGTATAGTCTAGGAGGTAATGAGCTGTGTAGCATGGTACATGCAAAACCTTAACATCTTAAGTATCACTCTTATAACCTTTACACAAAAGCCACTTTCTGCTGTTATCTGCATTTTGTATTACTTACAATTGTTTTATAAAAATATTCTATAATTAAGGATTTACTACAATAATAAAAGAAATGAACTTATGTTCTGTTTCTCAAGACATAATACCCCAGAACAAGAAACATGTAGGTTGGAAGCGACCTCCTTGGATTCAACTTTCTTTGCAGAACAGATGCAGCTTGATCAACTCAACATGCTGCCCAGACAGGTTTTGCCACAATATCTATGAGCTCCAGTGTTTGACCCCCACAAAGCAAAATGTTTTTCCTGTATATCAAGTTCCTGTGTTCCAACCCATGTGCATTTCCTCTCATCCTTCAGGTGTGCACAGCTGAGAGAAGTGTTCCTCCATCTTCGCTGTGTTATATTTGTTATTTTAAAAATACTAAGAGTGTTTAAGACGTAATTTATATGTTACCATGTTGTACATAAATATATTTCACCTGATGCAAAGACCTATACATGTTGATGGAAGAAGTGTTAAGAAACAAATACGAATCATGGCCTCAAACTAGGATCACTATGGCTCTCTTGAAGTAAGATCACTATTTTAACAGTACCTGTAAGCCTGGATTTCCTTGTCTTCCTTTTTCTCCTTTCAGTCCCTTCAGAAAAGAAGCACATTTTATAAAATGTACATTTATCTGGTACATGTAATTAAACTATCAAAAAATAACACAAGGAGCTAAATACTTAAACCTCATTCTAAATCAGTCTGAAAAGTTACTCTTTCTTACTGAAAAGAGATCAGAGCAGAAACCATGCAGAATAATAAAATTTCTACCCTGAACACAGAGGAGCCAAGTCTGGATCTGAGTAGTGACAGAATACTCTTCTTTTTCTTGTAGGTATTTTCATGATTTTCGATAACAAGGAGGAAAATCCCACATGTTAATAGTAAAGTAGGTAGGTAGAGGCCACGTGGAGTTACTTGGACCATGTTTCTATGATCCCGCAGTGCCCTGCAGGCAGGGACAGAGTGCACCCTGGGACAGTCCTGGGTGACGTCCCGGGCCTCTGGGGCAGCAGCACAACCTGCAGCCCTGCGCCTGCACCAGTGCTAGGACCACACAGCTCTGCATCAAATGCCAATGCCCTGCTCAGGCCCCCAGAAATGCAGCTGAAAACTCATGCTGGCCATACTGGGCAGGCTTCCTTGAAGGAGAGCTACTGCTGCTATTCAAGTTAAACTTCTGTGGAGCCTAATCTTAAAAAAACCTGTCTGAGTTAATACCTAAGACTTGTATAAATAGCAATGCCAGATGATACCATTAGAAACAAAGTTGATATACCTGGATACCAGTGTCACCTTGGTTTCCTTTGTCCCCCTGTAAAATATTATAAGAAAGGTCTCCATTTTAAAATGAGTCACCTCTAAGGCATGTAGTCTGTGCTTTAATTTAACACAGTAATTACAACGGCAGTAATTACATCTAGCTTTTTCTTGAAGAAAAACTGAAAGAAATACTAAAAGAAAACAAATCACTTTATCCCCATGTCAAAAACACTGAAGAAGTCCAGCAAGTGATACTAGGAAAGGAATTTGTCATCAAAAGAACTATCAAAAATGAAAGTCGATACTCACATACCAAGTAAAAAATTAAAAAATTCAACATAATGAGATGGCAAATCCAGCAGGATTTTATCTACTCAGTGCATGGGAGAGGAGAGGATGTGGGCAGGAAGGGAGGCAATGTTTCTTATGGGTTAAATTTCAGCTGAATGCACCACTGCATGCAGAAGGTATATAAAGCAAACTAAAGAAAAAGCTTTTTTTTTCATCACAAACTCCTCTATATTTAAATTAAATCAAAATATTTAAGGACTACACTCCATTTTCACCCACTTGTTTTGACTCGAAATGTTTAAAGTAAATAATAGTGGGGGGATTGGCAATCAGATGGTGTAAACAGTGCTTAAAAGTCAGGTATGTAGTTTTATTAACTTATCTGAACACCATCTCTCCATTGACATTGGAGAGAAACAGGCAGTGTATGAAAACTATTCATTCCACTTAACAAGAAAGGTATAAAATATGTACTCCAAAAAGTGCCTATCTCTCTTCATTAATTGAAAAGAAAACTGAAAGTTACGGGAGATGGCTCTGACATCTTACATTTAAATGCTCATAAATCAAAATGCTGGGCCATTATATAGCAGCTCATGAAATAAAAGACATACCTGTAGAGGGTGTGCAAAACTGCATTTAATAAAGAAAATGATTAGAATGGAGATTTTTGGATCTGTTTTGTCAGCTTTCTTCTAAGAGCCAAAATTTGGGTGTTTGGTTGGGGTTTTTGGGAAGGAAAAAATAAATGAATGTTTAGTTAAATGCTAAATAGTAGTGGAGATTTTTGACATGGCAAATATTTTCCTGACTGAAAATCCCAGAACGTAAGATATTTATGCCAGCTGTATTTGCTTGTTTTGTTCTTGAATGTAAAGTATTTGGTTGGTTTCAAGTTTTAAAATCATCTATAGCTGAAAGGCTTCACTTTTACAGTTAGATGCCCAAACCGCACTTTTCTTCCTGAATAATTCAAGTTTGTCATACTTACGACTTGTAACTCCAGCTAACTTGCGTCTTCATGTAAAATGAATGACCTTTTCAAAGGCTTCTTCAGTTAAATATTTAGAGAGGTTTCATAGATTTAACAAAATCATCTTTCATAAAATATTATTGTCTTGGTAAATGTGCCTTACATAACCCCTAGATATTGAACTGAATATATAATGATAATGAAACTAATTAAACTGTTATTATGACATTGACTCCAGCTTCTAGTCAATTTAAGGCACATCCATATATGTGTCTACTGACATGTAAAGTACTCTAGTATATGTAAGACATCTATATGAGGCTGGCATACATGAGACTGGACATACAGGAAACGTGTGCGTTCTGGAGCAGATGAACACTACTGGAATACTTCTGCAGGGATTTTCATAAAACTTCATTTATAACACCACCCACCTATCTTACTGTCTCTTTACCCTTCAACCTTTCTCTTCTTATGAAAGTGAAATGCCTAATTTAATTCTATTTCTGTAATGCCGTACTGGGTCTGGCTGAGAAAGAGTTCATTTTCTCCGTCGGAGCCCTCACAGAGCTGTACTTTGCAATGGTGGCTAGAAGGTGTTGGTAACACACCGGTGTTTTGGGTACTGCTGAGCAGAGCTCCCTGGAACATCAGGGCTGTCTCTCCAAACTCCCCCACTTCACCTGTAAGCTAAGGCAAGATCTTCGGTGGAGACACAAATTCAGGCTAGGTGGAGAAGGGATTGAGAGCAATCCCTTCTCCTGCAATCCTGCAAAGAAGGACTTGTGGGTGTTGATGGATGAGAAACTTAACATGATTTGGCAATGTGCACTTCCAGCCCAGAAAATCAACTGCATCCTGGGCTGCATCAAAAGCTGTGAGGCCAGCAGGGCAAGGAATGTGATTCTCCCCCTCCACTCCACTCTCATGAGACTACATCTGTGTCCAGCTCCAGGGCCCTAAACGTGAGAAGGACATGGATCTGCTGGATCAAGCCCAGCAGAGGGCCATGAAAATGATTAGACAGCTGGAGCATCTCTCTCATGAAGAGCAACTGAGAGAGCTGGGGTTGTTCAGCCCAGAGAAGAGAAGGCTCTGGGGAGACCTTAGAGCAGCCTTCCAGTACCTAAAGGGGCCTTAGAAGAAAGCTGGAGAGGTACTTTTCACAAGGGTCTGTAATGACAGGACAAGAGGGAATGGCTTCAAACTGAAACTAGGTTTAGTTATTAGGAAGAAATTCCTTATTTTGAGGGTGGTGAGGCACTGACACAGGTTGCTCAGAGAAGTTGTGGATACCTTCCCCCTGTAAGTGTTCAAGGCCAGGTTGGATGGGGCTTTGATCCACCTCATCTAGTGGAAGGAGGTGTTCCTGCCCACGACATGGGGGTTGGAACTAGATGATCTTTAAGGTCCCTTTCCACACAACCATTCTATGGTTCTGTGACATAGTCAGGACAGATGACCTAAACTGAAAGGGATATTCCATACCATAAGATGTCCGCTCAGCAATAAAAGCTAAAGGAAAGGGGAGTGGGAGAATGTTTCATTATTGCAACATTTGTCTTCCAAACCTGTACTTGTACTGAAGCCCTGCTTTCTGGGAATTGGCTGGACAACACATGCTGACAGGAAGCAGAGAGTAAATATTTTTTTTTACTTTGCTTCCACACATGGCCTTTCCTTTTGCTTTATTAAACTGCCTTTATCTTGACCCATGACCTTTTTCCCACTTTTTTTTTTCTTCAGTTTTTCCCTGTCCTGCTGAAGAGAGGAGTGATAGAGCAGCTTGGTGGGCACGTGGCAGTCATCCAAGTTCAACCCACCACAAATGCCTTCACATCAAGGGCTTTATCCTTCAGAAGAAAATTTTCAGGATGCACATATTATTGCTTTAAATGTGTCCAACTGTTATCTAATAATAATGATGTTTTTAGAGAAAGGATTTTATTTCATAATGATCACTTATAAGAAAAGCACTTCCAATAAAAGATGCAATTAATGTAAAACTGGAAAAAATACTTACCTTTAATCCCTGTGTACCAGGAATGCCTGGGTAGCCTGGTTCACCTGAAGCCCCTGGCACTCCTAGTTCTCCCTGAGTAATACAATAGCTCTGAGTCAGTGATGTGCTGTGTGTAAAAACACTTATTGCGTGTTTCTCAAGGCAACATGATATGCTTTGGCTATGATATTTTTGAATTTTTATAACTGAAGATAACTGAAATGTCTGGAGGATTTTTGAAGGGATGGTGAACATAGAGAAGATACAAAAGGGATTCTAATTTTTAACCTCCATTTTCCAGTATCTATTTTTATTGTCTTTTAATACAGTTGATGTTTCAAAATTACACAAAAAGTAGTATCTGAAGTAATGGCAATGTTTGCAGATTTGAAGTTCATGAACATCTGACTTACATTGCCTGAAATCTAGTATAAAATTAGTAAGAATAAGTCATCAAATGAATTCTGATACAATGTGATGTTAACTACTGTTTTACTGTGAAACAAACTGCCTTATAACTAACCAGGGGAAATAATGGAAGATCAGTAAATCATGGAATGTAAATAAATCCCTTCTTTAACTAAAATACGTCCAGAATCATATTTACCTTGGCTCCTGATGATCCTGGTTTCCCCTGTATTCCTGGTTCGCCTTTATCACCCTATATAATAATGTAGGAGTGTGGCTGATACATCATTATGTTTTGTCACATGACTAGCAAACATAAACAGGCACTACTGAGAAACAGACTTTTTAAAAAAAGGCACAGGTAGTGACTGAAAGGCTAAAGTTCTTCTCCATTACAGGTAGCCTAAAGGTTTAATTTTCTCTCAAGAAAGATAAGATACTGATGACAAAACATGATATGCCAGCTTCTGCTCACCTGTCCCGTCTCCACCTGCCTCATTTGCCTCACACAGGCACACCAAGTTTGTGTGTACTGACTTCACCTTTCCATCATCTTATTTAATAAAACTCTGAGAATCCTAGTCAAAGTCAAAATATTTATTTATGTTTTGGCTTTTATTGCAGCCTGTGGAATTAGACATATATTTGTATGAGGATTTTCATTAAATCTAAGAATTATTGACTGCTTCATGACAGAATTCTGCGCGAATAAGCTTATTAAGAACAATTATTTTAAGAATCAGCTTATATTCTAAGTGAGATAAATATACAAAACAAAAGCATTTTTCATAGCCAAAAATAAAGCTAAGTAATTTTTAGTCATGTCATAGGTATTCAATCTTCTTGGCCATAGAAAACACTGACACTTTAAAAAATGCTATTGTCAGTATACAATTGCAAATAAATGCATAGGCACTTCTGGGTGTAAAATAATGTATGGGGAGAAATGGATCTAAATGTAAATACAAAGTTTGGGAAATGGATTCTATATTCCTAAATATTCTCTAGGACATAAAATTCAATGCTTACTTACAATTTAATCCAAAACTCATTTTGGATTAAATTAAAAGGTTACACTAACCAATCTGAATTTATAGCATTTATTTTAGCTTTTGAGAACACTAGTGAAATTAGTTCTTGCTGTAGCTGCAGTGCGTTCAATAATGTTACATCTGAAATAAATTTGGCTCCTCAGGTGGAAGAAACAGCACATAACATTACTGAACACAATTAAAATATAAATAAATGTAACATGGAAAAGAAGTTGACATGTATACTGAGAATTATCTGGTTTCCAGCATTGCAGAACATTTTCCAGGACTGCAATGCTGAAACAAAGTCTCATGACCACTTCTGCAATTGTTAAAATCCTCACAGGACGACTGGCACCATTTACTGAATTATATTAACCTCCCTTAAGACTGAACTATCATAGAAGGTAACACAGGGAAAATCATACAGATGCTCACCAATATTCAACACACCAAAAAATGAGCTGCAAAATCCTGGCATTGTCCAGATCAAATTTGCATACAAAGCAGTCATTTATCAAAGTCACAAGCAAATTGACTCAAACACTTACCTTGGGCCCAGGAACTCCAGGCAGACCAAGTGAGCCTTCTGGTCCCATCAAACCCTATTTATTTATGAAAAAGACAGAGACATTTCTATACTAAAACAGAGGAATAGTGACCCTATTATATATGCACAGGATAGTATTAGTAGCATCATTATTCTATTTCTTTAGTGAAATAAACAGAAAATACAATGTTTTTCATCTTATTACACTACAGGCTGTAGTTTTGATACAGTACAGTGGATTATTTAGCTCTTCTATGGTCTAATGAAGGGCTAATGTGCAATGGAAAAAAATCATACAGGAGAAAAGAACAGTGCTGTCATGGAATACTCCGGAGACAAAAAATTCTGCAACTCAAGACCCAGTCTGTAATGCATCCTTAGTTATAACTGAAAGTGACACAAAAGTTTCTTGGTTTCTGTTTAGGGTTTCCAAAACCAGCAAAAATATTTGTGGCATTTCATAATTCTCTTTCTACTTTCTGACCGTGTGTCCCCAAAAGGTTGCCATGACTTGACTCCTTATGCAAATTTTGTGGGGATTTATCAGGAGCAGTTAACTTTGTGGGCCACACCTTTGCATCTTCTGTAAAATCTTCAAAGTTATACTGTTCATTCTAGAACCCAATAGCTTCTGCCATTTCAGAACATGACATTTCAGCACATGTACAAAGCCAAAACAATCCCTTGGACTCCTCGAATGTAATCATGTTCACAAAGGCATGTTTAGCTGCATGTTCCCTACATAAAATAAGAGCTAAAGAATATTAAATCATCAAAGAGTGACTCCCTTAATTTCCATTTAAAGCTAGTCTCAAGTATACGTTAGAAAATAAATCTTTCTTTGAAATCATACTTTCCAGGAAGGAATTCCCACTAATCCTATTTTCCACATCTGGTATTAACATTTGTCTTCTTCACCATTTCATCTCACTTCACTTTTACTCTAGAACTGCATGCATCAATAAAAACAATATATTATTATTGTTTCACTTGGACTTGCATGAATACTGTGAAATACAATCTGCTATAAGAGTGTGCTTAAGATATAGCATAAAATATAAGCATAATGATATAGAAAGTCAAGCAATTAAATAAGGCCTGGAAATCTAACTTGTCAGAGATTAAATGTTATCAGTTATTCCAACTGATAATATTTTCAAAATTCACTGTTATTGTTGTTATATAAACTTCATTTTCGTATAAACAAAACCAATCACCTTCCATTTAGTACTAAATGTTAGGAACTGTTCACTCCCATTACGTTATCTCAGACTTCTTTCAAAAGTTACATGTAATCAAAAACAGATATAATTTTTTACACAGTTCACAACTCAGCTTTGCAAAAATATATTAAACTCTATTTGCTAAAACTAAAAGGGTGTCTTTGTTTCTGAAATAGAAGAAAAGATTCAGAATATCTAAAATATGAAGTAATTTTCTGTAACCATGGTTTTCAGAATTTCATCAATTTTCTGGTATTTCATATGTGCTTTACCATTAACCAAGGATTAATACAAATTAATCAAGGATTAATTCAGGTTTCTTTCTCTCTTTATAATAAGAAAATATTGGTCACCAAAACTTTCCATCAGTAAATATAGCTACCCATTCTTTAGGCTATAGACACAGGCCTGTGAATACAAATAAACTGTATCAAACATAAGACTAGAACCTGACTATTTTTGTTGCCAATGTTCCTCAGGCTGAGACTTTTCCTGCTCAGTCAATTGCACATGCAAAATCTATTAAACTTTAATTTCTCTAAATTAACTAATATAATATATTGAATAATTCCCAACACTTTCTTGACCTTTGAGGAGTAGATATGCTTGTTCTTACTTATATAGTAAATCAGTCTTCTTATCAAAGATGATGCAGTTAATCTAGTGTAATGTATATTTGATAAACAAAGGTTTACCCCAACCCATTTCTTCCATAATTTCGGAAGAGAATTACTGATTCCTCTCCAGCTGGCTTGAAGTCTCTGAGGACTCCTGTCATAGTTTATAGTGTAAGATAGGCCCCCCCCAAAAAAATATTCTTTACCATTTTCATGAGCTGCTGAGACCAGGTGGGGTGGTGCTCCCTGCCTCCTCCCTCTGGACNTTAGTAAAAGAACTGTTATTCCTATACCCCATATCTTTGCCTGAAAGCCCCTTAATTTCAAAATTATAATAATTCGGAGGGAGGGGAGTTGCATTTTTTCCATTCCAAGGGAGGCTGCTGCCTTCCTTAAGCAGACACCTGTCTTTCAAACTTAGACAACTGCTTACACTCATAACCTAAGAGACTGTGTATTCCCATTAAACACTTGCTTATGGACTGTGTTAAGCACCAGCTTCGATACAACAAGACTAAGAAAATAATAATTTGGTTTTGGAACCTAACCTTGATTATATTAATGCTGTCTTAATTCACTTGCACATTAGGCCTGCTTCTTCCCTTTTCCTCTTTTTATTTATATAGCAAAGTAAGGTTTTATTAATTTTCATTTTGCTGTAAGGTTTAATTCAGTTTAGTTTCTTGAAACCAAATTTGATGTTATCTAATGACCTCCTCACTTCTGAAAAACAGCTCTCTCCCTTTTGTGATCTGTTTTGCGTTCCTTGAAGACTACCTTCCTTTTCCAAAAAACATTGTGAAATTACTATTTTCTTCTCCTCAGATTTCCTTTTTCTCCTGGCTAGCACATGAATCAATACAGAAAAGTGAGCACAAGTTTGGGGAGATATTGTGGCAAGTGACAGGAGATGTGACTGGGGGACTTCTGCCTCCTTTCACATTGCCACCTCAGAGTAGCCCTGTGTTTTAAATCACGTAACACACTGAGCGCCTACACTCTACCACCTCACTAGATAATTTCTAGTGAAACTCATATCAGTCCTTGGATTACAGAAGTGGCATATGCTCATCAAAAATGTCCCTCATTCATTTTATCTTATACAAAGTAGAAATACTATATGTATAGAATAACTTCATTTTTTTTAATTAAATCAGCTATGTGTACATATCCACATTGACCTGCAAACACATACCAGATGAGGCAAATCAGAAAATATATTTAGTGTAATTAAAGGTCAAGTATACATCTGCAGGAAAAGGAGAAATAAAATCTATTTTTCCTGGTTCCCTTTCTTGCACTTTCATTAGCAGGCGATATTTAACTTATTTTGTTTAAAAAAGTACTCAAAGAAAACAAAAGGAAGTCAGCACACTGCAAGAAGGAAACTTTCAGACGCAATATAGGAAAAGCTTGAGAATATAATCTGAAAACTATATAAAATTAGAAGAGAAGAGAATGTCCTGAACAAAAATGTAGAACAATTCAAGGACATAAAATGTAGCATTACTCTCCTATTTTCCAGAGCTGACATTATATGGCAGGTAAATTAATAAATTGCTGGTGTTGGCAGTGCAATAGGGATAGTCATTACTGAAGAAGAACTTGTTACTGAAAAATTTTCCCAAGCTATTAATAGACCATCCACAAGCTTTCCATCTGTTTTTTCTGGAACAAACATGTTCAGTGTGACTAATAAAAGGAAAATCCCACTATCTTTTCTGGTTTAAATTCCCTAATGCCATATAACATAGTCAAATATTCCATGCATCAATCTCTATTTAATTTATCAGGTGACAAAAAAAAAATACATTAAATGAGTTGACAGGAATGAGGGATAAATTATTTTTCAGTGTATCATGAACCAGATGTTATTTATCTAAATAAAATTTGGAGAAAACATGAGGTGAGTTAAATAAATATGTACACTTTGGAATCCCACAAGGCCTTATTATAGTTGATGATACAGCCTTCCCTCTGGCATTTCGTTCAACTTTGGTCAGAAAGAAATGGAGAAATATATTCCAGGAACAGGCAATAAATATAGTTAGGAGACACAGGTGAGAGAACAAATGTTCATATATTAACCAAGAGTATGGACACTTGAACTTTCAGTTCAGGCAGTGTTTCATCCAAATTTGATCTGGACAACTGCAATAACTGGTTGTCAAGGAAATCTGTTCTTTCCAGAGAAGATCTTTAGGTGGCTGGAAAAGTCCTCTAAGTTCATGAAAAGAAAATTAACTAGTGTACTCTCTTTACACAAAAGAGGCTTTCTGATAACTGTAATGTAGTGATTGTGGCTGTGGCAGTCAGGAAAGGAAGAGCTGCAGTGAGGACAGGGGTAAGTGTATACTGTGTAGGAAATGCTGAATGTTCTGGATGACAGAGTAGCCCAGAATTTTTAAAAACCGAAACTAATTTCAATTTCTGTCTCCAACAAAAACTATGTCAGTTTTAATTGATCCTATATTTTATTAAGGAACTGGAAGAAGAGGTAAGGGCCATACCATGAGGAACACTCCAACACCAGTATCTAAATGATGCTTAGGTTAGTTGTTACTTTCATACTCAGATGACTAATTTGGCTTGCAGTGACATGTAGTCATGCAAGACTGCACATACCAAGATGGTCAAATATATGTGTTGCTAACCTCCATCCAAACAAGAATTTTCTTCAGAATAGGGAACACTGCAGTGGGACGTATGCCCAAGTACTTTTGGTATCAGGTCTGTCCTTACACACTCTAGAAGATGGTAACCTTAGCTAGGATGTTAAAGAGATTCATCAAGAAAGAAGGTTAAAAGGTCCACATTAAAAGCCTTGGCAACTTCTTCCTTCCAGGTTCCAACCAAATGAGGCACAAGCCACCACAGCACCCCTGCAGTCACTCAAAGTGGGAAAGAATGGTCCCTGAAAAGATTATTGCTGTCATGCAAGAAAAGGTAGATACTAAGATGGCATTAACAGTGTGACACTACTGATGACTGAGAAATTATTATCAGGGCCCTTTTAGAGAACCCCTGAGTATTCTGTATTTGTCCTTGAAGATATAAATATATACTTCTATTTTAACACTACAAAATGACATCAGAAACCCCTTTGTCTATCAAAATGGATGAAAACCAGCCTGACTGCTGGATTTCAAGGGGAAGTTCACTGATGAAGATTTTCATAGGGAAAGACCTCAAAAAAAGATGGGAGAGATAAACTGTAAGACAGACAAGTTATTAAACTGAACAATACAATCTCTTAACAACCATCAAAATCCAAGAACCTATAAAAACGTACTCTCACTTCATGTGAAAATATTCAGAGGCCTAAAGTAATGGCAAGGGTAACAGAAAAAACAGATGACAGCTTTCAGCCAGAATTTCCACACTGCAAATATGTCACTGAGCTAAAAACTTACATTTGCCATAGCCTTGCCTTTCCAACTTGAAAATGCTAGTTTGCTCCTGTATTTGCCATTGCATGTTTGTTTATGAACAGCAGAGAATGACACCACCACAATTATTTGTTCCTAATAACACAATTTTGAAACTTACAGTATCTCCTGGTGACCCTTTTGCTCCTGGTTGACCTGGTGGTCCAATTTCACCCTGTATTTTTTACATAAAGAGAAAAATTCTGTGACTAATGCACATATACTAAACAATTTTTAATATATTCTTTATTATGCAAATTTAGTTAGTTAAGATTGTTTCTCAATGTATTATGAAATTAGCATGGTTTCTTTTAAACTATTCATTCCTTCTGAAATAGCTGAAATAAAACCTAATGAGAGATTTTTAAACATGCCATGAATTGTCTCCATTCTTTTGCAGCATGCTTTGATGTCATAAATAACCACTATGAAAACTCTTCTCTAAGCCTGAACCTTTAGTTTGGAATGGGTGTATATAAAGTACAGGTTTTAACTATGTTTTGAACAGCTAATAGTACCTTTTGTCCTTTTGCTCCTTGATTTCCAGGAATTCCAGGAATTCCCTGAGAAGGAAAAAGAAAACCTTTTAAATATATGGAATAATTTCACCAGAAATTTTTCAGCATTTGCCTAAATAATTTGGGTTCAAAATATGGGCAAGGAAAAGAAAAAAACCAAACAAAAACAAAACCAAAACAAAACAAACAAGCAAAAACCACAAACAACAACAAAAAACCAACAAGAAAAAAACCCAAGAATAACAAAATCCCTCAAAGCAGCAAAAACACATAGGAGAAAGCGCTCCAGCTGGAAACATGCAAACTTATCTAGGGATACAGTGAAACACTAATGTTGAGTTGTTCCCTACTGCTTTTGTTGCAGGAGTCCATCACTGCTGCTGGGCAGGCTCACATGCTCTTGCTTGCCCCAAAACCCTGACTGACACAGAGAAAGAAACCACTTTACATTATCCATAAGATTTCCCACATAAGTTAAAGCAAAAGCCCTGGTCAATGGGACCATCAGCATGATAGATTATATTTTCTCATCTAAAATACAGTGACTTTAAAGAGACAGATACAGTTTTATTTGATGTATACTAGCTTCTACCTCCATAAACAGTTGAAGATCTCTGTCATTTCCTCAATATCATTGCTCATTCAGCTCTACAGTATATATCACATTTTTCTTACAGTGATCATTTAACTGAACATGATTCAGGTTAAAACAAAACTCCATATATGTTTAAAGCAGAAGTCTACATTTGGTTAGTCTATTTTTTCTCTCAAGGAAAAACTATTCAAATTTGTTGGACAATGTTCTTACTTGTACCATAATTAATCTGCAGCAAGAATTTGGCTTACAGGCTTTACATTTTAATCTAATATTGAAAATAATATGTTGCAGTGAAGACAAGAGAACTGTTCTAGACACCACCAAAACAAATGCATTCTATGGGAAAAAAATAACATGAATGTAACAACTATAACCCAATTGTCTCCATATGGATTACATCTGTGCAAAAGATAGTTCCATTCTTTTGCAGTTTACACCCACTTTTAGTAAATAATGACCCCACCAAGCAGAAACAGTTCATTGGTCAATGGCATATGAGTTAACAATTACATTCTGAGCATTTTACAGACCATCAAAATTCCAATGTATCTACCATTAAAGGAAGAGATCAAATAATGTAATAAAAAGAACTTGAAAATAATGCCTCATACTGAGGCTTTCATTCACATTATGTTACATAACTCCTCTTAATTTTTGGGTGAAACCTTCTTAGATCTTTAGCCCAAATAATGAGATGGGAAATAGGGCACGCTTGTCACCACATTTAGGAACTTGCAGATCTATCTGTGAGTTCTCAATATAATTATTTAATATAATTATTTAATATAATTATAATGTTTAATAATGTAGTTGTTTATTGCTGTAGCTGTAAAATATAAAACCAAATTACGAGTGTCAATACCTGTAATGTAAACCAGAATTTCATATATGCTGAAAAAATATACCACTAGGCAGTGACCTTCTTGTCCTGAACGTACCAAAGCTTTCCACAGTTACATTTCTATGTAATTTGGAGGGCTCAGAGAAGACAGTTCTACACACTTATCCAACATAACAAATGATTTACCATGATATAAGCATGCCTAGAAGAAGAAACACAATGTCCTGCTGAGCTGTGTTGATTGTCCTTGGTTAAAATAAACTGCTGGTATAAGACATTTAATTTTATATCCGTGAAAAAGAAAGACAAAACTCCAAGAACAACAATTTTAAAACTAAGTCATATTTCCTTGCCCCTCCTCCGCCCCATTTTTTCCCCTTTCTCACTGATTCTGCACTACTGAGGTACGTGGAAGGAACTTAGGCCCTTACGTCAGCGACAGCTGGCCCAGACCTTAAAATTCTCCTATGGTTCACTGACATTCACTCAGCTAAGAATGAATCTATCGCTTACGCTGATGGAAGTGATTTCCAGAGTACATGGGGTGGAGATTTTCAGTTACTCTCCCACATGTTATCTGGCATAAAAGGAGGAGAACAAAGCAGCTAATTTGGTCATAAAGGATGAGTACTTCTCCTGACTTATTTTTTCTGTGTAGCTTCCATGGTTCAATAATTACAAAGACTAATTTCTGTAGGACCAGCTCCAGATTACCTAAGAAATTAAAACTGGTTTCCTTCTCATTATCTATTCCAATCTATTACTTCCATTTACATGGATAATCTCTGGTTATGCCAATTAGAATTACTCGCACTTTTTCAGAAGAGAAAGTTAAAACGTTTTTTAGAAATCAACAGTTTCTTACCTAACTTCTAAGTCAAAAGCCAACTCAAGCTGTGGAAATGTGTCTTGTTCCCACACAGAGATTTCATACACAATACAAATCTTCAGAATCTGAGCATACATATTTTTTTTAGCCCCATGAGTAATAAGATACTTTTAATAGGAAGTAATGTTTAATAAGATGACATAACACTAACTAAACTGTCAAAGAAACCTTACTTTAATTATCAAAAAATGCATTCTTATTTTAAAGTATGAGACAGAGCAATTATTTTTCCACCATTTTTAAGACAAAGATTTAAAATTTTTGAAGAGTATATTGCAAGCAAAATTATCACAAATGCCTGTGTTTAATCAAAACTTAATATGAAACACATTGATCATGCAATTTTTCTGCCACTAAGGGAAAAACAATGTTTGGAACTGCTACAAATGGGAAAACTGCCACGCACTGGGAGTAATAGAATCAATGCTGTAGAGTAATTAATGATTCACTGGCCTATAGAAAAAAAACTCCCTTTGGGCATGTCTTTTGCAAAGCTATCAAGCACATTTTGTTCATATAAAATATGAAAAGGAGTTGTAATTCTAAAGTTTCTTTTTCCTTGTCTTTCCCAAAAATGCATGTTAAATGGTTTGCATATATCACATATGCTGTTACAATACCAATAGAAAGTAGCATTACATTTCTAGCCAGAATAGCTAAAAACCAAACCATCTCCTGTGCTTTACTGATTTCTGTCCTTGCATGATTTGGAGCGTTTCTATACTTCTGAATCAGTTAATTTGCTCCCCTTTTTCTTTTCCATCAAACTTCATATAAGGTTTATTCAGGGTTTCTTCATATATAAAAATTAAGTTAATCGCAAATACTGCCTCAGTTCTTTCAGCACCATCAATCCAACTTTGTCAATTACCTTCATTCCAATGTCTTCCTCCTTTATTTGAAATTTTCCCTTAAATGGGAAGTCTTCCCTAACCCCACAAAAGCCTGTAATATCATTAATTATGTTAGCCTTAATCAGCAAGTGCTATAATCACATGAAATTTAAAGCCAGCAAGATAGTCTAGCAAATCTAATTCCTTGGTTTAAAATAATGTTTAATCTAAAAATCCTCAACTGCAGTTTTACCACACACTGCTGAGTTTGTGCCCAAAAACTAATGTCATTGTGTACCTGTCCAGCAGCTAACCAAGATTTTTTGAGACTGGTTAAGTACCGCTGTCCTTACGCATTATTCAGCCTCTGTTGCTTGTTTAATCATTTATCTTCCACCCTGTGTCACCTATGTGTACCTAGAAGCCTGTCAGCTTTCTAAAGTCTGGTTAGGTCTGGGAAGGCTTTGCAGGGTAACGACAGAACCTAAAGTGACAGTTGAATGCTGTGTAGATAATTGAAATAATCTCTAGTGTCACTGAAGGTGCTGTGGGATAGCAGATCTACGTTTTGTAAAAAACGTCACTCTGCTCTAAAAACTGTCATGCATGCCAGATGCTGCAGTTGTCCTCATACAACTCCAATGGCTCTTGGTAGCAATGCCCAGGCAGCCAAATCTCACACACCTTGATGTCTATTTCTGTCTCAATAGCATTGCAAAATGAAGTTCATCTTGGTATGCAACTAAATCCCTGGATGCAGTCTTCCTCAGCTGCAGCCTGCACAGTTGGGACTTCAGAACACCCCAAGAAATTAATTTGTTTCTAGTGTGATGATGAACCTCAATTATGACAGTTATAAAAATCTGTAAAAATATTCTCTTTTATTCCAGTTTCAGCAATTTAAATAAATCTTCCATTCTTTGATAATATCTGGCAGATAGAATGGATTTAACTGTAAGGGGAAAATGTTTTCACAATCCCTGGAAAAATTTTCTTGTCGCTTTCACTAATCATGAGGTGTCTATTTTTGTTTTGGATTATACTAAACAGATGGATTTTCTTCCATGCAGGCCCACAAAAAATCCACTAAGGAAATTGCCGGGGGCCTTATATACAGTTTAACTAGATGTAAGCATTTTTACTTAAGATACAAGCTACATTTCTCAAAATATTTCCCACTTTTTCTAGCTAGTACCAGGATTATTTGCATCCCCCGCATGTTTAACCTTATGCTTGCAAACAGTTGAAGAAACCATGCAGAACTTTTCTAGAACAAAACAAAACCTATTTTAGTCTTAAAATGAGTATATATTAGCTTATTTCTATTTTTTATTTCCTCCTACTGTCTTTAATATTTTCCATTTCTTCAGTGCCTGGTAGGACAGGATGCCCTATTATGGAAAGTAGTAATTTCTAGGCTACAGGTAACATAACCATAGTCATCTAATTTTATTTCTTCTCTGGAAGATGTGAAATTATATAGTATTTCCAAAAGTTCTTCTGTTATGAGCAAACTGCTTTGCAGTCAATTCCCCAGGTAGATGTAGAGAACATTAGTATAACTCTCTTTATTATCTTATATTCTCTTTATTATCAAAAAGATGCCTTTTCTAGCATATATGAGTTCTCTGATTTATGTTTCAGTCAAATGGTTCCTGCCACTCTGAAAAATCTGCAGTTCTGATTCTGGGAAGACCCTAAATGACATTACATGAATTACAGCAATGGAACAAGATACACAAAAGGTATCTATCTATCCACATGTTCCCATGATCCCTTTAAAGACCTGAAAAATACAACTCTTTATGTATTACTGATCCTTACTTGAAAAAGCCTATTTGATGAGAGATTTACTGGAGGCATGCAAAAAAGTACAAGTCAAGACATAATTTGGACGAAAGTACAACAGTCAAAACAGTTTTTAAAAGATTACAGTAAATCCTTGATAATCCTAATAGAATGAAAGACACAAACCAAATTTGGATAATGTATAAAACTGGAAAAGAAATTCAATGAAGCTGAATCTGCTACTACTGAGTAGTTGCAATTGATGAAAGAAAAAAAAAGGGCTCCATACAAAGAAGCATTCCCACAGATATAATGACTATGCACCAGACTAGCATAGCAGCTTTAAATTAAGTTCAGGAAAAGAAAAAGCATTACCAAGATCTTTGCAGTTATAAGACCACAGTTTTCAAACACTTCTTTGGCAAATCAGTTACTAGGAATAAAACACACATGTTAAATGTGGAACAGAGTGGCCCTTAGTGCACTGCCAATGACACAGACTTTGGAAAACCATAATCTGAAAGCTGGAAATACTAATAGAAAATGAAAACTCTGTATATCTTATCACAGGCTGAAATTGGTGTTACTCTTGTTTCTTGTAAATAATCCTCAAAAGAATATGAGCATCAAACTTGCCAAATCATCATGGATCCAAAGGTGGGCAGACAAAAGTGACCTCCCAGCCCTGCAGGTGACACCATGCTGCCCTCCCTCTGCCTCTGGCTAGCACCAGCCTTAGAGACTGTGAAAACCAACATCCAATCTGTCTAGAAATCTTACAGACTTCTAAACACTGACAAACCGGCCCATTTGACACTTAAACACACTGATACTCAAGCAGTTACATGCCTTCAAAACACTTTAAAATTTCTCCACCACTTCAATTATGGAGAAAAACTTAGGATGGGTCACAGCACTTGAGCACCTTGCACACATAAGACAGGGCAGGCTGAGGCCAGCAGAGCCTCCTCGAAGGGCACTTCCTCAGTGTTGCTCTGCTCCTTACACCCAACACATAACCAAAGGGTTCTATTCACACTTGTCACACTGATGCAGGACAGAGTTTTCAGCCACATCCCTTTCTCATAGTAAGGAACCACTCGGTTAAATTAGCAGTGAGTAAGTTTAACAACAAATCATGTTTTTTCTTTTTTTTTTTTTTTTAATCTGGTGGATTCTGTGAAATTAGTCACAGAATGCAGCAGAAGAAAACAGTAAAACTGTGTTCCAAAAGGGATTGTAAAATTCCTACAGAATTGGTCCATTGCTGGCTATTAAGCAGGATGGGCTAGCCTGCATTTTTGGCTATGAAAGTCCCAAAAGCTCTGACAATCTGGCAGTAAATACAGGTGGAAAAAAAATTATTTTCTACATACTCCTCTCCATTCCCAGAAAAAAAGTTTTGTGATAATTCCTTTAGTCTTCGTCTGTTTGGCAGTTGTTACCTGTTTAAGAAATAGCTAAGAAAAGTTGAAACAAACACTGGGACCAAACCCTTCCAGAGCACAAAGAAAGAAAATCACACCTTGACTGACTCAGCAATCACTAAGACTAAATTTAATTACTAAAACTAACTACTAAAGCAAGAAATAATTTGCACAATAAGAAGCAAAGGTTGCTTCTTAAAATGGTTTCATAATATTAGCAGAAATAATAGTTAAATCTTGCAAATGGATTTAAATTCACTCTGATTAAAGATCATGGTGTTTTGTTTTGCCTTGTTTTGTCTTGCTTTGCTTTGTTTTGTTATGGATGAGAAGCCAGACTGTATTCTGAAAGACTTTCCATAGCTTCAAATCAAAGTAATTTTAGTCTGTAAGGATTAAAAAAATGAAACACTTACCATACCAAATTTCCCCAAATTTTCTAGCACTATATTTATTTGAGGTTCTGAGACTTGAGTATCAGCTTCTCCATTTCACGTTTAAAGCTCTTTGTGGACAGGAATAATGCAATGCTATTTATCAAGAAGGTCACACAGAAGAAACACAACAAGTAACTAATTACTTTGACAACCCTACTACCACTTGAACACAAAACTAACAAAGAAGCCCTGCTATAAGTTGTTTAGTTGTTTTTCTCTCGCATATTTTCTGGAGGGCTTCAATTAAAATAACCTTAATTAATCCAAATATCTAAACTGTCTAAGATGGTCAGATGTGTCCGTGGAGACACAATAAAGAGGCTCTGACACCTGCCAGGTTCAGCAGAAAGGAGCAAATGACATCATTTTATTGACACTATATTATTCTTATACACATTCCAATACTACAAGGGATTGGAGAGCATGTCACTTCCTTCTCCATCTTCACTGGAGAAGAAAGGTGCCCATCCAAGTGGTCATATCACAAAAGGAATGAAAAACAGAAAATACCGTTAAGTAAACATTGGCTCTATTTACATAAAACTGTGTGAGAAAATATCTGACTCCAAGGTTAAAAACAGAAGGCTTATAATAAACAAGGCGACAGTCAGAACAAAAATGACCAACCCATCATGATGGGTTGAATGCAGATATAATTTTTACCATAGAAAAAAATCATATCAATGAAATAGACTAAGTATATCTACTTGACTCTATGAGGTGAAATGAAAACCATTCTGGGTAATTCTCAGAGTGCAGGCTGTAGATTTGATGCCAGATACAGCACAACAGAAGGCTAAGCAGTTACTCTGAACCCTCTGAAGCTAGAGGGTTTGTATCACCACCCTGACCACAGCTCTCAAGGAGGCTGTAACTCAGACCTTCTGAGGACTCAGGTACAATTTTTTTCTCTGGCTTCTTCCATGTTGAAGAAGAACTAGATGTTGATGACTAGCTAGAAAACTGAGTACACTGTTACTACTCTGTTGAAGTTGGATCACAGGAAGGAAAGTCAAACATCCTTTTTGGTAAACCTCTTTCTACTTGTGGTTAAGTAACTTACCATAAACATGTTGCGAAGTATAGAATAGAACAGCGATGTACAAATGAAATCAACTGAAATAATAAATATTTATGTCTGCTACATTCTAAAAGAGTGTCTTCATTCATACTCTACTCTCTATGTTTGGTTTCTAAGTATGGTAACTAGCTGGGGGAAGTTTCTGTTTCATCTTCAGTCACTGGAAATCCCAGCAGATATTTACCTAAGTCATAAAATGTAAAGAAGAAAATTGTATGGCAAAAATAAGAGGAGATGCTGCTCTTTAAAGATTAAATCAGCACATGAGAAACAATTACTAGAAGTATAAAACATCGACTTTCCTGGCACTAACATGTCAGATGCCAGCCCAATATACAACATATACCAGTCCAAACATTCTCTTCAAGGCTTCCCTTGTTCAGAAAACCTTTCTTGGCTGAATGAAATTAGCACATAAGTTCAGGAATGCTCTAAATATTACTACTGACATCAGGTGGATCCAAAAGAATGAAAATGAGTCCTTTTTTAAGTATCACATGTCAAAGGAAGTGAATGTTGAGCATACTTATTTTATTCCATTTTACCATTTAACTTTCAAGATCTTTACTAGCTATTCTCAGCAGGGTGAACTAACCAATTATAGGCACACACACACACATTATATTGCTTTAATTCTTTAATTTAAGCCAATTCAGCAAACACATTCTTAACTGATACTGGAGAATAAAGAAATTTTTGATAAAGAACACAAGATCAATTTACAGTTGTCTGGATTTGTCCATTCAACTTTTCAAAAATCTACATTTGATCAAGCCCAGTAATTTTTAGAATGTCTTTTGTTCAGTCTAAGAAGGAGTACATTAACCAATATAGTTGAAATGTATCAGTACATCATTTGCTCAAAGTAACAAAAACAATTAATCAGAAATGTTTTTGAATGATAATCAGTTGTAGTGAACTGATGTTTTCGCACTTAAAAATAAATTAAGTCAAACTGCATAGCTATAGTGTTAAAATGCCAAAAACCCCAATTTTTATAGAAAAACTCACTGCAATATTAATACCATGAAAATCTAGTTTCTGGTACGGAGAAAAAATGTAGTGATGTTTGTAAGCACATGCATATCACAGTCTCTGCAATTTAAGTAAAGGCTTCCAGTTTTCTAAATGCACAAGCACTTAAACAGGCAAACATTTAAATGTATTTTGGGAAATATTACCATAAGAGAGTATACTGGATGTGCAATGAATACATCCATACCACCAAGTTGATTCACTCTTAGTTTCAAACCAGATCCCTAGACTCCCCCTAAGCCAAGCTGAAAACAGCAGCTAAAGGCTCAAGCTACACATCTTCATTCCCTCAGTGGGAAAAAACACAGGCGGAACATGTGTCTTACTCTAGACAGAATAAGCTTACGCCAAAGCACTTCTTGCAATTAAAGCTCACTTGCTAGTACAGATAACCAAGACAAATAATGTCAAGCTTAGTCTCTACATGAAAACTTCCAATAAATATCCCAAAATATTTTAATGCATAGAACAAATCAGATTCTTCAGAAGAGCCTGTGGTTTTGTGTATAAACCGGTCTAGCTCATTGGAATCAGTCATGGAATACAAATAAATCATCACTATCACTGATTTTGTGCCTAGAAGACAGTTACTGCACTCTTTAACAAAGCTGCATTTTAAGTGCTCACTGCAAGACAATTCTTTCAGAATCACACTGTTTAAACACTCTCAGTTTATAAAAGATTAACAATTATTAAGAGAGATTTTAACAAATGACAAGTACCTGTTTATTGTAACACAGTTCATCAAGTTGGTAGAAAGATTTTAAATTGGTACAACACATTTGTTAGAGGTGTTTCTACCTCTCTGTTCACAAAACAGCAGCAACAGGGGAGCAATGCTGGTATCTAATTTGTATCAGCATATGAACTAGTAAGAAAAGTGCCAGGGTAGCCATAAAAAGGTCACTACAGCATACAAGCAGAAAACAGAGTACTCTCAGTACCATTTATTTATTTATAGCATATGCCATTCATGCCCACAATGGGTTTACAACTAGAGCTCCTTTCATATTTCCTTACAACTTTTAAGAATTTCCTTTTGTTAACACTGCATTTATAAAACAGTCTTAAAGAAATGTCAATGGGGCATGCCACCTCTTCTCTACATGATTTTCCAAAATTATTAAATTTAAAATGGCATTAACTGAAAAAAAAAATTCAAAAATACTTTCCCAAGCCTCTGTAGATAAAACAAAACAAAAAAAGCTACTATAATTATAGCAAATTAATATAATTAATGTAATTGCACTGTGTAAAGATATAAATTTAAAAATCAGAAATCATGATAAAGAGGCAGAAAGTGTGAATTTGATGGGAGAGAACTGTTAGCTTCACCATTTAGAAAAGCAGGCATTATTTTCCAAGCTGCATTAGGTTAGTGGGCCCAAGTTTATTACAGTATTTTCTGTGGCCCCCGTCCAGACTGAATTCAATGGGAATCTTTCCATTGACTTCAATATGCTTTGGATCAGCAACTATGCTGTCATGTCTTGTATCATTTTTGTCAACTGGGAATAATAAAGGAACTCAGATTAGTCTGCCTGAAGTTCTAGAAGTCTTTTAATTACCTGTTTCATTACAGCACTATTCTTATATTTATCTTCTTAACAGCAATTAACTCTTCTGTAATTATAGTACGGAATGAATTCAATTAAAATAATTTATCAGTCAGAATGAAGATAACCTAGGTTGAAAATCTGCTCAAAATACATACAGCTAACTAGAAGTTATACTCAACAGAAAAACCTGCATTCAGTCAAAAAAAACGTGTTTGAGCTTACAGCACTATGTAATTAACAAATGATTGCTGAAAGTATTGTGCGGTCAAAGCTGTCATCGCCCCCTTTCTCAAGTGAGAACAAGACTAACAACATCTGTTATGTAGCTCAAGCACTCAGAAAGTCATCAGCAAGACTCTGCCCTATCTACTTCGACACTTTAGATACTAGAAGAAGGAATAAAGCACCAAAAACTGAACTAACCAAACCTACTTATAAAGAAATAATGATGCATGGCATATGCCTACAAAAATCACCACTATCAGCTGTTTATGTATAAAAAAAATCAACCTATCGAAATAAAAATTTATTTTTTTATATACAGGTAGAAGTCAGAATTTTTGAAAAAGAAAAAGGTGTTCTTTTGAGACCCACATTATTTGCAGAGAAAATGCTAGTCCTTACACCCCTTATGTAAGGCTGACACCATTGAAAAACAGGCCATCTGTAGCGGTTTGGTTCGCATTTGTCCCTTCTGTGAGATAAGAATTAGGGAGGAGTACAAAGCAGGCACTACACTTTAATGAATGCAATGAAGTTTATTACTAAAACTAAAAGTAAAAAGAAATAAGAAGGAATTAAGAGAAAAACAACTAAAAACTTTCCCTTTCTCTTTTCAGCACCTCCCCCTATTTATCCAACGTAAAGATACAAACTGAGACTCATTTCAGTTAGCTGACCACTTTAAAACAACTTTTCATCAGTCCATGTAAAGAGAGAAGTTTCTTTTGTTGCTTTGGTACTTTACTATGAGAACAAATTTTTATGGCACCAACAGCCGCCCGGGTATTCTGTTGGCAGGTGAGTCCCTTTCCCTCGATGACAGCTTTCCCACGACTGGTCTCGAGGGTTCATGTTCAGCCACTGGGGTACAAGTTTAAGGATGAGCAATTCCAGGAAACAAAAAAACACAAGAGTTCTTTTTATTTATTTCTGGGACAAACCTCCCCCTCACTATAGAGAGAAAAAACCAGGGAAAACAAAATCTAAAGTCCTTCCATAGGCAATTTCTTCCCTTGGAGCAGGGACGAGGTGGGCCTTCCTCGCTGGGCCTCGTTCACCTCCGTGTAAAGCACAAACAGCTGGAAAGCTCTTTCCCCCCAAGCTTATTATGAAATTACAAGGGAAACTTCAATATTTAAGTCCCATTCACCAGAGCCCACAAAAGAATTTCAGCTTCCAAGCATCTTCTCTATCTTTTCCCTCTAGGCTTTAGCCTCTTTCCATCAGTGACTTAGGTGTTACCAGTCACAATGTCTCTTTATGTGTCTTTGCCTTTCCTGGGAAAGGATTGGTCGTTGCAGGTTTCATTTCTCTGAGGAAAACTTACAGTACTGAAGAGGCTAATCTTTCTCATGCCGATGGCAGCGGAATAAAGTCTCTGAATGATTTCAGCCTTCATCAGAGAAGCAGGAGCGGCCGAGAATCTTGCCAGGCTGTGCCGCGAGTTGGCTCGGCCTCTCCCACAGGTTGCTGCTTATTTCTTCTGCCAGCGGCGGCCGGAGCTGGTGTGGAGTTACATCTCAAAGGCCGGAGCAGAGGGGGAGTTGCACGGAGCCGCAAGGGGGCCCAGCTCTGCTGGCCGAGCGGCCCTGGCCCCGGGCTGGGCCCGGCCCTGGCCTGCAGGGCCCAGCGGCCGGGCCCCAGGTTACCTGTGTTCAGGCCGGAAGAGCAAGAGAGCTATTCCCGCCTGTTCGTCTTTTAAAAAATGGCATTCACAAGGCATTAACTATTTTTGAGTGGTTCCATAAGCTGTCAATATTCAAATCAATCAATTGATTGGCTCTAATAAGTTTCGGAGGAAGTGACCGCAGCCTTTAGCAACAGATCACTTCCTTAGCTCCATTTCTCTCCAAAGAAACCTGACAAACAGGAGGAGGAGGGGTGGCCCCCCGCGCTTATCAGCAGCAGCAAAACACAAAGCAGCATTAACCTTGGGATAGACTGCTGCAATTCTCAAACTAAAACTTCAGGCTGCGGTTAACCCATGACACCATCAGAGTTCAGCTCCTACTATCGAGGCATCTCAGAGTAGTAGAAAAGCATGAATATCAGATCAGAAACTAAAAATTTTGATAGACTCACACCAACCACTTTGTTGAGTCTCCTGATCACTTTTCTCTTAAAAAGTAACATAATTTCTCTTAAAACTTATAATTTCCTCTTAAATGAAGGAAATAATTTCTTTTTTATAGACATCTTACAAAGAGAGCACTACTTTATAGCAGTGCCTAATTTAAGGTGATATAAAATCTGAATGAGTATTTAGTGCTCTATGGAATATTTCCACAAGTAATAAATTCATACAACACATGATCTTTTGCACACTGGAAATACAACAGGATCTTTATGCTTTAATCTATGAAGAGATTAAAAGTAGAAATAGAATAATCAGACTAGGTGCATAAAAAACAAAGTAACACTTTCAGAAAGGAATTTTTTTCACATGGCCTACTGAGCAGATGTACAATCGAGGTTTTAGTTTTGCTTTTATCCTAAGTGTTTCATAACTCAGTATGTAAATACAAAAACAAGATACAAATGTTAAGTAAATGGCATCTTAGTACCTAAAATTGGTACAAACCAACATAACATCAACGTAAGGTGCATCAAGCAAAACATTAATGAGGCAGAGAGGAAAATAATAGTAACAAAAACACCCCAAACTTTGTTCTGCATACTACTATATTACTAAGTCAGGAATTTTCTTTCATTTTTTCCTGTTTCTATCAATCTCAGCATAGCTATTAGATGCAGTAGAATTACATTAACTTTATATTTACTTTCCAAACATCCAGGATATCTGGCCATGAACCAGTTTGTTTCAGTATTCCTGCATTATGAAGACAGTATAACTTCTGTTGTACCTTTTAGTGTATCTTGAACGTGTTTCAAAAAGAATTCTGCTACCATTGCCTAGCATAAAACGCACATTTTTTCAGAGAACACATTGATCTATATCTGGCATTCCTGAGGGAGTTATGAAAGATCAACAAACAAACCAGGAGTATGGATACAACAGTGGCAGTCAGGTCAGAAGCTGAAAGTCATGTAATGCTGCTATCGCTGGCACCAATGAGGCCACATCTGAGGTCTTGTGATGTGACCTAAATATTGAGGCAAAACTCTACCATTCTAAGTGTTTGCAGATGTATTTCTGAAAAATATGATTTCTGGAGAGTAAACATGAGCAGTTGCAAATGCTCAGACATATTACTTGTGGCAGGAGAGCATATGCTAGGCCTACAAGAGTGCTATAAATGTCCTGCCAGCTTTACCCACAAGCACTCACTTCAGAGTTCCCATCTGCATAATTGCAAACACAAGGAGCTTCCACTGAAACCCAATTCTGAAAAACCCTACCTATGTTAAAAAGGACAGTCAGGCTGAAATTAAGCTCAAATAAATCTTGATTTATTCTATAGACATTTGTTCCCTCAAAAATGTATTTATCAAAACAGCCTGTCATAAGTAAGAACCAGATCCCTAGACTAATCTGTGGGGTGTTTAAACTCATCATAAAAAAAGTGAAAGCATGGCCTGTTTTTGTCATCAGGAAAATGAGCTTGGTTACTACCTTTACTATCTAAATCCTATCTAAAGTGTTCTGTCCATACTGTCATATGTTATCCTACAGAGTGGGTAGAACTAGGATAGTCTGGTTAACTGAAGTTCCAAATGGTATTACTGAGGGAAATCAAGCACATTTCTTGAAATTATTTACTTAGCTTTACAACCTACTTCTTCTGTTTGTAACTTTCGGGATTAGCAAGAGTAATAATACACCAAAAAGTATTCTGTCCAAAAAATAACCACACATCTCAAAGGCTGGAGGTAATGGGACTTCAGCTCACCCATGCGCTCCATTCTAGACAGTTGCTCCTTAGATGCCGTCTCAAGATGCATTCAATTCAAAACCATATTATTTTTATTTGCTAAAGCAAGAGGGATCATAAGATGACTTTTCTTAAAAACTGTCAACAAATTAAGCCATGTCTAACACTAATGTAGCTGAATTAAAGAATTAAAGACTGTCTGCATGGATGTTTGTGTGGGTGGGGTATCCATACAACCTGCTGAGCTGTCCCAGTGCCACAGCTGAATATGGCTGGTTAATGATAGAGTCATCCAGCTTCAACTGTATCATCCAAGGCTTGTCTTGTGCTTAGGCAGCCTATTTGGCTGTCACAGGGATGGCACAGGACACAGCAATCCTTCTCTTTCACACCAGTGCCCTAACTATAAGGATATCCCACCAGAGAAGATCACACTGAATTCCACAGAAGGGGAGCCGAGAGGAGGTGCTTACATGTTAGATACCAAATACACATTGGGGGAACAACAGAAACAACAGGAGCAGTAAGTTGCACAAGACAGCACTCACAGCCCCCAAAATCCAGCTCACTTTCCAGCAGGTGAAAGCCAATTACCCCCTCCACTTGAAAAGAGGAGCCCATATATCTCACAGCTGAGGACAGCTTTTCATTTTCCACAACCCAAACACACACTTTTACCACAGTGTTTCTGCACTGAGCTGCTCTGCCCTTTGCTCCTCCTCCACGCCCTAAATAGATGGGAGTGCTGTGTTTGTTCATGCAGGATGGTGCTACATCAGCCATAGAGGCAGATGAGCAGGGATGACTCAGTGCCTTACATTTCCTAATGGTGGCCTTGATGCAATTTCATGGTCAGCATGTAGACTTTCTACTCTTCAGAACCTCCACTGATTATGAATGAAGCATACAATGCAATTTGGCTTGCCCTACTACAATTGTTTAAATTTTTTGTAGTTGTTTCTATTTTGGAAGTCTCCCCCTGTATTATTTTTTGGTGGTTTTAAAAGATTTCTTAATGCTTTTAATGTCTTAAATCTACCACTTCATTTCCCTTTAAAGCAAAATTATGAGACTATAGTGATGAGTTTAAATTGCTGTTTAAAATGTTACATTGTGAAGCATTTATATTAACTTTAAACCAAAATATATTTCTTTAGTAGATATAGTTCATACTTAACCAATGCTATCACACTTGAAAGAGAGCTGTTAAAGTATTAAAAACTTAATTTTCTCTAGGTCAGAAATGCCTTTTTCCTTCCACTTCTTAGACTAATCTTTTAAAAAATCTCTGTGACCCACTAACACTTCTTTTGTAAAAATGAAAAGAGACAAAATAAGGCTAGGGACAATCAGAGAACTCATTATTATCTCAACACATTTGTTGTGATGTACCAACTTACAATATACCACAATCCCTTCAGTTGTATTCTATGATATTCAATTAACATTCACTTTCAGTCTTTCTTACATATGAAGATACCACAGACTGTAAAAGGTTTAAACACCCCACAGTTATCTGGGGCAGAAACAGAAGAAAAAATAAAGCCAAGGGAGGGATTATGTGTGTTTTTCACTTAAGCCGGACAAGTAGGAGGAAAGCCTCTTGGCATGATTTCTCAGTGTTTTGCAGTCTACTCAAAATGTTTTAGGAGGTTTTGGTGAATATATATAAAAATTTAAATTAAAAAGTTTGATAATTTTTCAGCTGGAAATATTATTTCCAACTCCTCATCAGCAAAACTCTCTATCAGATTTCAGTATCATGTAACTCAAACTGCCTGAATAATTACTTTCAATACCACAAAATTTCTGACTGTAAAAAGCTGTATCTCCTTATCTTACAATTCAATATGTTATTCAGAATGTAATTCATCTGTAAGGCAGTGTTCCACCAACTGAGCTCCATTTACTGCTCTTAGCCTACAGAAGAATTGCTGATGGTTTGAAGACAGCTGGCTGTCTCTCAGCACTCAAAGCCGGTATCTTGGCTCATCTGCTTCAAGCAGTCTGCCGGCCTTAAGGAGCCAAACAAGGAAACAAGGAGGACAAAGCCCAGCTATGCGGTATTAAGAGGAGATAAAACGAGCTGCCCTGAGGAGTTGCTCAAATACCGGTAGAGGAACAATGTCTTTGGAAACAAGCAAAGCAAAAATGAAGCAGCAGGGTTACCAGCCAAGCAAGAAGAACAGAGATGCAGATAATATGGTGTGAGAAGATGCAAGGAAGTAAAAGGCCAGTAAAACTGCATAAAGGAAAGGCAGTGGTAGGCAGTGAAAAAAAAGACTTAAAAAGTGCCATTAACAAGTATATGAAAGAAGATACACCATGTAGCAGAAATGAGAGTTAAACCTATCCAGAATCTTTCCTCAAGTAAGTAATTACTAATATCTAACTGTACCATAACATCAACAGACGTCAATAATGAGACGATTTTATAATACACACACACATATATCTATCTATCTATATCTATCTCAGTATATACAACAGTGATATGATTAGGAATCTTTTCCTTTAAGGCATCTTTGACTTTAAGGGCTTGTTTATTTCTTTTAGTTAAATCAAATTTAAAGATAAAAAGGAGAAAATAAACAAGCGCTTTTTAAAAAATGGACATATCAACCAATTCAAATCAACATAAATTAAGATGAAGTATAATAGCCATTAACTAAAGAAAAAACAAAAACAAAAAGCTCAACAAAACTAACAAATCAGTACATAAGGATATGTCAGCAATTTAATCACTTACAGGCTCTCCTCTATGTCCTTCTAGGCCTGGAGATCCAGGCTGCCCAACTTCTCCCTTTAAAATAAAAAACACATTTAAGAAAACAACCTTATTTGAATAATAAAAATAATTCTTTTAAACAGTGTATTTTTAATATAAGTAAAATTTCAAACCAGTAGACATTGAGACTTCACCAAACAAACACCTCTTAACAGTTTAAGATACAGCAAGAAGTGTCATCAATCCAATATTCCCTCATGCTGTGTGTGACAGCTATCAGAAAGTTTGCAAAAAGAGATGAAAGACAATTTTCTTTTCACTAGGAACAGCAATTTCTGGTAGAAAAAAAATGCATAAAACAATAATAAACTGTTACTGTCTAATTGTAAGTATAAGTAATAGTGTGAAAAAATATTTCGAAGTACTTCAGAATACAGAAGTACTACAAATGATCAAATATTTATCCAAGTATGTATAATATTAAAGTATTCTGAAAATTTGAATAATTCCAGAAATAAAAGCACATAAAAAAGGCAAAGATATAGATGTAGATAGATACACACACTCACATGTATAAAATAATCTGGCACTAATTAACTTTAAATTATAAATGCTGGACTTGAAATAACAATGGGTAGCATCTGGGTTTCAAGCCATGCTTTTTCCACATTGTTTCTCAAAATGGATATTGTAAAAAACCAGGAAAGCTCCAACAGAAATTTCCTTCAAAGACAGCTTGTTTGTTACTATTCTGAATTTGATTACAGACCCAGAATGAAGTAATATTTTATAGTAAGCAGATGTTGAAGTCAGGCTAACAAAATGTTTGAATGAAAAATATGGCTTCTATTAGCTTTATATTATAAAATTAATAAAAAATAATCAGCATGTCATATTTTTTGTATTCCAATAATAAGGAAAATAGTCCAGAGAATGTCTTTCAGTTTAAATGTACATTCACACAATATATTGAATTCTCTGTATATTGCTTATGAGCATAAAACATATGAAAGTACTCTCCAAATTCATGCTTTAGAAACATAATGCTTCACTCTAAATCGCCACCAGTGACAGTTAAAATTTTATGTTAATGTTAACTATGACTATTACCTGTCCATGTTATCAAATGAGAAGAAAAAGAGAGAAAGAACGAGAAGAAAAAAAATCTAATATCTATTTTTTTCCTCCGTTTTACAGTAGCAGAGGAATTTCTCCTCCAACTTAGCAATAATATCTGTGTCTGTGTGTGTGTGTATAGATATATAGATATATATATACACATACATATGTAAAATAAGAGAGGATTCACTTGAAATGAATTCCTGAAGCTAACCAGGCTCATATCACAGATAACAGAAATCTAACTGGGACAATTGATGGAGGATTGATTCAGCTGACCAGACACTAGGAGCTGAATTCCATTTCCCACACACAGACATTTGGTCACACTTGAGATACCCAGTGGTATCTTGTCTACTCCCACTGCAGAAAGGCACTGGCTTTCCACGGGACTTATGGCAAATTTGTCAGCTCCCTGAGGATGTTTTGCACACTAATACATTTCAGATGAACCAGGGGCTTTTTACGTAGGCAACTAAACTGATACCTACTAGTTTGCTTTCTCTGACCTCAACTGCTCTCCAGACTCCACTGGCATTACCCTGGATCCACCTCATTGACTGCTGGAAGGTTTTAGGTCTCTCACAGGTCTTCTGTCGTATCTCCCTGCTGCAGCAGATGTCACGGGTATGCCAGCTGCACCCCCAACTGCTCTAGAAAAGCATGCTCTAGACAAATGGAAGACCCAGATCTCCAGCTACAGCAATATGAATTTAGACAAATGCACTCAGATATACACCTATATTTTTGGACACTGAAGTAACATTAATCTTGAGCAGCCCTAGATAATTTCATTATTATTAAAAAAATCTCATAGGAACAAAGCTGCTGTTGAAAAAAATCTTCAGATCAATTCAATTGAGTATTTACTTCACATATTATTAAAATCTTTTCCCTGTGAACTTAAAACTGATACTGCTAAAGTCTGTTTTCACAAATTAGAACAGTGCAAACAACAACTTAGTAAGCAAAACATCCAGCGAGCTCACAGACTGCAATACATTATAGAAACACCAGATCCTGCTGTCTTTTTTACAGTAGACACATATGTAGTTGACTTGCAAAACTCTTCTACATTAAATACGAACAGCACTGCATAGTGAAGAGAATGCAAACGCAAACATTAATCCAATACTGAAGGTACTTTCCCCTGATTTTCCTGCAGCTCCCTTCAAAAGCAGTTATGTTCTCCAGTGTATGCTTGTATATAAATCTCTTTAACAGAATCATAGGGTTACAGAAGCACAAAAGGATAAGGGAGATAAAGTATAAACAATCTCTAATGACCACTAATACACCCTTAATAAAAGCTTTCACTCTGCTCACAGAACCATTGAAAACAATGAAGTCTGCTCATTGCTGCAGTCACTTCCACATCTCCCAGTAACAATGTTATTTTAATTTCCAGTAATTCTCCACAGAATAAACTGGGTATGTTTATACCACAAGCAATGCTATTGAAGACTTTTATTATACATTAATATTGAAGATATTAATATACATTTCTATGTACCTTGAAGCCAGGACTGCCTGGTAATCCATTTTTCCCATTTCTGCCAGGGTCTCCCTGTGGCAACATTTAACAGTAATCAGTAGGTGAATTAACAAGCAAAAGCTAACAACAAATTGTCTTCAGAAAACTTACAGATCGCCCAGGCATTCCTGGAAACCCTGTATCACCCTTCTCTCCTTTTGAACCCTGAGAAAAACAGCAAGCAAAAAGTAAGTACTACTCAGTGTTTATGCTGCAAATTCAGTATATTTAACCAATAATTCATAGATGTTATTTCTTATTTTAAAAATGTACAGATCCGTTTCTTTCTTAACACAGGCAGTTATCAATTAATAACTATGACCCCATTACATAAACAAAAATATGCTTCAAACTATAGAACTGCTAACATAGACCCTCTTTCAAATGGCTCAAAACTCTAAACTAAACGTAAGAAGAAAATATAAGGACAGGTGAAAATACAACTGTTAACACTGGATGGCCAAAACATATTCTCTGCTTTATATAAATTACAGATTAAAACATCTCTTCCCATCTGCTATCAGTTTCACTACTTTCATGTGCTTATCTCCTCACTCCCCTAACTCCTCTCCCTCTCTTCTGTTTGGTTATATGTACATCTACATTAAAAAAACACAGAGTTTTTTGCAATATAATTATTACATATGCCCCATGTATGGTGTGTTACCCCATAGATACATTTACAAAAAATACATACATTTTTTGCTATGTGAAAATGAATTGCACCACTCTGCTAACAGAATGAAGACAGTTCTCAAAACATCCGAATAAGCAGAGCATGAGTTTTATATTACTAAATGTAAATACATCCAGTAAAAGCAGTGAACATTTTTCTGAGTTGTAAATGAAGAACTACGTTCTCTGTGAACACACGTTATAAAAATACTAATTATGTTGTCTGGGGTTCCCATGCCAGGCTCCCAGCAGTGGGAAGTGCGGGGGCTCCGTGAGGGGAGGCCGGGCTGCCCCAGCCGGACACAGCCGGTTCCAGCCGGATCCAACTGCCCACCGCAGGGCGCGGCTGAGCCCACGGCCGGGGCGGCGCTGGGGAATGTGTTTAGGAAGCAACAGAAACATAACGCCAACAAAGTAAGGAAAGGAGAGAAATGTGACAGCGATGCAGACACCAAGAAGAGGGTGCTGGAGCAGAGATTCGCCTGCAGCCTTGCAGGGGGCCATGGTGGAGCTGTGGTAGCAAGGTGCAGCCCATGGAGACTCCATGCATGACTGGGTTTGCCCTGAAGGCCTGCAGTCCGTGGGAAGGACCTGCACGGGAGCAGGCGAGGAGTGTGAGAAGGAAGAGCAGGGAGACGCTGTTAAAGGCTGCCGACCTTGCTCCCTATTTCCTATCCCATGAAGGAGGGAAGTTGAGCTTGGGAAAAGTCTGGGTGGAGGAGAAGGGGGTTTAGTTGTTTGGGTGTTTGTTTTTCCTCACTATCCAAACTTATTTTAGTTGTCAATAAATTAAATTAATTTTCCCCAAGTAGCCACAGTTTTGTCTGTGACAGTTACTGGCGGGTGATAACTGGACCCACAAGCCTTTCCATCTTATTTTCTCCCTCATGTCATTGAGAAGGGAGATTGAGAGAGGTGCTTGGGGCTTTGCACCAGGCAGCCAGTCAAGGTCACCCCATCACAGATACCAACAGCATTTTGCTTTAATTTATGATTATAAAGTCACTTGCCTTTTTTCCATATATTCCTGGCACTCCTTGATCTCCTTTAGGGCCTCTTTCTCCCTAGACAAAATGTATGTGAGCAAGTTAATTTTTAAAATAGAAGTCATTACATAAAGATATATATGTATACATATATATCAAAAATATACATGTATAGCAGATACAAAGAAGGCAAAGAGTTCCATGTAATATAAAAAATATGCTCAAGACTTAAATGCATATCCTGAATTTGCCCAGCTTTCCTAGAGGAGAAGGCCAGAATGTCCAACACTGATGGTGAGACAGTCCACAGCTTGCAGGCTTAATGCTTCTACTTTCTATGGAAGGCACTTCGTGATTCTCATTGCTTCAATATCGGCAGGAACCTAAGTGAAAATTCAGCTCCTTGAAAAGGGCTAGACTTTTCTGAAAACCTTATCTGAAGAGTTAAAAACACAAATTTGGAAAAACTAAGAGGTAAATTCAGTTGAATACTAACATAGATGAGCAAAAAATATGGGGAAATTTTTTGGGGGGATACACACATGAACTAAGCTCACTGTGATAGACCAGAACTGTCCTTCAAAATGCTGTCACTCAAGCAGAATGACAAGAAAATCATATAATTGTTTTTATTACTTAAAAACATTATTTGTGATGAAGAATCCTCTTAGTAGTAAAATCGAATTCATGTAAAATCCCATACAGCAAAACAGAAATGAAATAACAGGTGGTTTCTATTGTTTGATATCTATGTAATGAAGTCCTATGGCATGTATCTTCCCTAAATATCACCTTCATATCTATTCATTTTGAGTAATTCATCAAATGCTCTGACATAGTATTTTATATAGACTTTATATAGTTTTTAAATTAAAGTACAGGGCAAGCTGAAACACAGGAATATTGTAACAAGAAAGATTTAATTTCAACCTTTGGGGCTGGCATCCCATGTAATCCAGGAAAACCAGGTGGTCCACTGTCACCCTGAAACAGCAAATATATTTTAAATCCTTGCATAAAAATAGTGGTAATATACTCTAATAACATTCATGTTCTCATGATCAACAAATAGTGGAAAGATGTAATATATCACTGTATCACTTTCTTAACATTGGTATGATGACTGATTACAGTTTTTTTGATCTTTAAACAAAATTCATTACATAAAAGAAAAAGCTTAATCACTACATTTTAGACTAAATTTACTGTAATCTTTTAATAAGTCTTATGGAGCTTCAAAAGCAGCAATTTAAAGTTACAAGATGAAAAAAAAGTTCTGAAAATCTCTTTAGGAGCGATGATAAATCCACCATCCCTTCCTAATTCCCAAAGAATAAGGAAATTCCCTAGATCTGGAATGGCTTTGCTTCTACCTCTATGGAAGTTCAAAAATCAGCAAAGGTTAACACTTCACGCATTCATTGCTTCTTAATGAAAAAGAATGGAGTCTCCATTTCTGCTCAGAAGTGGTGGTTCAATTATTGGATTAACAAAAACATTTGGAAATGGAAGCAGTTTTAAATTAGCTATTAAAGAAACTTTCCAAGTAATGGGATGAAATAAAGAGATGAAAATTGGGGCTGAATTTCCAGGAAAAAAATTCTAATGGCAAGACCTGTTTTACAATGGAAATGTTCTCTAAAACAGTGGTGGAAGCCCCATTTCTTGGCACATTTTAAACAAGGCTAGACTGAGCAATAGGAAATATTCTATCTGTCACAACCCTGCACTGCCAGGCAATCAGAGTTTTTCACCAGCAGCATCTTAATTTCTACACATGGCCCAATACTGACTGATTGATTAGATTAACCTCTAAAAGCAATTATATTGAGATTAATAAAGTACAGAAGACATAAGCAATTTTTCAGCTCTAACCATGAATTTGAGAATTCTGCTGAACACTGATGAATTTAAGGACCTTCTTATTGGGAACTTTAGAAAGAAATTCTAAGATCTCTTGGGAAAACAGATGCTTGTTTTACAAAAAGGGCTTTGAAGTTTTAATAAACCAAAACCAAAATAATGGTCATCACAATCAGCTTATAACTTTTCTAAACATAGGGCAGAAATGTGAGAGAAGGGTGGACACAGATATTTACATATCAGTGAGACTTGCCAATAGCCAAAGGGCAGTTTATTCACTGTGTATGCAGAAGATCCAGAGTCAAGTTTATCCTGATTACCAGAAGAGAGCTACATACAAGGTTCCACATCTGTCTATAGCTCCAAGCTACCGGCTACACCTCAGCTAGAATTTCCCACAAAAAGTTTTGGTTTCAATTAGTCAATGTTTTCTGATAAAAAGTGCCACCCAGGAATTCCTACCTAGGTTACCTGGACACTCACTTAAAGAGAAAAAGGATGAGAAGAGTTAAAAAGAAACCATTCTGACAGAGGTCTGTATTGTGCTTCCAGGTACCCGTACTTAGATACACTTTCTAAATATATGTTATTCAGTGCAATAAAGTTGTTACTGGTAGTGCTAAAGCCTATGTAAACTTTATTAGATAAAGCAGACCAGATTCAGAATTTAAATTTAGGATTCTTAGTCCTTCCTTATTACCCTTTTAGTAAACAATTGTCACAGAACACTCATGTAAAAATACTGATACTATTTCCTTTACAACCAAAAATTATAAAAAGTAAGAATAAAATCTTTTTCTCTATTCTTCTTGTTTGGGTTCTTTTACCTTTGCCCCATCTTTTCCTGGTTCTCCCTTGATACCTGGCAAGCCACGAGGTCCCTAGATCGAGAAAGAAATTAACACCAGCTCAAATACTAATACAATCTGATACAGAATGAGACAGAGAAATGTAACACAGCATGGGCCAGAGACCATTGTGTCAGCTCCCTGATTCCAACATTTTGGTAACTGGACACAAAAGCAGAACCAAGCATAATGTTTACCCAGCATGGATGAACATGGCACACTATCATAACCCATGACTGAGGAACACTGAAACAACTTTTTGTTCTAACCAAGGACCACACCAGGAAAAAAAAAGTGTCACACAGCCTGTACTAGCCCAGAGATGTCCCCTTCAATTGTCCATCAGATAGCCTTCACGTATTGCCCGTGTTGCAGGCTTGCTCTTGGCCCCAGCATGCTCTCAGATATTTAATTCAACAAATGAGTAAATCCTTGACTATCATTCAGACTGGATCATGCCACAAGTAAAATACAGCACAGGTTTCCAACAACTGTCTCAGTAAGGACTACTAAATTAATGCAACAAAGAAAACAATTCTCCTCCATCAGTCTGGGCTTTATGTGAAACCTTGTTTTGGATGTGTGAATTGTGGGCGATCCATCACCATGACAGGACTTCAGATCACTGCTAGTGATTCACAGAAAGATTGAAGGAACTAATGTTTGGCTTCTGGATCGGGACAAAAATGTCTAAGCAGCAGCTGAGTCCATCTTCTAGAGTCCTTACCCAGCACTGCTTAGATTTGCAGCCTTATTGTCAGCCTACCTACAAACCCCAAAGCCATGTGAATTTCAAAGCAATTCACCCCTTGAGCCCTCTTCATTCCCTACACCTCAACTCTCAATGAAAAACAAGAGCTATTGAGAGAGACTTGGCAGGATTTGTCTCAGATATTCAAATTCTAGGAATGAAATAGAAACCTACTTGAATCCCTGGAGTTCCTGGGATGCCTGGAGTTCCTGCTGATCCCTGGTATCCCTAAGGAAAAGAACAAAGACTTGTGACTTTTCAAAAGCAACATACACAAATTTCCAAACACCTATTAAAAAAAAAAAAACAAAAAACAATCCTCCTGCTTACTAGAGAACTTTTGTCACAATCCTATAATTTTAGGTCACAGATTTTAGCAACTGCTATCACAATCATACATTTGGAATTTAGATTTCTGCTTTCAAAAGCTTTCATGTTTGCAGCTGAAGTTCTTAGCCTCCAGGCTTTAGCTAAAACCCGTTATTTTAGAACTGTTACACAAAAGCATAACAAACATACAGTTTTATTTTCCACTGGAAAAAAAAAAGAAACTAATCCACATATGTAGACACATTTTTTTCTCTCTTTCTTAAGAAAAATAGCTGAAACATGCCAGGACTTTTAAAGGCTTATATCCAGTAACAGAAATAAGCTTAACAAACAAGGTATGTTCTAATACATTATGCAGCTAGTTTTATTATCTCAAAATAATAAAAATTCCATTCTTGATATTAAGCACTTAACTATGAACTCGAAGGTATATAGCAGTCTATACAAATAAAAAAATAATTTGAATGATTGAGACTACGAAAAGAAATACTAAATAATTCATAAGTTGAAAAGAGAATTTCAGGAATGCTTTACTAGAAATCAACATTGGCAGAACAAGAGAACCTCTACAGAATCCAAAGTATATGTCTATGTTTTGGTAGATTTGATTCAATTAGTACAGCTAAGATAGCCAGTTTTCATGCAAAATTAACAAGGGCTTTAAAGAATCCTTTAAGAGATGCAAGTTACTGAAGAATAAGATTTTTACATAGCTCATTTAAAAGCATGTCCTTGCAATGGACAAAATTATCTACCAAAATGATTTTTTCAAGAAAACACATAAAACAAGAAGAGAAATTGTTCTCTAATATTCTGTGGCTGTTTGGTTCATACATTTCAACAGGCAGACAAAACTCAAGTTGATAAATCCCATTAAATGGGCTATCCTATTTCAAATACCCAGAATTAGATCTTGATTTGATCTGAGAGAAGTAAAAATCCTATTTGCCAAATGGGTTTTAATCTTAAAAGCTTAGCACCAAATTTCCTGCGGTGATTTCCACACTGGTAAAAAGGAGCTGTTAGAACCTTTTCAATACAAGGGAGACAATGTGTTTGTCTGATTTCTTCTTTAAATCAGTCGGAGCTTCTTAGGAATAATAAACAGAGCTAAAATTATTTGCTGGGTTAGGTACAAGAGAGTCCTTGCTGTGCCCTCTTCCCAAAAGACATTTGAGCAGTTGCCCAATGAGCCAGGTGGTAATGTTTAATATAGAAGTAAACAGAATGCTAGGTCTCTGTCATACATGGATCCTTTATCAAGCATTTTACTTTTAGTGCTCAAGGCAGTTCTAGCAAAATCAGCTTTAACTGTAAATGGTATAGTATTCCCAGAGTGCTTATAGGCGTCCTGGGTAGCTGAAACAATGCACCAAATCAAAAAATGCCTCTGAAAGTTTATCCATTTCTTTTCTCCTTAGAAAAAAAAAACCCCCCCAAAAAAAAAAAAAAAAAAAACCACAAAAAAAGTATGATATTCTGTAGGACATAATTCTATACAAATAAAACATTATTTCATAATTTAGATCTCTGCAATGCAATTTCCCTTCTGCCTCTAACTGAGAAGGGGAAGAGGTAGAAAAGGACAATTTCCTGGATGAACTGAATTCCAAAATCTCAAGATGAATGGAGGACAGCAGAAGAGTTTTCAGCTTACAAAACTGCACATTTAGCTCACAGCTAAGTATTGTAATGTGATTTCAACACAAATCAAACCTATTGTCAATGTTTTCTTTTAATGGAAAGCTGGAAGATAGAAGATTCAAAAGGAAATTCACAGAAAGTCACAAAAATTAGAATCACTATCTGGTAAAAATAACATAGCAATTGTTTGGGCAAGTTAAAAAAACACCTTAGATAAAATTTTTAAAAACCCATATTTCATAAAAACTGAGTATATATTTGTATCTCTACTCCTTTTGCAGTGTGGATCATCAATCTACATGCTAGTGCCTGCAAATTTTTTGCACTGAAGTCACCTCAAATCCTCTTTCCCTCATCACAAAGCCCTCAGTAGGAGTACCTATGTGACATATATACATATGCTGCAAGAGCAGCAGTGCCATAGCTACCATTTTATGTAAATGGGACAGAAGTGAAAATTCCCTTTTCAACTGATGAGTTCAGGACTGAAGGTTCTCTTTCAAATAGGGTGAACACACTGAATTTGCCACCAAAAATAATAGTTTTTATCTGGGCTTGGTCTTCTCTCATTAACTTTTCAGAAAACACACAAATAGCGTGAGAAATATTATAGTTAACTCTGAATTTGATAATCAGTTTGGAATCCAGTTGCCTAAATACAGGCAGCTCCTGCCATTTGAGATTCTTAAGACACCCATCCAGTGTCAGAAGACAGTGGCACAAAATATTTGGGAGGCATTAATTGTCTTACAATGTGGGCAAGATGAAATACCTTACAGCATAAAAATCCGATACCTTTTGTAGAATATTAGTTAAACACCTGTTTACTATTATGAGAATTTAAACACCCTGTGTCTCTGTATCCATTTAAATACTAAATATATGTCTCTTAAAGTGAATTCCACCTATAATGTTTCATCAGTGTTGTCAGTCAGCACTACTCCACAGCACAATGTTTATATTCTCATTCATTATTTTACATCAGTTCATCTGAAATCAGGAGTATACAAAATTTCCCTCTCAGTTTACGGTTGTGAGAACAGTACTGATCATTTTGTAGTGCCTGAAAATCCTTAAAAGGAAAGTGATAAACAGCAGGACATGGAGATTAGTTTTGTCCCAGATTGCTGGGTACTTGAAAAAATCACAGATAAAATGAAACTTTGGAATTTAAAGAAAATGGCAATAATTTACAAATAATTTTAAGGAAAAAAACTGAACACACTTCTTAGGTCAAAGAACTTACATAAAGGCCACAAAAATTAGCAATACTGTCGTCATCCTTACTGGAAAAAGAAACTTAGTTTGCCTGGAAGGGAAAAAATTGAGCAAGAAGGACATATGACAAGTACTAATTCCAAAAAACTCTGGGTGCAATAGCAGAGGAAACCTCAGAAGTGTATTTTCAATGCAATTGCATGCCTAAGGGACAAAAGTCCAGACAGTGTTCATAGGCATATCCGGTCTGATAAATATAAAATAAAAATAAAAATAGAGGATGTATGGATAAGGCAATGACAACTGTACTGCACACTCCCTTAATGAAAAGCTTTTGGATTTGATGAACAACATAAACAACAAAGGTATGAACCCAGGACTACTTGGGAAAGACAAAGGGAGAAGTAAGCAAGCTCAGTTTGGCCAAGAAGTAACCAAAGATCAACAATAACAGTCTAAAGATATTCAAGGACTGTAAACACTAAGTAAAAATAACTATTTAGGGTGATGTAACTAAGCATAATGTAATTCAACTGCAAAAGGAAAATTTAACTTGATGTTAGGAAAACACCCTGAAAAGTCTGCAGACCTCTTGTGGAAGTTTCTTGCAGAAAATCTTTAAAGCGCAGTTATCTAAAGCATTACAAGACAAGTCTTCAAACTCTTTTCATCAATTACATTACATCTTACCAGAAACTGTTATGCAGACAGGTATCGATGTTTTTTATTTCTCCATTTCATTACACTTTCCTCCATTAGCTACTCCATCATATGCCAAAACCTTCTTAACTTAGAGGCTCTAGCAGTATATTTTACCTAAACACAATGTTTTCAAACAGCACGGAGGAAAAAAGGTCCATCAAGATCATTAAATAAAAGGTCATAAATCCAGCTTTAAAAGTTCCCAAGTTTTAGGCTGTTGGGAGATAGGATGATGTGCCAAGGGACTCTAACTTCCTGCTCACTGCTTCGATGTTCATCCTTATCATATCCTTTGCCTTTGGCATCTGCTGCAGGTGGTGATGTGGTCTTTTGTCTGAACTCTATAGCTGTCCCTGCAGCCCAAGCCAGCATCAGGCATCGCTCTGATTTCAGGCTTGTAGGTCTCAGGGAAGCCATTACATGACTGTATTAGAACAGAGCAGAAAGATTTCCTCCAACAATAACAAAGCCACAGTTTTATTGAGGAATATGTGTTTTCCTGAATTGAGAGCAGCGTTTCACAGCTGAATTATCAGCTCTATCTATGAAAGTTTTCTGCAGAAAGTAGCTGCAGAGTTTATAACAACTTGAATTCCAGGCAAATCATCCAACAGCACAGGGAATTTTATGTATACATGAAACTATTACCCATTTTTATTCCAAAAGTATTGTTGAAATAGTTCATCATTGCTATTATAGTTACTACACATCATGAAAGATTTGGCCTCCAGTTGGTCACTAAATATTAAACTCTAGGTAATACAGCTGTAATAATTTTTTATAATACTTTAAAAAATATATTGAGATGATCAGAAATTACTTATTATGTGGGGCTTTTGATATCTTATGAACTCCATATCTTCATGTATCAGTAAAGTCAGTCTCACCAGATTTTTTTTTAATTGTTTATTTTTTTCTTATTTCTTATTTTATTTTCTTGTACATACTGTAACAACAAGGCAGATTGTTCCAAACTTTCATGAATGAAACTCAATGGAATACTGGAAAATTGTCCAGATTTGCCAGCTGCATGGTTCATAGTTCAAAATTAACAAATAAATGTGACAAATAAGTGGGTTTTTTTAAATTTCTGTCTGCAGACTGATAACCTGTCACCTCTATTAACCACAAGTGATCACTGCATAGATCTGATAACTTACTTATCCCCTTAACTTGAGTTTTTCCCCAGTACATAAAAGGCATCCTTCGAAATAAAAAATGGCTTTGTGACCACACAGTCAGGCTGCTGAGTGCTTCTAGGGTCAGCAATCACTCCAGCTGCTACTTTCTGATTAATAATGTTCATTAAAATGAGTTCCATTTGAGATTCAAATACTGGTTTTATCCTTGTACTTATTTATCAGTGCTTTTCTCTTGACTAGACAATTTATTAATTTCAGGTTCTGAATTACATTTTTTATTTAAAAAAAAGTATTTTCATTACTTATGCTTCTCACTTCCAGGCCTTTTTACAGTTCCTTTAATTGATCTTTTCTGTATGTATCAGAAGATAAACAGAGGTGGCAATTAAAGGGAAAAAACAAAGATCCTCTAAACAAAACTAATAAAAATAAGATTTAAGAAATGATTGAAAATAAGTCATGTTTATGTTCACTTCCCCAAATATTAGAGCAAACAATTTTACTGGATAACACTAGGTAAACAATTATGTTTTGGTAAGACTGAAGATATTAACAGGAATTGTTTTCAATTTTTCTGGACTAAAACTAACTTTAAGTATTAAAATAATCTAGCCAGCCCACAAACAGCAAACTAAATTTTATTAGATGTTTTACTTTAAAAGTCAGTTTCATATAGTAATATAAATGCATGCCTAAAACCTTTCTTAGAGGAAGAAACATTTTGTTGACCAGTTATACTGTTCCAAGAAAATTAATAACAGATAGGCAAACTGGAATGACTTTAGAGAAGAACATAAAAATGTGTTTGGGAACAGAAAAGACTGACTTTGCAGGAAAAGCTTTTTATGCAAAAGCCATTTGATTAAACAAGACTGACTACACAACTACCTGCAAGCCTATCGTGCTGTCTGAATTAAAAGCTTATTTCTCAGAGTTCTCTGGGACATAAAACTAAAAAGATTCATATGAGCAAAGTTTCCCCAAACAAAAAAAAAATCAGTGACAGCACAGAAAATGTGCTAGTTGTATTAGCAGATACAAAAGTAAAATAGAAAGGAGAGGAATCTGTTTTACTGCACAGTGTATCTAAAGGGTCTCTCAACATTCACTGCTAAAAAGTCACCTGGAATGCACCCAAGAATCTACTGTAAGGAAAAATAATGTATTAGCCAGAGCTGCAGGTTTGAAATTATGTCCTTACAAAGAAAAAGTGCAAAAACTAGAATTGATATTTCAGAAACATTAATCAATTAATAAAGCTGTAAGATTTAACTGTAAGCACTTCAAATAATGTTAAGTTCTTCAGCAAAGTGATACAATTTCTCCTTTAGTGGGGCTTTTTGAGATACTTTTGGTAATCCTTTTTCTGTTTCAGAGAGTGCCCATCTATGCACATTATGACTCACTCACAGGAAAAAATAAGCCATAACTGCCAGATTACAAAGTTACAGTAGGTCCACAGTATCAATTTATTTCTCCTTTATTATTCATGCTGTTACAAATTTCGGTGCTTATGAGAAGATAAATAGCCTTGAAATGGAAACCTGTTCATAAAAGTATGAAAGAGTCAACCAGTTGTTTCAAAAACAATACTGTTGTAGCTGACTGGACATTTCAGAAATGAAGTCTTAATCTATTTGTTAAAAGAGAGAAGAGAAACTGACATTTCCCTACCAATACCCAGTCCATTCTGCCTTCATGAAACCTTACATGATATCACTTTATTTTTCAATTTATCAGACTTAGCTGGATTAAAGGCAGCTCTGCTATGCTTACCAATACTGCAAATCTATTTCCAGAAATCAGCATGTGATGGACACCTTCTCCCATGCAACTCCAGGTTCAGACAGCTTGTATAACTGTCTTTTATAGGAGATCAGAACTGCTCTTCATAAGCTTTAGCACCACCAATTATCAACTGAAAAGCTATTCTGATTAAAAACACTTCCCCACCTTAGGATTCTTTAAAACCTGTATTTTCAGGATTGTCTAAAATCAAAACGCAGTATTTTAAAGCACTGATTGTTTCAATTCAGATTATTGTCTCTAATCCTAATTCAAAAAAACCTCTGAAGATAATAGGTATCAAAAGCTATTTAAGAGCAGTAGTATAAAAACATTTTATATCACAGGAAAAATGAGGATATTTGCTTGTGGGACTGATGAAAAATTCATATACGCACTGCTCATCTGGGCCAGCAGGGTTAGCATGGTGAGGTTTCAATATAACAAGTCCCATATTTTAAAACAGGGAAATTTTCAATTTTTAGAAACAATTACATTTCTTGTTTTCAGCATCTATTTTCTTCCTGTTAAACTAACTCTGCTTACAAATGGAATCACCAGTTTCATTTGTTAAATGAATCAGTTTGAAACTAAAAAAAATCTGTATTTTTAACATTTTACATGTATATCTACATATTTTGATGGACTACTTGAGGTAGCCTACAAAGAAATTACATGAACCAAGCAGCAAGCCCTAAAAAAAGTAGATAGGATTTTAGGTGACCTGAAGTGCTTTCTAATGAACAAACTCTTAAGGAGTAAAGACTGAAGGTGGTGACATAACTGCTGCAAAGTAATGCAAAGACTAATAGGAGCACTCATAGCCTGTTCTCTGCTTTACAACAGTACCTAACTCATATTTATAGTATTTTACCTTGAAACAAAAATAATGTCATTGACATATTCGTACAACTGTTACGTGCAGATAGTGCTTACATGGCACTGACAGTTTCAAAGAATGGACACAAAATCATCTAAATTTCAAAAATCTGGTATCAGTGTTCCATTTTTTTTCTCCTGTTAGTTTTACATTTACAATATATGACTAAGTTTTTAGTACTCACAGGCTTACCATCTGGACCAGGCAGACCAGGATAACCATGATTCCCAGGCTGCCCACGGTCACCCTGTGGAGAAGTAACATGTGAACACACAAAATATATACGCATTTTGATATTATAAGAGTATTTTAAAATTAGCACGATGAACCTTAACCCTAACACACTCCACAAAACCGTCTCTACAAGTCCAGAGAGCTAGTATTGAGAAGCAATTCCTACACTGAAAAAGAACTGATCTTTTTGGGGAAAATTCTCCCCAACTTCTCCCCAGCTTCTCCCCAACTTGCTGTGCAGTACTTGGAAAAGTGAGTCCACGTGTGGTTACAGCACAACTTTGACCCATCAACTCAAAGGCTTTCAAGTCTTCTAACATTTTAATTGACAGAAATAGAAACACTTTTCATCAAATAGATGAAACAATCCATATTAAAATTTCATTAATGAGGTAGTTCTTTTCTGAAGAAATCTCTCACTCGCTTTAGCTGAGCCTAATTCTTAAGATAAAAAAAACTAAAAAGGCAAGAGACAGGATTAAAACCTGCAAAATAATAAACTCCTCTCCACCAATTGCTCTCTGAAAAAGATACTTTTGAGATTTCATCTTAAAAGCCCTTTGCAATTATTTTGATAATCACTGTTATGAGAGTAAAGTAAAAGAAAAGTTGCTTCCCAAGGCTTCATCTTTATGGTGAGAAAGCAGGAACTTAACATCCTACTCAATATATCCTTCTCAAGTTTTGACTTTTTCTGTTTATTTTACTAACAGCTTTGATTTGATCTATAAAACCATTTTATTTCTGCAGGAGTGTAAAGGAGACACTGATTTCTTCAACCTCAACCACCAACAGACCTGTGGGTCAGTTACAACTGCAGAATTGTTATAAACAGGGAGGACAGTAGAAGGGAAACAGGAAACTAGCTTTCAATATGACTGTGAAAAAGCATCTTTTCACATATAAACCTCAGAAGTCTAATGGTGAACTAAATGGAAGAGAATATAGTATAATGTCTCTTTTGAAAAGCATAACAGTTATCATTTGCTAAATTAGTAATAAGTTACCCAGAATTATTGTTGTCCAAATTAAGAACTCCAGGTTTGGGATTTGAGAAAAATACATTTGCTTTCAAATATACTATTTAACTGTGAAATTTTGTGCTTTTAACTTGAAAAGCTTAAAATATCAATTACTTGCATTTTTAATTGCTTTGATTTAATTCAGTTTATTATATTCCATTAATATCAAAAATACAAAAATTAAGTTTCAATTCATATGGCTCTAGAGTCCAGTATTCAAAAGTAAATAAATACTGTAACTGAGAAAACCTATTCAATCTTACATTGAGTTCCTTTTCACTTTCTGCAGCCTTTTGTGTTAGGCACCATCTTGTCACCTGTATTATTCAATTATGCCCAAACAAATTTTACAGTGCATTGTAGTTGAAAAATTACATGTAAGGCAATAGGTATAGGTCATCCTAGTTCTGAAATTTCACATTCCTTCATACTTTACAGGAAGTGGCTTTCAATTCTTTTAAAATTATAAATACATCATTCTCTCTCTCTTCTTCTCCAGTATGGTAAAAATAGAATAAAAAAGGTAAAAGACCACAGAAATTCTAATACATGAAACCATAATGATGATCTCTGTGTTGTGGATTTCAATTCCCAGATCAGAACCTTTTCCACTGTATCAAGAAGCCCTTCAACTTGAGGTAGCTACAGCATACTGTAGCCTCTTTTATGATGACAGTGGAGAAGGTATTTATTCATTTGCTTAATGAAAGACAAGTGATTTGGGGTTTTCTTTTCTACACTTATAAATAATTCTGTAAGCACTGCTTAGCACAGTTGTTGAGAAAGGTACTAAAGCAAAATACTGGGGATTTGAGTTTGCCATGTTAGACTTCTGCAGCTCTGGTCTAGTTCTCATTTTAGTTCTTCATGAACACTGAAAGGAGATCACCAGCACAGCTAATGTGGAACTCTCCCAGTAAGCATCTAGTTCATTCTTTCACAAAGAAGGAAGAAAGCCCCCTCTCCATTAAAAGACTTTTGTTAGAAAATCATTTCATTCTCAAACAATTAGCAATGAACATCATTTGCTGAAGAGTAGCAAAGAAACACAGGTCAGATATGCTCAACAAGACAGAACAGAGACTTACTTTGGGGCCTGGAGGTCCTTGCTTTCCTGGCGGGCATATGCAGGGGGCAGATGTTGAGCCTACATCACTGGGACCATTCATGCACTACCAAGAGTGAAAACAGCCATCAGCACATATGCCAAAGGCAACCAAAAAACATACCATAACACTACATGAAGCTGACTTTCTTTAGGCTGCCTTTCACTTAGGTCCTGGCATTCACTCCCTTGTTCAGCTGGAACTTCTGCTTAGCTGAATAGTGCCCTCCAACTACTTTTCATGCATGAAATCATTTTATCCAGAACAACATTTAAAAAGTAAGTACTGATAATGGGCTGATACCTGTAACTTTGTTTTTTCACAAATATTTTGTCATATAGTTTGATAATTTTAAATCTTGCAACATGAAATGTCTTCTCCTAGCTGATTTATATTCATAATTTGAAGTGTGATCAATTCTCAAATATAAAAATTTAATTTAAAAACGTGTAAAATGATGTAATAAATAGCATGTATAGCATAATGATCCCAACCATTGGCATGCTATCATGCATAGCAAGCCTGAAAAGAAGATAAACCCCAAGTCTCCTACCTCCTAGGCATGTGTTCCAACTATGAAGCTACTTGAGAGGTGGGACACATCTGCTACCACCGACTCCTAGAGGTCACTAGTCCTGGTCGCAAGAGTGCCCATCCCACAAAGATCATTAGGTGACCTCCTCCAAACTATGCTCCCTGCAGCAGTAAACACTAAACCTTGGCAGATCACATAACCCTCTGGAATTCTTTCCATTTTTGTGATATTTACTTCTCACCATTAAGCCCCACATAAAACCTCACTGCTTTACTCAGGCAGGCAAGGGGAGAGCTACTAAATCAAATCTATTATAGGTACATCTGTACTAAATCTCTATGTTGAAGTTAGATTCAGTGAATTCTTTTTCACCCATCAACCCCAACCCAGCAAGTTCTTAGAGCTATGGAAAGGCAAAAATTTAAGAATCCAAGCTGCAAAAAACAGATTTGTATTTATTATCTAAAACTTTGCATAGCATTTTACTCATATTCTCTAGAATAAAGACATCTTTTCAGATGTTTTTTGAATGGAATTCTTTCTCGGGGTCAAATGATTGATCAGAATGCAAATCCATGTTTCCTTTGCAATGGTACAAGTTGGGAGTTACAGGGAAGGTTAGGGAAGCTGTCATATTAAGCCTTCAGATAAGCTCCTGTTCAGGAAGTTCCCATTAGCACCATGCAGGTAACAGCCACCTGACTGTGCATATCCCCCATCGCTTTGCAAGTGTCCAGCCCTGCAAATAGCAGCAAGTAAATCAAACTGGGGGAAAACATCAGACCATTTATTCTAATAAACATGTGTTGTTTCAGAAAAATTATTTTTAATTTGTCTACTGACTAGAGTTCAAGCAATGGAAGTCCATCACTCTTAAGCTTAGCAAATCTCTGTCCCTTTTTGAAAAAAAAGTGTATATTACCTAGAATATTAAGAAGCTTTTATAAAGTCAAATACTACCTTAAACTGAGTTTGAGTAGTTTAGGATCAAGCCTACCTCTCCATTCTGAAACAAGAAGAAACACAGTTTAAGAGTACAGCCATATTTCTAAAAAGCAAAATCCATTCATTTGGAAATAGTATCAAAACCAATCATAACTTATGGGTGGTAACCGTCAAGAAATTATAATTCAAATGTTCAGATTTTTTGAGACTTATGTGCAGCTGCTATCAATGCATATTAAATTAATTTAGTTAATTGTGTTTAAGGCTCTGTCAATGGGCGTCATCAGCAGCAATTTTTAAAAGACAATGACAGAATTAATACTAAACCATGTTAATATTTATACACTAAATGTTTTGATTTGGGTCAAACCTTTTAACAGAAGTAACTTCTCATCAAAAATGTCCTCTGCTTATTCATTCATGTCAGAGAATGTACCAAAATATTTCTGAAATCTCTGATCTCTGCCTGAATCCAGCATCTAAGAAAACACAGAGCAGCACAAGGGCAAGGCTGGCTTTTTCTCACTTCCCTGTGACTGCATTAGACTCTGCTATAAATTGATTTTTGTTTCAGTATCTGCAATACCATAGAACAATCCAACCCCAAATACTTCAGCAGAGCAACCATGAAATTGTCTTTCTTAATGGTTTAGTAGCCAGCATTAGCTGCACTGTCCACAGGAGTATTCTAATGCACATAGTCACTGCAGATTTCATACACCGAGACAGAGAGTGCTTCCTCTGTATTCAATTTTCAGCTTAAGTAACCCCTAGAGTAAGTTTTGGTTTTCCATGGATCATAGAAGGAGTTTAAAATTACTATGCAGCTAGGTATCTCTGGGAAAGGGGATTAATTTGGGCTGTAATTAGTACATAAAGCCTCTGCTTATTTCAGGAACTCTGACACAACCACACTCTGACAGAATATAACCACAAACCACACATTCCTCCTTGAAGATCATCCAACATTTTTATTTTCTGAAGGAGTCCAGAATTTCATGGGTAAAGTCCAAATTTAATTTACAACAACAGCCAGTGAAACTAAAATGGCAAAAAGCAATCTTTTGGCTTCAACTCCCTTGATAAATTGCAGAGAACATAAGATATGACAGACTTTTTAGTGTTTGCTTTCTTTATGCAAAATATTTTTCATTTGATTGCTTTTCATACTTTTAATTTGTAAAGAGTAAAAAGATATGCGATGCAGTTAAATAGCCAAATACTTTTTTTCTTCAAGATTCAAAGCTAATTTTACAGAAGTGTTCCTGCACCCATTAGTTCTTGACACACAGAGTTCGGCTAAAAATCCAGTCACCTACTTGCTGCTTGATCAAAAGTTGTGAATTTTGAAAAAGCCCTGATGAGGATGCAGTAGACATACTGGCCCCAAAGAAAAAGAAGAAAAACAGACTAGCTGGCAATCCATACCAGACTGACAAAAATAGAATGTGGACGCTGGAGACTCAATGGTCCTATTGTCAAACCAGCAAAATGATACTAAATCAAATCACAACATGAGGATTGTGGGTATATATAGTAAGACACTGGTGGCGGATAATCTTTAGCTCAGTTTGTTTTAGACACCAAACAAAGGAGAGTATTTTTAATCTGCATGTATAAATCAATCTCTTGCTCATGCTTTGAGATGGGAACTGAATGCTTAAATGTGGCTCTCTCAGTCATGACTGGGTTCCAAATCTGTTTGTATATGTTTTACATTTCAGTGCACAATTAACTCTAAGAGGACCAAGAGAGGGCCAGAGGGTCCCCATAAACTTTCTAACTGGGTACATGAATCATAAAATCCTGATTTTATTTCTGTCTTATCCTTAACATACTTCTTGAAATCTTCGCAACATTTCAGATAATGGGATATTTATCACAGACCTCAGCACAGATATTTCTAACAGGAGAAGGTGATATAGAAATACAGGTTTGCTGATTATATACCAAAATTTCAGAAATTAAATGACCTGACAAGTAGCAAGGAGTATATCAGAAAAGTTCAAAAGTCATATTTAAATAATTTTACACTGAAAAAACCTAGAAGTTTTATTAAACTATAATGCTTGAAATCTGAAATTTTAAGAGCGGATTCTGACATTCTTCTATACTCATATATATATATCAAATTTACGCCATTAAATACCTAAACTAAAACAACTTGTAAAAAATTTCATGAAAAAATAAGGCTGAAAACAGACAAGGTCTGTGTCACTTGATATTTCACAGGTAACAAGCATGTCTTTGCCCCAGCTGAACCAATGTAGTATAACTTATTTTAAAACTTCAGTAAGTCAGCTTTAAACAGTGACTTCTAAAAAAATGCCAAGTAGTCCTCAAAAGTTCATCTATCATACTCACAAATCCTGGGATCTCACAGACTGTTTCTCGATTATTTTGCTCCGGATCACAGTAGATTCGCAGTTTTTGTATATCAAACTGGAATTCAAAACATAAAAGACTCATTAGAAGTCCTTGCATTCACTACAGTTAAAAATCAGTTAAATATATAGAAATATTTTTAGGCTATTCACAGTGATTATATGTGCAACCAGTTAAACATACTGCAACAGAATTGTTTAAATAAAAATAATCAATCCAAGAATTTTTTTAAAATAACAGAAATCACTATCCATATTCCTTGGCAATAAATGCAAACACATGCAGCACAAACTACACTGGCTGCCAGTATCATTGAGGAAACAAGTTAATAGCAGAGGCAAACCCAACCTCTTTCTTTTTACCTTAACAGACCTGGGAAGATGCTTCTATGCAGACCTGCTCGTATTAGATGTAGGATTAGCAAATTCTGATGAAGCATCAGAAGGCATCCCTAATGCTTAGTGTTTAGTATACAATATAAATCTTTAAAAAGCAACCAATAAAAACACTGGCATCAGGTAAACAAAAGCCTGTGCCATTCTGCTTTGCTGCTATATTCCCAAATAAAATGAAACCACTGTCAGTTTTTCTGGCATAAACTATCATGAGAGAGAAACACAGAGAGAGAAACTTGACCAAAATTTTCCTCTTTTACCAGCATCACCCATACACTGATGGAAGGAAATCATATGCAAATATCAAGCACACTGGAAATTCCCTACTTTGAGACACTGTTTCCTAAATTCAAGCAACCACATTGCATCAATTTTGTCCTTGAAATCAGTGAGACTAATTAAGCATCCATGTCACAGGATACATCACTTGTGCTAAGTCCTCCTGACCATTTTTGTTCTCTCCTAAGTATTACAGTTTTGTGTACTAAATTTCAGTCTACTGTAAGTTAGAAGAGTAAGCTCAAGAAAACAGAAGACACTGATGCAGTGTTAACCTGCAGCAGAATTACTGAATTATTGTAGTTTTAGCATATGCCTACCTGTACCGTTTCCTCCTTTCCAGAATACTTTCCTATTTGGGTTAGGCCACTGATGTAAATACCTAAAACAGGATGTAATGGCTTTGTTTCAATTTCTTGGCCATCTATATACAAAGTTACAAAGTCTTCTGTTACTAAGAGACGAATTTGATGCCAGCCTTCATCAAACAATGTCTAAGAAAAATGAAAAAAACAGCATTGTTTAAAAATGCCTCCAATTTAAATAACAATAAACCTGCACTTCAACAATCAAACTGCTGTTAATGGTTGAGATGATCAAGGTTGCAGGTTTTACATAAAAATAATTCTAAACTGTATGGGCAAATCAAGTATTGCCAAGTAATACTGTAATTGAAAATTTGGCAATTGGTGATAATTAATCCCTATTTCAGAATTATTTTATAACTCAAATAGATTTTTTTCTCGTCTATTACCTTGAACATGCTCAAACCTGTATTTGTTAAAAATATGCAGCCAGAAGCCTATTTTTCAGCAGGGGTATAATGTCTCAAACACTTCAGATCATCAATCATGTTGAAAACAAATTGGTACTTGAAAGTCTTTCTACTTAATCTCTTATGAAAAAAAGATAGTGTGATATTGGCAGAAAGAATCCCAGTACTGAAATGAGTAAACCAGACATTACTCTCACAAAACCCCAGGTTTCTAAAGCTTTCAAAACCAATCTAACTCTTCAACCAAGCCTAGCCTAGATGCTAAATTGCACAGAGATTAATCACACACTAAATCGGTATTTCATAAACTGAAATAATACATCTTTCAGTATGTTATGTCACCGTTTTTAGACCTAAACAGAAATTAAGCCTACTTCATTTAATAATACTCACCCTTTGAAATGCTCACTTGAAATTTGAATACTCACCCTCTGTTTCTATTTTATTTTCTTTTGTAGATTGTATTTTTATTTATTTGCAATGGCTCTCATTACAAGACAAAACAAATAACAGATCAGAATATATAACATTTCCATTTTCCAGTTAAAGTGATAAATTATCATAGAAGTTGATTAAAGAAAAATTATAATTAAGAGGATATTGATATTTATGGTGTGTTTAGAGACACACAGGCCTAAAAAAGCCATGAAATTATTGTTCTTGCTAATATCAAGGCAAGCATGGAGAAACGCAAAAGAAAAAAAAAAAACACAAAAGTTGTGTTTTCATGGTGAAGTTCATAGATACCTGGGACTGCTTGAATAAGGTTGATTTGTCATTGCAGCTCCCAGAAATAGATAAATACAAATTGATTATTGACTTGAAACTGAATTTTCTAACAGTTTCCAGTAGATCAAGTTTAACACAGCTTCTTAAAAAAATAAAAATTATTTGGACTACTAATAATTATAAAAAGGCAGAGGAAATTTGGAAACAAAAAATTCTCCATCCAGTAACAGAAAAATAAAATACCTCTCCCTAGAAAAAGCCTAGCAGTTAAGGCCTATTCCTTGGAGTCCTTCCTTCACTGAGGATTTATATCTAAAATTCCTTCAGTCTGATTTGGAGTAGGAATTTGAATGCAGGCCTGCACTTCCCAGAAAAGTTGAACCCACTTGGCCATGAAGTGCTCCAGCAGCAAATCTCTCCCAGTCTCTGCTGAACTAGCCTTCTCTGTTCACTTAAATAATACTCCCTGTGGCAGGAAGGGCAATCTCTGGGCTGCACATATTCCTGCTACAAATGCAAGAGTAGGGTCATTCCATCTCCATTCCTCTGTCTCATCTGCATCTAAGACAATCTTTCTTACAAGACTGGATTACTTCACCAGAAATTATTGAAGAAAGACTGAAAGAGAACCTTCATATTCTACTAGAAAACAATAAAACTGGTTTGCAGAAAGAGGGGAGTAGTGGAATAATGTGTACTTAAAGAAGTATTCCATCATGATAGTGACGTACTCCTTACCTTTACATGAGGTGCAGCAAAAGTAATAACTTGTGTGCCATTTATCAAACTTGTTGTAGTGAATGATAATGTTTTCTCTTCTCCATGAATAGTGACTGCTATCTGTGGTCTCTTATCTAGACTCAGGATTCTCCATAAATCCCATGTCTTTTTTACTTTAAATCTTTGAGTGGAAACAAACACATAGGATGGAGGGAGACCTTCTGGAAAAACATTCCTAAAAAGGGGGGAAGGGTGGAAAAAACAAGAACAGTACTTGAACATTCATATAAATCTTAAAATAAGTCCTTCTCACTTAAAGCAAACAAAAAAATCTTACTGAATATAGAAGCGTATTTATAAAATTCAGTACCTTGTTAATTCTGAGAGGTCAACACGTGAGGTTACTTCATAAGCTTTTGCATTAGTGGTTGATATTTGAATTCTCTTTTTAACCTTTTTCTTCACACCTAATCCTACAAGAATGTCAAATCCTTTTTCATCTCGAGCTGCCACTGGAATTCTTGTTGGACAAACAGACTCTGAAAAATAATAAGTGCAAGGACAGTTAAAAATACAACTTAAAACTTCCAAAAAGTAACCTCCCACCCAACTAGGTTTTTTTATCTGCCTTTCAAGAAATAAAAAGTGAACTGAGAACTGTCAGTTAAGTACAACATGAGAGAAGTGGTATACAGGATCCTCAGGGACTTGAAGCAAGAATACCAAGATGTCATTTTTCACTGCCATTACATTCACATACTATTTTAAATTGTCACTAATTGTAGTTAAAGAGTATTAAAATATGTGGCTAATAAGTATATTGAATTTAATTTCTAAAATTGTATGGTTTCAAAATGATATAAGATTATAGATGTTAATCTCCAAAATACACTAACAGTTTGGATTCAGCATCCCTCCCAACTATAAAATTAGTTGGAAAATGG
>VYXC01012078.1:458886-491275 GCA_013397175.1 Platysteira castanea | reverse complement strand
ATGGACTCTGAGCTGTTTTGTCTGTTACACTGAAATCTGCTTGAAGTTATTCTCACTGGAAAAATAGTGTGTGATATATTTTCTGTGGAAGTGTAAGTTAGCTACATGTTATATTGGTTAATTATCTTTATATCTTTATCTTTTTATATCTTAGTGGACCTAAGTTGTCTCAAACAAAAAAAGAGAATAAGAGGACAATGAAACAGTACTGACAGAAACATTGTATTAGGGTAACAAATCAATGAAAAGAAGTTTTTTGTTTTAATAAAATTATGCTAATTTGATTACAATAAATATCATTATTCATTTCCCACTCTTTCTTCAGAACAGCATCAGTTCATAGACAGGGAAGATGTTAGGAATACATTCCAGAGAAGGGGTGGAGAGTTCTCTCATCTCCATCTGGACCAGCTATGGGCTGGAAAACTGTCTCTTTGCCAGAGAATTATCAGCTCAAAGGTCCAGACTGGCTTCTTTTCATAATATGAGAAATGTTGCATGACTTCCCTTCCTAACCAACCCTAGGGCAGTCAGAAGCTACCCCATTCTGGTGGGGGAGGCAGGATATATATGCTCTAAGAAAATTCCGCTGATTTTCTGTACAACCTGTCTGTGGTGGGGAAGGACAATCCATCCTAAGGGGACATGTCAAAGGTACTTGGGACAGCAGCAAGAAGCCACAGAAGCTCCTCTTAGTTTTCTTTTCCTCCCCACAGCAAAATGACACCTGACTTCCAAATTAAAAATAAATTATCTGTCTGTTCTACAAGAAAGAATTGCAAGAACTCTGCCTATATTTTGGAAATTCAAATTTCTACCTCCTGAATGCTTCCAAAAAAAAAACAAAACACAAAGTCCAACAAAACTTTCCTTCTTATTCTTCTCAAAACACAGATTTCAGTCAACATACTCATGATATTAAGACTAATAGCACTTTCTTTTTCAGGTTTTTTTCAAGTATGCATTGTTATCACTGAACTATTTTCTAAACTAATTTATTTCAAAGCTGGATAATAGTCATATCACAATTAACAGAGATTACAGATAATCACATACATATACACTGACAAGAAAATGAACACAAGGGTCTCTTACCAGTTACAGTATTACAAATTTAGTGTAAAATCAAAAACTAAATGCAGAAATAGGAATACTTTACGTAAGAGGGCCATCATTATGGATCAATGCCAAAATAACTGTTCCAAACCAATACCAACCAAACAAATTCAGCATGTGTAAAATTACACATTAAGAAACTATTTTTTCTGTCCAGTGGCACATTGATGAATTATGTAAAAAATTCACAGCCAGGTAGATCTTTTTTGGGTCTTCTGGATAATCTTCTGGCAGAACTATTTTGATAACTAACTGAGCCATTATACAGCATGCAGAAATCAGTGGCAAAATTAAGAGCTGTCTTCCATTTTAAATGGGGTTGTATTTCCAGTCCATAGTACCAGTCACTTCAACTCTCTAGCCTATTGTGAAATCTTGTTACCTTTTAGTGTTTTTATAGTTTTCAGATGTTTTATTTTCCTTCCTAAAGTGTGAAATAGCTTCATGATGTTAAATCCCAGTCTCTGGCACAAATGAAGTTTTCTCTGCATCCTCCAGACAAACTTCTGAGGTCTGCATTAGGTTTTCTTTCCTGACACACAATTTTTTCTTTCTTCTTTTTTTTTTTTTTTTTTGCTATAGAATAGTAATAGTGCAGGAACATTTGACTTTCAGAATAAATACTAAATATTCCTTAAATATTTGGTTCCATTCTGGCTGACAGGTTCAGGAAGTCTTTTTTCCCCCTGATGTACTCTAAAACAAACACTAGAGTCCCCAAAAGACAAACTAGAGCCCTTTCCCCACAAGCTGTGTTCCTAAGAGCAATACTTGCTCCAAGAACCACCAAACCTCAGCCTCCTTTGTCCAGAAAGGAGATGCTGCCCCTGTGGCCTTACATCTATCTTCACGTAACAATGAATTTTAAAATTCCATAGAGTAAAAGCTGGCATATTTTTTAGACGTTTAGACAAAGACCATGAAGAAAGAATTGCAAAACTTTCAGGCATTTTCATGTGGTTGATCACAGCCAAACCGTTGCTGCTCGGCCCTTGTGGAACTTCCACTCCCTCAGTCAAAGTGAATCTTAACAACATGATAACCAGTAAATAATTAAATAAATAAATAAATGAAATAATGCACAACTTAGCTATAAAAATTCCAGTTTACCAGGCTTGGAGTTCACCTGCTAGAGACATTGTGGTTAGAAATGAAGCTGCCAAGCAGCTTTGATTGCTCTGCGAGAGAAGCATCTCACAAGGGAAGCGTACAACATAAGGGAGACAAAGCAAAGGGTCACTTCGAGTGAAGGAGTAAGTACACTTTGGTATAAAAAGTCAACATTCACAGATTACTGCTGTAAATCATGTGAAATACCACAGCTGAATTTTAAGGGATACTAGTTAACTTGATGCTGAAAGCTGAAAATCCATCTTGATGAAATATAATGGCACTTCTTCTAAAACTTTATTCAAAGAAACTATTGTGTTTATCTAGTGTTTATTTAGGGGAATTTCTTCCTGCATGAAGTTCTATTAAAGAGTTTAGCTCCTGTTAGCTGATTTAATTTTTGGACTGAGCACCTTACTACATCAACCACAAGGAATTATGATTTTCATTTAATGTAGCAAGAAATAAACACTAATATCCTCAACAAAAGTATCACCATATTTTTTCAATGAAGTTGATACTTAAAGTGAGAGCAAACAAAAACTATTTTTCACTCTTACTAAATGCAGAAATATGGTACAATTGAAATAGGACTTGCATCAGTTCTTGATAATAAAACATGTACAAAATACCACTGGCATAATAGAGTCTGAGTGATACATTCTAAAAGCAATTTGCTATCTTTTTTACACATACAAGAAAGCCATTGTTTTTACAAAATTATCAGAACACTCAATGCAGTAATGCTGTTAGCATTCTAAAGTCAGAGTCACTTTACAGTGTTAGTCTTGGCTAACTCTTCTATAAAATCCTTCTAAGAAACATCATAACAGCTTGCTACAGCTCCAGACATCTCCACTCTGGCGAGTCCCTACCTGGAATGCTTTGTACAGCTCTGGGGCCATAACATAAGGCTGTGGACCTGCTGAAGCAAGTCCAGAGGAAACCATGAAGTTAATTAGAAGGCTGGTGTGTCTGTCCTGCAGGAAAAAGGCTGAGAAAGCTGGGGTTATTCAGCCTGGAGAAGAGAAGGCTGTGGGGATACCTTAGGGCAGCCTTCTAGTACTTAAAGGAGCCTTACAAGAGAGCTGGAGAGGTACTTCTCACAAGGGCGTGTAGTGACAGGACAGGGGGGAATGGCTTTAAACTGAAGGAGGGTAGGTTTAGATTAGATATTAGGAAGAAAGTCTTTACTGTCAGGGCAGTGATGCACTGGAACAGGCTGCCTAGAGAAGTTATGGATGCCCCATACCTGGAAGTGTTCAAGGCCTGGTTGGATGCGGCTCTAAGCAACTTGATGTAGTGAAAGGTGTCCCTGCCCATGGCAGTGGGGTTGGAACTAGATGATCTTTAAGGTCCCCTCCAATCCAAACCACTCTACAATTCTATGATTTTCGCCAGGAGTCCTTCTTGTGGGTTTTTCAATACATACTAGAAGAAGTGTGTATTCAGAAGAACTCCTGTTGTAATGGCAGTCTGTCCTCTCACCTGTCTAGAATAAATGCTTGATTGTGCATCAGTATCAGCTGCAACTAGGACATCAATAAAATAAACCCTATAGTCTCAGCACTATGAGAATTGGTGAAATACTTTAGTGTTTTTAAACTTTATCAATGAAAAAAAACTGGGCTTGGTGCAAAAAGATAGATACTGAAATTAAACACTTACTGTGTTAAAACACGGTATCTTTCCCAAACACACCTCTTTTTTTGACAGATAAAATAACATTTTGGAAGGAATTTCCACAAACAAGATCAAAACAAAGGAAGATCATAGTGAAGAGTATCAAGTCCCTTAGATTGCATGAATCATGTATTCTGCTTGTGAAATGAAAAAATATGCGTACAGAACTACATTTTGCACGCCTAAAAATATTTTATAATCACTTACCTTCACAGAGTTTCTGTTTTATAACTTCTTTAATTCTTGATATTGCAATATAGTCTTCAACATAAAATACATAAGTTGATGAAGGTTTATTGGCAATAGCTTTAAGTTCATCCTCCTCAATTTCTGAGCCAACACCAATAGCAAACAAAGTGATCTTATTTTTCCTTGCTTCTGCTGCTACATCTTTGACTTCATCTTGGGACTTTCCATCAGTGAGAACAACTGCTATTTTTGTTAAAAATCTTGAAGATTTTGCAAAAAGATGGTCAAAGGCAAACTGAATAGCTCTCCCTGTTCTTGTATTTCCTCCCAGATAGTGTATGGACTCCATTTCCCCGACAAGGTTCTCAGTGGACTCATGAGTTCCGAGGGGAATTTCAAGTACAGGGTAATCACTATACTGGACAACTCCAACTTGAATAAACTTTGGCCCTATGTCAAAATTTCTTGTAATATTGACAAGCCAACTTTTGATTATTTCAAAGTTTTCTGGGCCAACACTGTAAGAGCCGTCCAAGATAAAAACTAAATCTGCCGGAGCAGTTCTGCAACCTAAAAAAAAATAAAAATCAAACAAATATTTTACTGAACACTTTCATTATCTTCTTCCACAATAAATATTTCTTCTATCAATTAGTGTTTGTATTAGGATCTATATTGAGAAATACATTCCAGCTGAAAAAAAATTAGCTGAGTTTATCAGGGCAAACCTGTGTAAGATTGTTTGTGTAAGCCACACAGATCCAACTTGGTATCTGAAAGCCACACCATTTTCTGGTTTTTACATTAACACCAGAAACAACTACGAAAAATTCTGGAATTCAGTTCCCTAGCTGGCAATTGCATTCCATCCAATAAACAGAGATGAATATATACTGGGTCTTTTTACATCTCATCTGCAGAGATGATAAACATAAAAACTCCTTTTTGTTAGCAAACCAAGCACACTGTGGAGGAAGGCTATAGTTTGAATACTACAGAATCCTTTTACAAATACATTTTAATTGATTTCAGACACTGCTACATGGCATTTACAGAACTAGTATAAAATCCTGAATCTCACTTGGGTGTTGCTGGTAGCATATTCTGATTTTTACAGAATAAAAGTATTCAGTGAATGAGCTCAACCTCCAGAATATGGAATCACGTAAGCATTTAATAACTACGGTGTAACTGCGTAATGACTTAGGTGTGGATTCAGCTCTCCTAGCTGTAGTCATAAATTGAGTTTTTATACTAAATTGCCAACTACAGGCCATGGACAGACACAGGTATTTCCATAGGAAAGTCCTATCCACGCTAAATGCCCATTCTCAATGGAGGGAATAACTTTCTAAGGGAGGGAATTGCCTTCCATTGACTGTGAAAGAAGTTTTGATAACTGACACATGAGGTGCCAAGGACACGACCAAAACGAGGAGGGATTATTTTGATCTCATGGCACATGAGGTCATGGGGCCTACTGTCCTTTTGTTTTGTGGAAGTCTGCAGCTCCACCACAGGAGAGCTTCGCCTTATCCTGAAATCTGCCTACGGACACTTCTGGTCAAGACAAGATTCCACCTCCTTGAAAGCAACCACAGTTTGCTGGAGAAATGCTTTTGCAATGCAGGTGGTGGTGAAGAGAAAAGACACTGGGAGAAGGAGCAAAGGGTGAGCAGAGTGTATCGCTCAGTGGTCCAGGGATATGAATCACAGAGTAATTTCAGTTGGGAGGGACTCAATATAATTAGACTCTGCTAAAAGCAGAGTATTCATTTTGATGGAGACTCCTAGAGCAGGTAGACTGGAAAAAAAAAAAAGTCTTTCTAGAGACCAAAAGGAATTTTATGGAGTTTGTTGCAAAATACTGAAAATTGCTGGATTGAAGCAAAACTAGAGGAAAAATACCTACCCTGGAAGTATCATTATGGCTAGAGGCAAGTCTTCCACATTCTTTTTATTCATTCTTCTTATTTTTCTTTAAGAAAGATACCTTGCTTTAATGTTTTCTTTTCTACACCAGATTTAGAGTACAAAAATGGTTTGGTGGGGTTTGAGATGCTAATTTTGAAGAATATGCAAGAAGGTTTGTCCCAGAACTGGAGTTATCTCAGCTTCCTCTCACAGAACATTTACTCTTCCTTATTTAGTTTATCTCATAACATTAAGCTATTCAGAACATTACTTCTGATTTTAAATCAAGACTGGAGCTTTACAGTTCCATCTGCCCCCTTAAGCATTTCCAAGACACAAAAAAAAAAAAAAAAAAAAAAAAAAAAAAAAAAAAAAAAAAATCCCCTCCTAATGGAGAAATAATGTATTTAAGCTATTTCTCATATATTTTCACCAGGAAAATTATATTGGAATAAAATCACCATCAACAGAAGTGTACATGTGAACACCAAAATGGAGACTAAAAATTCAAGGCGTGCTATGAAGTTGCACTTATCCAAAACGCAAAAATTAAGACCTACTTGCTCTTGTTTCCCCATCTTCAGCTGAGATGTAATCATGAAGTAGCAGAACTAGCAGCATCTGAAAAAATGTTTGGATCTGTGCCATGTGTGTTTTATTCTCAAGGTCTTGATACAAAACTAGATGGGAAAAAATGAAAAGAAAATACAGTTTTATTATATTACAAGAAAATCCAAGTTTCTGCAGTTTAAAAACTGTGTATTAATCAAATCGAATCTGCAAACTCTGCAAATTGAATCGAAACTCTGCATTGAATTGCAAGCCTCGATGTGGCCACCCTGCAATGAACCATTGACTCAAAAAGTGTCAGTCAGGCATGTAAGCCCATAACTGAGATTCTAAACTCAACAATATTCACCAGCCTTTTTTTTGGAAGCTCAGTTTTGACCAACATACATTTATACACTTCTGCTAGGCACATTCACGAGTCGGTTATATTCCTAGTCACACTTGTCCAAACACTATCCCACTATCCCACTCTGTAGCCATTATCCAAAGACATTACCAAAAGATCCAAAATATGCCAAGGGTTTATGTATCAAGTACTGGTGAGGAGGTGCTACTTCAGTCTCAACCCACACATCTGGCTACTTCAGGGAGTCTGGGACAATTCCCACTCCTCTACCCCAGGGCTGAGACTGACACCACGAGTCAGGGTCTCAGCCAGCCCCAACCCTTCCCCAGCAGAGCCAAACCCTGAAGACCGTGTATTGTAACATCCAAGGCTGCATAAATTACATACATCTTCAACTTTTGATTTTTTTCCTCTGTTTGTCTCCTTTGTTATCATGGTTTATGAACTATAAACCCCTGTCAAGCAAACATGCAATTTTGGTCTCATATTGCTGTTAAAAATATTATTTGACAAATATACTTTAATTAAGAAATATTTATTCATAATTTTTATTGAAAAAATAGTATCGTAGTGGTAAAAGATACATTTTTGGAGTACTGTATTAGATATCCATTAATTTCAAGTCTCTGAAAGAAAGTATACTGAATCTCTTTTGTATTCTCTCATCTCATCCTTCAATGTAAAATGCAGTTTTCAGGGTGAATTCATTTTACTGCACAGAAGTAAACTTCCAGGAAATGTTACTCCTACCTAATATAATCCCCCAAAGTTAATAAAGCAAACCCATAATAATTCTGTTATTAAATCTCATCTTCAGATTACAGATAATTGCAAGGTAGACCCATATTTTGTTATTCATATTACCTTGTGTCAGAATGGATAAGAAATCAGACACACCTTGGGGCCTATGGGATTGGACATAAGATGTATTGCTATTCCAGTGCTGCCACACAAATACTGGGATATCACTTTCATTCAAATAGATCCAGTGCCAGTTTCTTGTTCGAGCTATTTGAAAAAAGGTCTGTTTTAAACTGAAATTGTGTATAAGTATTAGGCTTGTAATACAGGAAAAAGTATTACCATAGTAGAGGTAGACACTTTACATAGATTATTTCGGACTTGATGGTTTGTACGATTGATCGTTCTAAAATCTCTTCCAGCCTTTTCCATGGCAAGTGTTTGAAAGTAGTAGGGTAAAACACGTCTCTCATTAGGCCAAACTGAGCAATATCAAAGAAGAATGCATGATATTAAATCTATGTGGGAATTTAAATAGCAGGTGACTGAAGGACAACTACATGCTTTTAGAATATCAGAAAAATGTTGGCCTATAACTGAAAAAAAACAAAGATAGACTACAGTACAGAGAGCTGATATACATATAAAAAAGCACAATTCTGACCCTAACAAACTGTAAAATCCTTTTGATTCCTCCCACTAACAACCCAAAAGAAATAAACAAATTATAAAGTATAGTTTTGAAAAAGAAGACTGAACAAAATAGCATATTAAATAATTACAAAATAGAACATTAATTAATTTTTGCTGTTTGTCACCTCTGTGATTGTCTAAATGGCTATTTATGTAACACCCACAGCATTTATGTAAAAGGAAAATAAAAAACAAGCAACTTAGTGACTTCACTGCTATCAGTCATCACTAAGGAGTACAGGGTCAGCTACAATTAATGCCATAACTTTTAAATGAAATTACCACGCTAAATTAAAAAAATTCTTTTAACAACACACTGCCTGCAACATAGAACATTGAATGTGCTCTGTGTCATAAGCGCAGATGCTTCAGGTCAAGTGAGGACACTGGGATCCTACTCACTGGCACTGCTCTCCTTTCACCAACCCTGCAGAAACCACTAACATCTTCCTTAAACTGCACCATGCCCTTTCATCTCTACTCATCCTTCAGCAAGCACTTACCTACTGGTACCTTCAGGGATGAGCTTCCCAGATCTGCACAAATGACAGAAGCTACAGGAAAGACACAGATACTCAGAAGGGAAAGGGGAAAGCAGAGGCCTGCAAGGAAGCTCTGTGCCTCTGGGGAAGGAGTTGCTCCACAGAAACACTAATACTTCATCGTGGGAGAGGTACATGTGAAAGCAGCATTTGCTGGCTGTCTTGGGGTACAGAGAGGCATCAGGAATGCTACAGCAGCCTTCAGTGTATGTCTTTAATGTTGAAAGACATCCCATCACAGCAAGATTTCTTTTGGTGAAAACCGTGGTCCAACTTACTTCTTAAAAGGGATCAGTAAAATAATTGTCAAAACAAGCTTATCTGATTCACAGAACCAAATTATATTCCCTTGACAGATCATCTTTTCCATTTGTGAGAATCCTCTATTTCATTTTCAACAAAGCCTGTACTTGAGAACTTTAAGTCTAAACCAAAATAAATGTTTAGTAGTCCAAAATGGACTTATTAATCAAAACCAAAATTAAAAGGATAAGCCCAGAACTCAAGCAACCAGACAACGAGGATGCTAATGCTCAATTTACTAGAGAGGAAATAATATTATAGCACTGTGCTTTTAAGAGTCAAATGAGATGCCAAACCAACAACTCCAGGGACCCAGCTGCTGTATCTTGTCAACACAGTAATCACTGAACAGGCAACAGAAGTTTACTTGAAACTACTTACAGAAAATACATTCCCAAGTGTCTTATTTCGACAATGGAGAGGCCACCACTAGTATCAGCCCAGGATCAAACTGCAGAAAAACCAAAGTTCATCAGTTCTGATAATGTCCCTTCTATCTCCATTTTTTAAGAGAAACAGAGAAGAAAGTTGTCTCTGTGGTGGTTCATGGAAGTGCCACTGTTTTATTCTCTGCCCCTGAGAGCTTTGCTGACTGCTACATGAAATCAGGGTCTTTGCGCCTTTTGCAGTAGGAGCTGTAGGAGCTGGGTCAGATTGTGCAGGGAAGCACTAAGAGAAGGTAAATCTGCCTGAACACAGCAGAAACAGAGGGATATGGGATTCACACTTGCTCCTTATTTTGTTTGCATCTACGAACAGCTGGGATTCAATGATCTTTATGGGTCACTTCCAGCTTGAGATACTCTGTGATTCTACAGTATTGTGCTAGGATACATGAAACATAAAAAAGAAATGAACCAAAAACACACACCAAAAAAAACCCCAAAACCCACCACCCACCCAACCCAGGAATTAATATTTTAAATAAAACTTTTACATTAATACTTTAAATAAAACCTCTGTCTTTTTCCAAATTATCCTTAGTGATTAGTTTGTGGCTTTACTAAACATAACCAGGAAAACACATAGAACTGCTTTCCCACCTCTCAGTTATACCAAACCGCTTCTAATATATGGAAGTTGATGTAGGAGAAATTCATACAGGGTTACTAAATAAATACACAGATGTTGCATCCAGCTCATGTAAAGGGTGGCAGACTGAGAGAGTATTAGTGGAGAAATAGCACACATTACTGTATTTTTCAAGATGTCCTCATAGTTGTTTATTTTTTCCACTTTAAAAGGGACAGAGCACTGCAACCATAGGCTTTGTAACTCTAGTGATGCATAGGGTGGCAGGAGCAAACCTTTGGCTATCTCCCAACTCCACAAAATTGTTTAAATTAAAGCCACAAGATTTAATGAGATATTAACTGAGACAGGATACTGGGTTGGGTGGACCTGTACTGTGACTCATTATGGCCATTCTTTCCACTGTATGCTTTTTATCTTAGTATTTTACATGCCAGTTTGATAGCAAAAGGGATGCTGGAGTGAATGGGAACAGTCCTGTGAGGAAAAGCAGCCTATCTCAGACAGAGGGAAAACAAACAGCTTATGTAAAGGCCTGTGCTCCGAGCTCCCAAAATGAGGGGCTGTAGAGCACACACAATATTCTGGTGATTTGCATCAAGACTCAGGCAAATTTCTCTGCATCTCAGAGTACATGAAAGGTAAGGCCCTAGCAGTGCTACTAAACATCAGACTCTTGAACCACTGGGGTAGTACTGTTAGACTCTGTTCTCCACCAGAGTAGAGTTCACAAAGTCTTATTTCTATCTTCACCGAAGGCAGGAGAGAAAGGTGGTACAATAAAACCTGGCTGCATCAGCCCATCCCCTATGAGGGCACGGTCAGAGACAGGTGATAGCTGCCCCCATGCACATTCACTTTTTGTCGTGCATAGGAGGAAAACTCAATGAAGTTTGGAAAGCGGTGACACAGCACCTCACCCACATGCTGTCATTTTAGGCAGCCTTAACCAACTGGACAGTTCCTGCAACTTATTTCTTGCTTTCTTCTGGGCAGTGCAGTTTTGCTGTGCAGCAGCACTTGCATCAGCAGGGCCACTGAACTCTGCTGACTGGGAAGGGAATTGAACTGAGGTTTCCTGTACAGTGGAAATGTGGTACATCCATTACTGAAACCAACAGCCTGTACTCGATTTTTGAATGAATTCAAGACTGTCAGTGTGTTACAGATGGCAAAGGCACGCAATTTCCAGAACAGCTTTGCTACACAGAAGTGCACAAAGGTTCAAATGACATCCTCTGTAGGCATGCACAGCAGAATAATTTCACATCAGGTTAGCCAGTATTTTCACTTTGCATTTCTGATGCCTAAAAGCAGCACCTTCTGTATCTCAAAAGGCAATTTACTCCTGCAGTCTTTCCATATCTATTTTTCCAGTGCCCAGACAAATATATAATTTTAATCTTCCCATGAATGAGGAAACTTACAGCAATTTGGAATCTTACGGAATCAAAAATATTTGCTCTTCAGAGCAATTTTGTCACTATTCAAATTCATAGAGAGAGATTTCTTTTCTCTGAAAACCCTGGCTTCTCTGCTGTACGCAGATTTCTTGCTGAAGAACTACACTGAAAGGAAGAATTTCTTCCTTCACTTCTTCCCACTGCTAGTTACTGCCTAACAAGAAAGTCAGGAAGGGTATGGTTTTAACCTTTTCCAGCATTCTGAGAAAATAACCAGACAAAAGGTTATATATATATTAGCTAGCTTTCCAAGTATAAGGTAACACTTCTCTCATATTGCATCACTGCATAAACATTTCACAATTCAACTAGAGATAATTTTAAGTTTGGCCTACAAAGGGACAAGTATGAAGAAATTATAACAATAATGACTGAAAGGACATACAGCAGTTTCTTTGCATTTTCAAACCTCACGCAATACTACAGGAACTGTGCAGCAAGAAAAGGGAACCCTGAAAATACTGATTAATATGCATTAAGTAATGTGGAAAAGTAATGCAATCTTGCATCATGACCTTTTTATATTTGCTCCTTCCATTTTCAAAATTAATGCCATTTGCAAATAAAATGTTAGGGAAATCAACATTTAACTATTTATCCCTATCCCTACCTAATACTATCAGTCCTATGCATTAAAAAAGTCTATGAGGCTATTTTAAGTCAGTTTCTTTCATCAAGTAATTCATCTGAATCTATTTATTTCCACTTGGATTTCAGTCCCATTCTGCATTCATGTTTTCCACATTTTGTTCCTATTCATTTATTTTTCTTGGTGGGCACAACTGATGAGGTTGTTACACTTGCAAACATTTAAAAGAATAACAGCATTTCCTGGGAAGGGTGAGGCTGTAAAGATATAATTAATTTAGGCTTGGTTTACACATACATATATGTACATAAATGTAAGATGTGCATATAAATAGATAAAATCTCCTACAGTGACAAGTACATCAGTATCCCTCATCCCATTTCTTTCTATGTTGGAACAAACTATTTTGGCATAATCAGCAGTATAATTACATTCATGCCAGGAGTTTTTTACAACATTAAATATATGATTACAGATGGGATTTTATTAAGAGGAGTCAAGAAAGAAAATTATGTGTTTAAGTTACACATATTATGAGTTTTCTTTGGGTCTTTTAATAGTAAGTATTAGTGCAACAAGGATGAAAAGTAGTTATAAAATGGTTCCATTCTGGCTAAGCAATAGCTGTACTAGGTCTATATATAGATACATGGCAATGCAAAGTACATATAGTGTACAGTTTCAGGTATTTTATTTCCTAACCCTGAAATCAAGCAGAAAGCAATGCCTGGACAGCCTTAAAAAGAAAAGCCTAATGCAGGTATTGCTTGGGCTATCTGACCCATTTCCACCACCTTTACTATCTTTTTTTTACAACAGCAATCAAGGTTAAGAGGCATAGTTTTGTTTGCTTTGCCTCTATAAATCTAAAAGCTTACCTGGTAGACAGACTAAAAACCAGAGATCTCCAAACGGAGCTAGAGAAACACATGAAAAATTGAGAAGGGATGCAGACAAAGACCTCTTGCTCAAGTCCACAGCTGCAGCAATGGGAGCTGTGCAGAGTTCATAGCAAACAACTGAGTTAGCTGAAGACGAATGTCCAAGCATGTGAAGAACATGAATTGGAGACTTCAGAGAAACATTAACATCACATCTCATCTGCATTTTCAGAAATCAATCTCACCTGCCTCTGCACATACATCTGTTGTCCCTCAAGTACACATTAGCATGGTCTGTTTTGCTGTTCAAATGTTATTTTGTATTTCTCCCTCAAAACTCAGTAAAGGCAGTAACTACTACTTCAAGATTATGTTTGATATTTCATTAATTGGTACCACAGATACAATTCAAATCTCTCATTAAAAATAGATGAGTTAACAGTCAAGAGAGCACTGCCAAAATTACCAATAAAACAAACCCCTTCAATCTTCACTCCAGAAGACATTTTAGGAATATAGTAATATATTTAGGAATAATAGGAATTGTAATCATGTTGGAGAATGATTGCATTTAAACTACTGGTCCGTTGAATTTTTGTCTTACCTATCATTAGAGGTATCCAATACAAACAAAATAAGCTCACAGGAATTGGTACTACATGCTAAGATTACACTTCATATTTATAGCTTTGATATATATATGACATATAAAGTATTATGCAGATTATATAAGGGTGCAGAGAGAATTAAAGAATTTATCATCTTTTCAGCAGATTTTGGAAAGAAGGCTTTGTATCAACTGTATAAAGCCTTTATACCAACTTCCATGCTATACATTGAAGACTAAAGAAAGCAGTTGATACATATTATAACCCAAGTAAGAAGATATATATTTTTGAAAGCAAATAACCCTCTTAAGTGGGATGGGCTGACTGTTTATTCTTCACATGATTCAGTAAAGCACACAAACCTGTGGATTCCTCCAGTCTACAGCAGAGACAGTTTAAGTCACAGAAGACTTGTATTTTTAAATCAAATTTACTCTGGCACTTTATACTTTGTTGGATTTATTCCCACTCCAAGAGGATTCTGTGCCAGGAGTCAGCAATTAGCTATTACTGGTTAAAGAAAAAGGAAGCTTACCACAGCATTTGAGCTACCGGACTGATACACGCCTGACTGGGAAACAATACAGGATGGGCAACTTATGTAAGTAACCACACTTGGCAGCTCAGAGTTCTGGCTGCAACAAATGAATCTGAAGTTTCCCTGGAAACCATGATTTAATCCCATCTGTGAAAAGCCTGTGCTGTTATTTCTCTCTTATCAAGCATCTTGAGATTCCACAGAACTTTCTCTCCTTGGATGGACCCAAGAAAAACAGAACAGCTAATCAATGGGATAAAATCTGACACTCAAATGGTACAGTTGAAATTAACCTTGCATACAGTAACAGGGTTCTGCATAAGAAATCTTTCAACCTACTCCTACAGGAATTCCAAGAGTTCAAATTTTGACTGTGCACATGTATAAGTATCTGTGTTACCAAACAGGAAAAGAAAACAATTGAATAGAAATTACTACTTGGTGCAATAGTTTGGGAGACCATTTTGTCTGCACTGGGAAATTTAAAGTTCATTTGGACCAGTAACAAGTGAAATGATCATTGGGGCACATAATGAAATAACTAGAAATTATACAATAAGGTAATTATCTATAATTACATATAATTATATATCATTTAGCAATGAAACCACTACAGAAATCAGTTTAAGTCTAAGAGAAAGGTACAAGAATCTCTAACAATGAGTGTTGATAAAAAGAGTCATAAAGGCAACATAAAAATGGAATCAATCCAAGTAAGAACTCCTAATGCAAGTAAAAGACTACTTTTGGATCATGCCTAGCTGACAAGAGATACACATCAGTTTCTCATCAGTTACTGCTGTGGTCTCAAAGTCCTCAGAAAAGCAAGAGAGCTGAGGACTTAAACATTGTCAGTGCTACCAGATTCAACTAGGTCCTCATATGCCAGACACACATTTCAGCCAATAGCTTCTCACTCACTTCTTTCTTTTCCCATTACATTTATTTTCTTTTCATCTTTTTATTTTAGTTCTCCACTTTTAAAAAAGGGAGGGTAGGCTTGGCTTAGCTAAGATGTTATTTGCAATGTGATGACTGCAACATTTCCCATGAAAACATGAGAGATGCAGTAAGAAATACACAAGAGGGGATTTAAAGTAAGTTTACTGTGTAAAGGAAAGCATAAGTCTATGGGCTTTTTTTGCCTCCTGCACGTAAGGACCAACATCAGAAAGAGAAATTATATTTTTTCTGTCTTCTTATCTTTTTAGCCCCCAAACAGGTTTGGATTCCAGCACGCACCAAGTCCATTAGTGTTATTCAGTAGTCATTTCACTAGTTATTCATTAGTCTTCTTTCACAAATTACACTTAATGCTATTATTTGTGTTAGTGTAAGTAATGTCAAAGGCTGGAGAGGATAAGAATAATACTGTGAACCCCTGCTTTAGCCAAAGGCATCAAAACTTCATTTAAAAGCCTAGTCCTTTGCAATTCTTTAACTGTCCTCTCTCTTTTTCCATCATTTCTGGAAAAATTAAATTACAGGCAAATCAGAACTAATCTTTAAAAAAAAAAAAATCCATAGACACAGCAAAAGCTGAATAAACTATCTGTTCAAGCTTCAAAACCTAATGTTACTGTTTTACACTACAGAATGAATGGATGTTTATTCAGTTTAATGTAGTACTTTAGATTATATATAAAGGTATCATGAAGTAGACTGCCCTCTAAATTATATGATTATAGGTTAGTATTTTAACAATATACAAAGTCGCTGAGATCAAACCAAGGAGAATCATGTAAGGTGAACAGATAAAAAGGATTTTTAGGTTTTCCAGTTCTAGGGTTCTTTTTACTTAGTCTTGTTTTCACTGAAAACATTGATGATTCACTCAAAGGAGGCTGTGATGGCTGAAGGAATGGAAAAAGTAGAAATTCTAGAGGAATTTAGGACCTGAACTAGTAAAAATTTGAAAGAATTACAGTTGTATTCAGTGGAGCTAAATCAAACCCTTAAGATTTTAAACAGTTTTTTTAGGAAAGAGAAAAGAACTTTAGCACATGCATGCTCAAAGGGGAAAACAAACATTTGCTGTTTCAAGTATATCCAAAATTTGGTACTTTGAGAAATACTTGCATTTCCAGATTAGTATGATCCCAACCAAAAATTAAAACCATGCAGAACTTCCACACCCAGCTGCTTTACACCTGCAAAAAGACTAAAGCTATTCCAGCAAGTAATCCAGATCACTTTCTTTATATTGTAATGACTCTTAAAGCCCATTATATGTAGACAATTATTTTTATTACTTTTATAAAGTATAAAATTCCTTCCTAGTCCTACCATATGGTTTCAGTCAGTCCACCAAGCAACTAAGGACAAAGAAGCTATAGAGTTGAGCAGCTAATGAATGCAGTCCACATCAAGAAGGCTTTGCAAAGACGCAGGATGGGCAGTGGTCCTGCACTATACAACCTCTGTCTCTGGGTATTCCCTCTGTAGAAGATTCCTGTGTATTTCTCTGATGGCATTAAGAAAAAATATGAAGTAAGCTTGCAGATACTATACAAAGCTCACCCTGGATGTTGTAAATCACTTCCCCACGTAGAAAAAACACCAGTATTTCCCAGTGTCCCAGGCAGGCATCTCAACAGGGAGCTGTTTTTTATTTCAGCATGCTTGTTATTGTAAGAGCCCAGATTAATTCCCTATTTCTACTTAAAAACCTTGTACTTCTGTGGTGAGTTGACCCTGGCTAGAGGCCAGGTGCCCACCAAAGCCACCCTATCACTCCCCACTCCAGCTGGAAGGCAGAAAGAAAATACAACAAAGGGTTCATGGGCTGAGATAAAGCCAGGGGGAGATCACTATCGGTTGCCATCACAGATAAAACTGATTCTACTAGGGGAAAACCTATTTTAATTTATCACCAATCAAATTAGAATAGGATCACAAGAAATATATCATATCTTGAAAACACCTTCCCCACACCCCTTCCTTCTTTCCAACCTAAACTTTAGTCACAAATTCTCTGCTGCCTTCTCCCAGCAGCACAGGGGATGGCGAATGGGGGTTGCAGTCAGTTCATCACATGTTGTCCCTGTTGCCCTTTAGGGGAAGACTCCCATGCTCTGGCCTGGGGTCCCTCCCATGGGATACAGTGCTCCACAAACTTCTCCAAGATGAGTCCTTTGCACATGCTGCAATTCTTCATGAACTGCTTCAATGTGAGTCCCCTGTGGGGTCACAAGTTCTGCCAGGAACTTGCTCCAGCGCAGGCTTCCCATAGGGCCACAGACTTCTTCAGGCATCCACCTACTCTGGAGTGGGGTCCTCCAGGTGCTGCAGGGGCATCTCTGCACCCCCATCCTCCATGGGCTGCAGGGGCACAGGTGCTTCACCATGGGCTGCATCATGGGCTACAAGGGAATCTCAGCTCTGGCACCTGGAGCCCCTCCTGCCCCTCCTTCTGCACTGACCGTGGTGTCTGCAGAGCTGTTCCTCTTACGTAGTCTCACTCCTCTGGCTGCTGTTGCGATTGCACAGGTTTTTTCCTCCTTCTTAACTACATTATCCCAGAGGCACTACCACCACCACTGATGAGCTCAGCCTTGGACAACAGCAACTGCAGATCCATCTTGGAGCTGGCTGGCATTGACCCTGTAGACTCAGAAAAAGCTTCTGGCAGCTTCTCAGAGAAGCCACCAGGGAACCAGCAATACCAAAACCTGGCCACGCAAACCCAGTACAACTTCACACATCCAAACATTCTGTTCTATTTTGGCCCAGTCTTGGAGCAGCAGTGCATACTGAGGTGATTATCTATGGAATAGTAACACCAAGAAAAACATTTCTAAAGTAATCTACATAGAATAAACTGATGAAAATTATTATTCTGGATGATCTAGGAAGTGCTGCTGTTTGTAGATGTTCCTCAGTGTCTGCTAATAAACCTGTTTCTGATTATTTAAAGAATGGCCTTTAAGAACGTAATTTAGCTCCATGTGGGAGTGTCAGCACTGCTACAGGTCACTGGGAGAGAACATAGAGGAAGGTCAGATGTCTGAAGGACTCTGGAGGACTCTTGGGGTATGGGGAGTGAGGGTGCAGAAGCTGCATGCAGTCCTGGTCAGTACTGTCTTGTGTGGTGGTGTGTTTTCCCACTCCTTTACTTGCTAAATTGCCTGCCTTCCCCATGTTGTCCTCCCTCCCCCGCCCTTATTCCTAGCCACGCCCTCAGATTCTCCCCATTTGTTCTGTACCCTAATCCTGCCCATGTACTGCCCCTGTGCCCTGGGACCATTAGTCCCTGTGCTCTCTCCGCCTCCCCTCATCCCCATATAAAATCCAGCCCCATACCATGTGCCAGCCTCTCTGCCATGGGGAATCAGCCTGTGCTGGTCATATCTGCCTTGGGGATCCAGCCTGTTACCATGGGGCTCCCTTTGCCTCTGGGACCAGGTGAATAAAGATCCTCTGAAGTCCCCACGCGGGGAGCCTCCTTGCCTCCTTTATGTCCCCACTGTTGTGGAGCTGAGAGCTAGCCGGAGCCACGTGGGGCTGTCCAGAAGGGGCTACGGGAAGTGGGACAGCTTCTCTCCCCAAGAAAGCCCCGCAGCACTCTCCGGGAAGCTGCAGCTTGCCAGACCGTCGCTAGAAACTACAGACCACAACAGTCTTGGGGCTGTGGGAGTCCCAGTGGAAGTCAGGAATCAAACTAGCAAGTGTCCTCTCTCACCCCCCCCCCACAACCTCTCTACCTAAATGCAGAGAAAGCTGCAGGGAGATCTCACTGCAGTCTACAGCTGCCTAGGGGAAAGGTCCAGAGAGAGGGAGGCAGGCTCTTCCCACATCCATACAGTGGAAGGACAAGGAGAAATGGGCACACTTGGGAAAACAGGAAATGCCAACTCATTCATTTTCTACCAGGAAGATGGCCAGATACTAGAAGAAGTAGCAAAATCTTCATCTTTGTTCTTATTCAGACCTGGATTGGCCAAGACCCTAGCCTGCCTACACTAACTGGGTCTGCTTTGAGCTGCAGCTAGAAATGGATGATCCCAAGAAGTCCCTTCCAACCTCCTCTGTGTTTCTGAATGTCTGCAGTTCCTTTCCAGTAGACCTCCTCACTCTTCTGAGTACAGTTTCCAAGGCACTTTCCCTAGAGGGGCACAGCCCCAAGACTTGGGCGCATCAGCCTTCTCCAAGATGCTTGCTTTTCTGAGCTGTTCTGCTGCAGACAGGGCCTATGAAGGTAAAAGGAGAGTGTGATAAGAGCAGATAGAAGAAAGAGGGGGGACAGACAGCCCTGCCGTCCTGCTGCTCCAGAGGGCAGAATGGGGCTTCAGGGGGGCCATTGCCAAATCTTGCCCCATCTTGCAACAAGAGCCACAGACAGCTGAGTAACCAGGAGACAACGTTTGGGTATTCAAAGTACACCCCATCACATCCACAAAATACCCATCACCCTGCAAGTGAGATGTCTACCAAAGGTCTTTCAGTTTGAAGTCAGCCATGACAAAATAATATCTTTTTCATTACGACACTTCAAAGGTGCTTAAAAAGGAATTCATCTTGTGCTCAGAGACAACATGAGCCCCTGTAGAAGACATCCACCAGCTCTTCAGCTTTCAAAGTGCCCTTTTATTGCCTGTGATTCTTTAACAAGTAGTGGTGGTTTTCCCCCTTTCATGAGTAACTCCAGCTGTTCCTTTTCACTGTTTAGGGGTCAGTGTTTCTCTTAACATGTTAAAAATATTCCCTACATGTCTTTGTGTGCCTGAATTTTCAGATGCAATACTTTGTAGATGGATACATCCCTCTGTATCATAACTGCCTGTTTTATGATGCTGGAGAGTGATTTTTCCACTCCTAAGCTAGCAGAACCATTGCATTTCTCACTAAGGAAAAGTCCCTGAACTTAATACTGCTTTAACCTTTCACCTCCTAAATTTTTGCATTTTTTTTTCTCTCACTCCAATCTATCTGGGCTATTAGCTACCATTTTGATTAATCTTCAGAGCTCACTAGTAAGATTTTAATAATACAACAGTCGCCCCATGACAGAGTGCAACCCTAAATCTCCAGGATATTGTGAGGAGAACTACCTGCAAGACGGAGAGTTGTTTGATTTTACAATAACAACAGACAGGGCCATGCAAGTTTTGTTCCCACTTGGAAGTTCTTAGAAATCTCAGTGTTCAAAACTGCAGAAAATTATTCCTTTGTCATTGCAGGCAATTCCCTACAAGCTGGCACTGCAAGAATGGAGTGGGGGTGGAAGGCTGCATCCTGTTCCATCTTGCCAGTTTACTCACGGGAAGAAGGCAAATTCTTTCCTCCCACTCTATGTCTATGAAGAAATCTTCAACATACGGGTTAGACAGTCATCTGGCCCCCAGGCATGAGACTTGCTACTATACTCAGCAGTGATCCCAAACAGTCATAAGCACTCATCACCCACACATCTCTTAGGTTCCCACCAGGGAAACAGAATAAATCAGGCACTTTTCTCCCTCTTTAGAGCAACAGTTAAATATTATTTACCAGCAGACCTACCACAGACTATTCTGAGAGACTATATATTTCATTATATGGGTTATATATTATAACCCATCCATAAACAGCCAAAGACTTCCCCTTGAGGACATGGTTTAATGGTGACCATGGTGGTGGTGCAGGGTTGACAGTTGGCCTTGACGTTCTTTAAGGTCTTTTCCAGCCTTAAGAATCTTATGATTCTATTCTGTCTCCTTCATACCATTCCACTTGCAACTTCTCTGTGCAAGAGAACAGTGCAAGCAGTTCTGCTCTTTGCTTCTTTTGACATGAAGGGGCCTAGAACTCCTTAATAATTCAGGAGTGTCACATTTCTGAATCAGCCAACTTGACTTAAATTAGCCACAGGTGAATTAAATGGCCAGTAGAGGTTAGAGCAGTATAGGGAACATTTTTTCTTTCAAAAGCACCGATTAATTTTTGCAAAGTAGTTCTCGCATCTCAAAATATACAAGACATGAGTAACTTATTTTCCATAGAGTCCATTAAGAAATGTCACCAATGTAAGTTGCAAAATAGTGAATAAAGCAACATGGCACATTTGCTAGGACCTACGGCAAGTTGCTTACCCAGTATACTGATGGTAAACAGACAGGCCTGAACAAAGTACAGGTCATGCTTTCTTGCCTAACCAGGTGTTCAACTTAGCTTTCAGAGGAATATCACAAATTTTAAAAACTCACAGATTTTCTATTATTGTAAGTTTTAAACAAAGTTTAAAAAAAAGTGAAAAGAATACATTGTTATTTGTGCCAGAAGTTTGACATTTCTAAAGATGCCAAATGCTTTTTCAGACATATTCCAGAACTATTCAACTTGAGATGAGCTTTTCTCTTTTAATCTCGAACTCATGCTCTTAGAAAAGTGGTAGGTGTCAAGTTGGCTTGTTTGTTTGTTTGTTTGTTGAAAAAGATGAATTTATACATAAGAGGGAAACATAATACATTTTGCATTCCCAAGAACACATCTTGATCATCACTTACAGCATTTCAGAGCAAACATCTGCAGTGTTCCTAAGGTCTACTGTGGCACTGGAAGCTAAGGATTACACAGTTGGACAAAAGCACTATGCATGCAGTCTTAATGACCTCACATAAAGAAGGCTTACGGAGATAAGCATGTGTTAAATGTCAATTTGTATTTCCTACAGTAAATGAAAAGCCATGGTTTAACAGCATTACTAGCACAGATGCTTCAGACCATGGTGTTCTGCAGCCTCCCTTTTGGGAGTGATCCTTTTTAATTATATCCGATTCTTAATGATCTGCCAACATTCCCAAGAGTCTGACCATTTTTCATCAGAACACTAAAAATCTGGAGGTAATAATAGCAAATTTTTACATTTTTTGCTCCAGTTAATTTATAGATACTAGTTAGTACAAAATGAAGTGCTGCTGGTTCTTGTTGTGGTACAACCCAAAATCTAGAGATTCATCAGTGCCCACATTTATGCTATGGAGAACCAACAAAAAGTAATTTGGTTTATATTTGTTCACATTGATGATGAGATTCATAATAATTTTATAGTGTTATTAGAAAATATCTATTAGCTTTTAAATTCTGGGATTGATAAACTGTTGAAAATATAGTAAGACTGCAGCATGAACAACCATTTAGTACACATGAAAAAAAAACATAAAAACGTTTATACCCTATTTAGCCAATATATAATTTATGTTAGACAACATACACAAAAAGAAATCAAAATGGATACAGATGAGAAGTTTCTAAACACAGTCCCTTTTATATGATATTCCCAGTCTATGAAGTTTGCTTCACAGAAAAAATTTTAGTAGACTTAATTAAAGTAAATTTAAAGGTTCAGAAATGTAATAAAGGTTTATTTGTATATTTACGTCCTCTAGTAAGGTAAGAGGTAAGAACCCAGTATGACTAAGAGCTGTTGAAACCTCTGTACCAGAGGGCAACCTCCTGGTGGTGAAGGTAGTCTGGAGTCAGGCACAGCCTCTGCCAGGCAAGACTTGGCTGTCAGTGCTACAGAGCATCCCTGAGTGAGTGTCAGAGAGACACTTCTCCCGTTCTTCTGAGAGACAGCCTGAAGAGGAAAATCCTAAAGAAGCTGTTAAGTGTGCTGTTGGCTACAAACCTTACCTGTGCCAAAGAATAGAGAGAATTTTGTATAGAATTTAATACTGAGGGACAAATTCCTTTTCATTAAAGTATCTTATTGTCTACATTCTGTGCTGAAGCATAAAAAATATGTCAAATTTAACACAGACATGTAAAAATAAGTATAGCATTTACCTGCAAGTTGTAAAACTAGCATCTGTGGGTTTAGACAAAACCAATTATTGTACAGACAGAGTATGACTTCTCCAACTTAAAATGACTGGATAGACTGCAGTTCCCACTCAAAAAAAAAAAGAATAGTGATCTCAGTGGATCATAAAATCTGCACCTGGACTGTAATTTGTTGCATTAAGGCCTAAATAAACAAAGTATTGTCTGTACAACTGGGCCTGCAAACAAAACAGATCAGGAAGTCATCAAAATAAATAAGCATACATGTTACGTCATATAACCTGAAACTTTAAATTCCAGCTATTCTATTTCCAGTTACAGAATGATATGCAATGCTCAAACCTCCACCTAACATTGCTTTTCATGTAGAAGAAACAAAAAGAAGTATTCTTTGAAATTCTATTCCTCCAATTTTGATAATAGGTTTACAAAATACAAAACTACTGAAATACTGAATCTTATGAGAATGCTAATTTAATCCATTCAGGGTAATTTTATAGAAGTCGTATTTGTTACTGCAAAAATTGTGGTATTTGCAGGTACTTTAAAACCTCAATAATTACATAAGTAGCATGTGAATTCTAGATAATCCACGCAATGGGCTAAATAATTTCATATGGTTATTTACAATCTCAGATTGATTTTGTATAATGGTTATCTCCTTTAAAAAAAAACATTTTTGGAAGAATCTTTGGTATAGTATCAAGAGCCAAAGATGGTGTATATAGTATCATATACTGTTCTTGTACTTAAAATATAAAAAATAGATCCACTCTGACTAAAATGGATTTTCTTGTCTCTGAGCCTTATTCCAAAATGTGTGATTACATTCTTGGTTCTTATTTGGGCTATATAATTCATCAGAATTCACACAATTTAGCTGTAATTTAGCCATAACAACTAGCAACTTTAACATAATACATAAGCATTGCTTTATATTTTAGCTCTTTATAATCAAATACTGTTGTGTATGTTTTGGAATGGACTTGTTGAAGATGAACTCTGTCTATGTACATGGTTATTGGTTCTCAGATAGTATTAAAGGAGAAAAAGTGCATATACAAATACAGAAAGCCAGTTTCTTTTCAGTCATATTGTAAAATAAGCTTCCATGAAAACAAAATTAGATTGAAAATATCAACTAGTGAAAAAGGTATAAGCAAACAAAACCTAGAAAATAACTACTTCAGGAAAAATGTATGAAAATTTCTGTGTCTCAAAAGGACATAGGATTCTTTCATAACAATTGTTGTAATAATTATTAATATTTTCCATGGTATCAAAATGTTCTCAACATCTTGACCTATTCATTTTCAGGTGAGAAAGGGTACTTCCTGCTTATTCAAAGAAAATAGATTAATTATTTAAAGCAATTACATATTTACTTCAGGTGTCAATCATCAGTGTCAGAGTTCTATTGTGGTATTAATGTAGCAGAGTTTTCAGAATGAAATCACCATATAACAGAATTTTCATAGCTCTTTGATTTCTGAGCAAGTTTAATTGCTTGCAGTTGCCCAACTTTTCAAAGGCATCCTATAAGTAATTCTGCAGAAGCAGGAGGGATGTAGTATCCAAATCTAATTAAAAATCAGACACGGTGACCATGAAACAAATCCAAAACTGCATGTGGTCAAGAGCTGAAGAACAGAGAAAATCAAGTCCTCTTCAAAGGAAATGCTCCGTACTGGACAGCTCCAGGATGGTTCTGTTGAGTGCCTTTTTCTTACTACTGTCAGGTACCATCAAACCATGAACTACTGATACCTACGTGAGTAGGTGTACTTATGCACACACAGAGAAGAAATCCTCTTTGCTAGAGACAGCTTTTCTGAGGGCAGATATCTTACTTCAATCCAGATCAGAAAAGAAAATAAGAGGTAAAATAAATGGAATGTCTTTACTCTTTAGGAAATAAAAATTAATCTTTATTCTTGGTACTGCTTAGCTTCCTTGAAGACAACTATGTGCTTCTGAAAATTAGGTGCAGCTGTCCTCTCTTTTGAGCTCCCTAATGAAATCCTCTGCATTCCGGCTTCCCTCCCTTTTTGGCAAAACTTGTCGATGTTCATTTCAGCTCAGTCGTGAGCACGCCATGGCCATGTGGGCCCCTTTGCACAGCAAATGGACTTAATCACAGGGGCATACAATTACATTCCTTTCTCCTCATTGAAAATTCACCAGGGAAAAACAAACATAAACCTCAATTGTCTAGGACCTTTAGAAAGAATTTGCTATTATTCCTATTCAGCAAATCTTCCTCCCCTTGCCTACCCCTTATTCTTTTCCATGGTAGTAAAACAGCAAAAACCTCCTTTATCATTTTATCTTCTATTATACTGCATGGGTATATTTTTCACAGTTTAGTATATCACCAGCATTTAGATACATTCTATCATCAGTGATTTCTCATGGCTTGTGTCATTCTACATAGGACCTGAAGAATTCTCAATTTTACTTTTCGGGGATAGGAAAAAATGCCTCCAGGTCTCCTAATTGCCATTATTTCCCCATTTTTCTTTTTCTCTCAACTTCCAGACAGAACTATTCAAAAAGCCATTTAATTTATTTGGTTGGTTTCCTTAGGCTTGCCATTTGATGCTCACTTTCTCTGCAAGTGACAGTTTCTGAAAGAAAAAGAGGACTTCTTTTCAGTAGGTGAGAATTTCAATTTCTTTTCCATAGGAAAGATAATTAGGAGGTTGTCTTTGAAAATTCCCCTCCACATATTAACACTTTGTATTATTATATTTCCACATAAAGTTTCACTTAAATTGCTATGAAGGGCTGCACTTTAACTCCAGTTTTCTTGGCTGTACTTTTCCACGTTGTTCTGTCCCATGAGTTGACCGTGAATCTCATGGTATATCTCAGAAGTTCTCTCATTTGCACCCACCCAGTTCTGCTCCCTCCTAACGGAAAATTTTTAAGCAAAATGTGATAACTAGGCAGATACCATTCCACTTGGGAAAAGAAGGCACACAGCTTCTTACCAAAACACCGACATTCAGTTCAGCTTATATTCTGCCAGGAGTGATCTACTTTACCCCTTACAGTCCTGTGCTATCAAGCCCAAGATTTTAAGAGGTGGAGACTCCTATGTCCAATTTCCATGGGTAATCAAAACTCTGATAAAATGGAAGTCCAGCATCATGTAACTTTCCCCTGGGTTTTTGTCTTGGGCATAAAGTCTAATCTCAGAACCACTTCCCAAAGAATGCTTTTTTTTAAACATTTCCCACAGCTGAGAAAGGAGTGAATTCACAATACTAACAGTTCTGCATGGTCCATTTCTGCTTCTTCTATCAAGTCATGTTCTGCATAATTCACCTACCCTTTAAGTCATTGTGCAGATGTGTCTGCCTCCTCTTCTCCACATGGGACACTACAGCTATGCTTACACTGCTTATTTTCTCCTCTGCCTTTTTAATCAACTGGGAATATTATTCTCTCTTTTCTATGTGCAATGAGGAAAGGGGAAACAGTAGAAAACCATAGTCAGATCCCAAATGCAAGTAAGGAGGAACATACTGATCTGGTCAAGGAAGGTTGCAACTGAGGAGATTTAAACAGCCTTGCTTGGATCTCTGTCTAATGGAACCTCTCTGAGCCACAGCTCCAAGAGAGCCACCCAGGGTATCCCAGGTGGTTAAAAGACTAAGAAAAAAAATTAATACATTTGAGGGCACTGAGGGCAGTACTTTTCTCACTGCACCTATAATTTGAACCTTTTCAGTGTCCAGTATCAGGAAAAGAATTAAGTACAACTTCATACATCTTCCCTCAAGTGTATGCATTGCACTGATAGTCTAGAAAACTAATCATGCTTGCTGGCAACTCCTCTGCTAATCCGCCAAAAGTTCACACAATTCTGCACACTAGTGAAGCAAGGGTTATACCACAAATTTTAAGCTGAGCTCAATAATCTGATACTTTTATAAACCGTACTCGTAATACAACTATGCAAATTTATCTTGACCTCTCTATATATGATCCTGCAAGCTCTTGTGGAATTGGGGAGCTCATAAGGGGGTGGGAACTGGAATTATCTCCTAAGACCAAAAGAAGCACAAGGTACTTTTGACAAGACTTCCTAAGTGTCTATTAAAGGCTAAGCCTAGATGTATTCCTGCTGTTATACCAGCTGCAGCACTCTTCATTTATGGATCTTCAAGTCACCTTAATAGGGATCAAATTTTTATATGCTGAAACAGTTTTGACTGAAAAGAAAACTTTTGGAAATAATTAACTTTACTTGATGAAGAAAGTACAGATTGTTATAACATATTTTGGAAAATACAAGCTGACGTGCTGTAAAAATTGTTGGCTTAATTTCAAACTAGAGTTCAGGGTTTGTTTTTTTCTTCCACTTTCTGTTGATGTAGGATAAAAATGAGTTCAGGCAAGTTAGGACATGTTTTATCATCACCATAGCTCTGAAGATTTACACGAAAGGGAAAGGAACTTTCAGTTTGGATAATGCATATCAATATTGTATATTTGGTAAGTTGGACTAAATGCAAAAAGATACAGAGCTTTGGGTAGAGTAAGCAGTATTTAAAATATACAAAAAAGTTCTGAGCTAATCAAATGGCAGTGTTAATGTACACTTGAACCTCAGAAGATTGGGCACTCTTCATTCTGACATCTCAATTTCTCCCTTTCAAAGACAGCTTGGGTAATGACACTTTCCTAGCATATTCAACAGATAAAAATATTTTTTAAATATCCTACATGTTTTATCACACAGCGCATACACAGCCGTGTATATGCCACATTTAAAGCCCTCCCAGATAATCTTAACTTTCCAGTTAAAACATACAAAACCGCAATGATCACTTCTTCATTCAACATCTTTTACACCCACAGACAAACCTGCACCCTTGTAAGCAAGTAGTCCACTCACAGAGCAGGTTTTACCCATGGCAAAGAAGATGGGAATGGCAGAGCTGCATCCTGAACCGCTGATTAGCACCTATTTACACAGTACTCTGCCACCATCTCCAAGGACAGAGATGAGTCTATGTGAGGCAGACTTGCTGCACCTCCCTGCCAGACATCTCTCATGTCATGCAGGACCCCAGAAAGAGTAAATCTCTCCCTAAAAGGTTACTGAAGTGCTCTCTTCACCTCTTCACAGGCCCCTCACCTCTCTTCATATCTCCCTTTATCACCTTCCCAACAGCCAGAACAAGTGACACTGAGATCCCAGCCTTTTTCCCAAGCTTGAGAGGGATTGGCAGGGGCCAATGAAAAGGGAAAGAAAAAAATCTTAGCTTGGGTAAAAGTGGATGACTGCAGAGGCAATAGAAGGCACCCCACAACGTGGGACAGTAAAAAAGACAATGAGAAGAACTGGTCTGGATGGAAAGTGTGAGGCCATGAAAGAGACCCTGCTGCCACAAATCTCTGCCAAACCTTCCCTGTCCTAAAAATGCCCCAAGCCCTGCTCATGCTCTGTCCCCTTGTCAGCTGCTAGAAGACCTCCACCACTAGTCCAACAGCCAAAGGACCCTTGCGGCCACTTCTCAACCCTTCCTGCCCCAGAGGACCTGCAATTCATCCCAGTCCCTCCTTGTCTTTCCCTCTGTGACCTCCATAACCCACTCATTTTGCCATATCTGTATTTATTTTTGTCACTACTATGAAGCCTCCAGCCTCTCTTTGTTATTAGTTTGAACTAGAGCTTCAGAGCAAGCTACCAGAACTAACCACAGGAGAGAGAAAAATCTTGGAATACAAAAATCTGAATTATGAAGCGGCCTTAAAGTACAAATATACAAGGTGGAAATGTAGATTTCCTGTGTGCTAATACAGTACACTTAACAGGCTTGTTTTGAATAGAAAGAAAATTCAAAGAAAAATGCAAAACTCACTGGCATGAATGATCGTTTTATTTTGTACTACATCAAGTTCAAACAAACTTCCCTGCAATTTTTGCATGTTCTTAGTTATAGTGACTGGGTCTCATTCCAGTGCCTGCGTGTTTTACTTAGAGCAGCTATTAACTTCTCACTATTTAAATCCTGGTTTACTACAGCATGAAACACACTGACAAAAAGATCAGTTACTCAATCCAACACTGAAATTATATAAATCATACAAAATTCCAAAAGGTTGATATGTATTTACTTTGTACTCTCCTTTCCACTCACGGTACTATTCAGTATGATCAACATTGCTCATCTCCCTGGTCTCTATCTGCTGCTGTTCATGAATAGTGTGCCTGACATCTACCCTCATAGGCTAAATCAATCAGCACTGCTTTAAAACAATGCCTGTGCACATTGACAGTGACTTGGAAAAGTTCCTTTTGTAAGTCTCAGAGTATCTCAGTACCACAGAATGCAAGGGAGAGGAAAAAAGTCTCTCAAGCCATTTTTTCTATGCTCCCACAGGCCTAAGTTTCTACCATATATTGTGTTTTTCCACAGCCAGACCAGTTCTAAATGAAGGAACACAGAAGCCTTGAAGGGCTCAGCCTGTTTTCATGGGCAAAAGCAGGGAAGAAATGTCAAGGCTCAATTATTATGGGGTTGTTTTTACTCAACAAAGCAGTATGTACTGCCATGGTGCAGCAATCTTCTTGACAATTTTCTGTTTACCCTAAATTTTACTCCAGACAAGTAGCATTGGCTACTCACAAGCAGACCTGGCTGGTGGAGCCACCTTCACTCCAAAGATCTGAGCTTGGCCGCCGCTGGTGCTCAAGGAGGTGCACTGGTTTCTCCATGCAGGGTGTGCACAGCAGGCAGCAAACCCTACAGCCCAGCACCCTGCAGGACAGGCAGGCCAAGGAAGTGCTGCAGAACGACAGAGTGCTCGAGCACACACGTCTCTATCGCTGGCTCTAGATATTCTAGATATTATGGTTCTAATACTGGTTTTAGAGGCCACGTCGGTTTGTGTAACTGGGGGAGCTAAACTCTCGGGCAGTCTGTTTGTGACTGTCACTCTGAGACAGATGGCAAAATTGACCTTCCAGTCTGTGTAGGCTCACTGTCCCTAAAGCCCACGATTTCGGATACTTCAGATAGCCACTACTGTGCTAATGAGTAGATTTCACATGTCTCCAACACAAAATTTGGATCAGTGAAGCTCTGAAATGTATCAAGGGCTCACAGCAGCAGGGCCCATGTCAGCCCCCCGGGGCCATCAGCCCCTGTCCCAGTGATGCCACAGCCCAGCCTAGCCTGGCCACAGGCCTCATCCATCCGGGTCCCAGTGCAGGCCCACGTCCCAGCCTGGCCTCAGCCATTCCCAGGGAGGTACCAGATGTGCAGGGCTGGGGCTGCCCCGGTGCCCCCCAGAGACTCTGCTCTCTGCTGGGGCAGTGGGACAGGCCACGCTTGCCCCTGTCGCCCCTCCATGGGGAGCCCCCACTGCTGTGCCCTGACAAAATTCATCCTTTGACGTGATTTAGAGAAACTCTGACAGGGTCCAGAGCAACAAACCAGAAAAAACAAATGAAAGACATTTTATAAGGCACGTCTTGGTTACTTCAAGCACTCTAGCCTGCCACGCCACCGCGGGTGTGATGGAAAGCAGCTGAGAAGCAAGGAGCAGAAGATGCCTCAGGAACAGCATGTCTTCAGCAGGGTTACTGGGCTCAGCTCTGGTCATGTCAGCTCAAAGAGGAGAAAAAAGGCAGAAACAAAGACATCTTAATAAAACAGCTTATTAAGAGCATTGAAAGGGTCTCTTTTTTCATAGAGACACTGGAAAGATTGAATCAGCTTTATTCAATGCCTCTCCAAATAGTGAGGGCAGAACACAGGGACACAATAACAAATAATCTAGAAAGACAAATTAGACTTTGTCTGTTCCCACTCCTATAAAATAGGAACGTTTAAAAAGTTTAAGTGATCCTCTTTTGAACTGGGAAGCTAATTTCTGGAAGCAAAGAATGTGGTAGGATTTTTAATATAATTAACATTTAAATTCATAATCAATACAAAGAATAACACAATAAAAGAATAAATATTGAGCAAAGCAGCAAAAAACCCTAGGTAATGCAGGTAAGGGAAGAAAGGCTCATTTCAGTCAGCTATTTCTGTAATTAGTTTGGCTAATCACTGCGCCAGGCAAAACTTTGTCAAATGTAGTAGGACAAACTACAAATTTCAAAGTATGTTTGAGAACTGAATTATATTCTGAGTACTTTCCAAGATGATAATCATAGCCAATATAGACGTTAATTAAACCAAAGTAGTTCTGCCTCATGGACTTCCTGAGCCAATCTGGTAATTACTGAGGACCTGAAGGAAACAACATGATACTCTTTGCAGAACTGTACTTCAAAACTAAGCTGAAATTTCCTAACATTTACCAAAAAGCCAATTTACTGGCTGTGATGGTGCCAAACCAAGATGTGATGTGCATCAGCAGATCATCCACCACTGCTCTTAGGCTTCAATGGCAAATGCAGTTTGAGCAGAAGGGAGAAGAATCACAAAACCTAGTATAAAATTTGGGCATGGGAGTGAAATATTATAAATGGATCACTGAGCTGTGTTTACCTCACAAAGTTGGTTCTTTGATATGCATGATCATCATCAAGAGTGTATGAGTTCACAGGCTGACCTCCTAGTTGCCTCTGCCACCCCTGGAACCGTTAAGGGATCTGGAGAGGTCATTATTGTCTCTGACAACAGGAAGGCACAACCACATTTGTCTTAAGTATTCCTGGTAAGTGATTGTTTGGACAATCAATGCTCAATTACCTGAACAATTAGACAGGACTTTCCCTACCAATTTAACCCAATCTCTCCTGCAGCAGCTCAGCAAGCTGGCTCTTGTCATGCCTCCACTGGATGTAGAGAAGAGTTTGCTTACCACCACTCTGCAGCAACCAATTACACAGTTAAAGATTGTTATCACATCTCTCATCAGTTTTTGCTTCCCTAGACTGCAACATTCCAGTTCTTTCACTGTTTTCCCATAGATTATGTTTTCTAGATCTCTGACCACCTTTGCTACTTATCTCCTGCCAAACTGGTAAGATGCCGCTGGAACTTTGGTGTCCAGAATCCCAGATAGTACTGATACCAGATACAAAGCCCAAAGTCACAACTACCAAGAGATGCCATCACACATCTGCAACACTCCTGTTATGCACCACCCAAATGAAATTTGTCTTGATTTTGCACATCTTTAAAGTTGTATCCTGTCAAAGCCTTCATGCTGAAAACGAAATTTTCTAGGGAAACTACTTAGCACAATTCTTCAAATAAATATTTTGTGCTTATCCTTTACTGCAGTAGTATGTATTTGAATAAATATTTGAGTGATATATAATAACCATCACA
>VYXC01012078.1:439292-458362 GCA_013397175.1 Platysteira castanea | reverse complement strand
CCTGGCCCGGGGCCAGCGCAGGACGCGGCCGGGGCCGCCGCCCGCTGGTCCCCGCCGCGCCTCCCGTGCACCCCTGCCCCACGAGTGCCGCCTCCGCCGTCCCGCACGGTCCCGCGTCGGACAGGCTTTNCATTTGTCTTAAGTATTCCTGGTAAGTGATTGTTTGGACAATCAATGCTCAATTACCTGAACAATTAGACAGGACTTTCCCTACCAATTTAACCCAATCTCTCCTGCAGCAGCTCAGCAAGCTGGCTCTTGTCATGCCTCCACTGGATGTAGAGAAGAGTTTGCTTACCACCACTCTGCAGCAACCAATTACACAGTTAAAGATTGTTATCACATCTCTCATCAGTTTTTGCTTCCCTAGACTGCAACATTCCAGTTCTTTCACTGTTTTCCCATAGATTATGTTTTCTAGATCTCTGACCACCTTTGCTACTTATCTCCTGCCAAACTGGTAAGATGCCGCTGGAACTTTGGTGTCCAGAATCCCAGATAGTACTGATACCAGATACAAAGCCCAAAGTCACAACTACCAAGAGATGCCATCACACATCTGCAACACTCCTGTTATGCACCACCCAAATGAAATTTGTCTTGATTTTGCACATCTTTAAAGTTGTATCCTGTCAAAGCCTTCATGCTGAAAACGAAATTTTCTAGGGAAACTACTTAGCACAATTCTTCAAATAAATATTTTGTGCTTATCCTTTACTTCAGTAGTATGTATTTGAATAAATATTTGAGTGATATATAATAACCATCACAATCAGTAAGGTTTGGGGAAAACTTCCAAGTAAGTTTACTAACTCTTAACAGATCCACAAGGCTTTCTCAGGTACCTGAAAGCTGGAAGACTTTCAGAATCAACCAGTGGACTGGTTTCCCAGCCTTTTTGATCCTCAAATTGAAGACCAGATCCCTTTCAACACAGATACCACGTGTATCTACGCATTACACAACTAAATAGCAATAGTCGGAAGTGGCCCATAGAGCAAATTTTTCTTTCCAGGTACAGAAACAAGTATAATTGTAGTTATTATGAACCCTTCTACTTTACTTATTCTTGTAAAGTCTGTATCTCCATGCCACAAACTATTAAAGAAGTTAACCAGTAACCTGGTGCTAGTTGCAGTACAAGAATAAAAAGCAGGTTTCTGCACGGCATAGAAGGACATAGCAGGACATCAATTATTTCATCTCGTGCCAATAAACTAACTGAGGATGTCATGCTAGTCCAATCTGCTACACGCACCGCAGTCACGTTGCAAAAAAGAAAACCCAACCCCGCATCAGTGACCCCGTCCACCGTCAGCTCCCTGCTACAAAGGAGGCACAAGTTGCCCTATCTCAGCCCCACGGCTCTCCGGCGCCCACAGTCCCCACGCCCGGCGCCCGCGGCGGCTGCCCGGCTGCGGAGCGGTGTGGCCGAGGCCGCCCCGAGGGCTGCACCTGCCCGTGCCTGGCCCGTGTCTGTCCCCCTCCCCGGCTGCCCCTGCAGCGAGGGGCGCCCCGCAGGGATGCGGCCCCGCAGGGATNAGGCTTTCCCTGGTCTGGAAGAGCATCCCGACCCCGGGCTGCATCGGGGGTCAGCAAGTTGTTGGATACCAGAGGGGCAGGCCAGTGGTTTGAAATAGTTTGGTGATATACTCCTGCCCATCATTCAGCTTTTCTTTTCCAGATGAAGGGACAGAACGACTTTTGAGTCCTGACTTCAGTGATTGCTGTATCCAGGAGACAGACTAGTGGGAACACTTTAGGAATTGGATGACCAGACAATGAGCGCATGACTTTCTTATGTAAGGAGGTATGAAAACCAGGAGCTGATGTCCCTCACCACCTTCACAAAAACTTCAAGACTCCCCACACTTGAAAGAGGTGTGCAAGCCTGCCTTGCACAGGCAAAACAGTATTTAAGACCTGTGGGACCGTTCCCTAATTATTTATTTACAGATTGTACGTAGGTGGTTGATGTTCCTCACATCTGCCCCTACACATCCATGAAAGCTTTGGAGGAACATCAGAGCTGTGTCACACGGGCCCTAGCCTTCTGTGTAAGAATGCATATGGAGAAAAACATTAATTAAATAACACAGAAGTGTTAGTTTTCATCAGACTGGATGCCTGGCTAACATGGCTCTGAGGCTGATAGGTACAAAGGGGAGTGCAGCTTCCCTGATTCTCTGTGAGTAACAGACACCTACATGCGTATGGATGCCAGCAGTCACAAGCAGAGGCTCCTTGCTCTCATACTCAAGGCCCTCACCCCCTCTGCCACTGCCATTTTCAGAATCTGAGGCCAGCTTGCCATCTTGATGCTTTTCCAAGAGATTGTGGGCTATTTGTACTGTGGGCACACCGGTACCCATGACCAATGCATCTGTTTTGTGGTAAGAGACCTCATCCACTCTCTTCCCTCCGATGTTTCCTACTTGCCTTATACCCATGCCTGTGTACAAGCTTGTGTTTGCAAAGTTCATTCAGCCAGGAGGCAAGTCTGGGCTCAAATGTAGCCCCAGTATGCTTTAACAGGTAGCCTCTTTTGAGTGAACAGCAGTGGAATTTTGTGAATGAGCAAGGCAGGAAGTGTCTGTGTTGCCCACTCACACAGAGTTTAGGGAACCATCTCTGCACTTGACAGAAAGGGCTTTCACCTTTCAGTAAAGTGCAAATAAGACAGAAATTTTAAAAATCAACCCTGCTGTTGTCTGCCTTCCTGAACTCAGCAAAGGATCAAAAGATGCTTTTTCTTTCTAAATTGTATCCCAGAAAGGCACTATTTGGGGACATCTGAAAGGAACATCTTTGATAATTTCCCATCCTCCCTCTGACCACATGTTTGGGAAACTGAGCAGCTCAGCCATGAACCAATGTGTATCTCACTTTATGATGATGCAGTTTGATTGCTGTCAGTAAATTCATTCATATATATGTGTGTGTATATATATATATAATATGTCTGACGACACACCCATATGTGTATTTTCTGTATATTTTTTTCCAATTTATAAGAAGAGCCTCTAGAAGAGAGATGTGTAAGAAATTCTGCAAATGAACTGTCATAGAATAGACAATACCTATTTTAGCTAAAAAAGTTCATGAAAAATATTAATAACATGGACAGAGTACATAACAGCAAATGTCAACTTTAAGAGGGTTTAAATCTAACAGAATCAATATTTTTCAGTGTAGCACCTCTGAGCCATTGTTTATATGACAATGTTATTTGTTTATAGCATGAAAAATTTCCCACCATTCATGTGGGAATGAACATTAAAATGTTAAAACACGAATCATTTACAAACTTGATGATACTCTAACCAATCTATCTCCTATGAATTACTTTAGAAACATTATAACACTATACGTATAAACTTTGCCTTTAACCGAATCTTCAGTTAAGTTTGGAAAACTGCAGTAATAAAGCATGGTGTTGTGACTTAAATCTACCCGGGATCTCCCAGGCTTCACAAAACATTCTTTTGTTTAACTTACACCAAAAAATGGGATAGAAGTGTAAGTCTTGTTAACCCTTATGCTGGTCGTGGTAGAAGAGATGATGCACAAAGTGGATATGAACACAGCCCCCAGCAGATCACTGTGTTGCCATCATGTTTATTCACCCATTAAAATTTTCCTACCAGTAAATTATTTAAATGGCGATATTTTAGCTGTTTAAATGTCAATAGCATTTGATGTTATTTCCTAAATAGTGAGTCTGAAGAGGGGACAAAAATGTTCTTACATAAGGCATAAAACAGTATGGTGCGCAGTGGGGGCATGCGAAAATGACATTAAATGAAACGGCAATCTAAAGTCTAAGCACAAATTGCATCCAAATTAGTCATTTTGAGGTCTCTACTACATTCCTATCTAGCTTCAGGCAATCAAAAATTGTGTCGTGCTCCTCCCACACTGTGAAAGTTCTCGATGCCTTTCTTTGTCTCAGGATTCTGTGGTTTCAAATTAAGTTTCTGGTTATTTTACAAACAAGCTGCATTAGCCAAGGCTATGTAGACAGAAAATTGTTTCCTTGTGGAAACTCTCAGGAGGTACACTGATACTACCTAAATATATTAAAGATTCAAGTTTTACTGACTGGGATGAAGAAAAGTACCCTTCAAAACCTATACACCTATTTTTATATGTCTATTTTCCTCTTCCTGAAACAAACATCACATTCTGTAGCCCTTGTTCTTCCTTGCTCAGGAAGAATTTTAATTTTTCCATTTTCTTTTCCTCAGTGAAGTTTTAAAGGACAGAATAGACAAGAACGTAGCTGTGCTGTGTCAATGGAGAAGTTTGGAAAATTTAAATGTGCATTAATAAACAGTTTGTTATTCTATAGACCTGCTGCTGTAATGACTGGCACACAAGTAGCTTTACTCAGAAGAATTCCATGGTGTGCATAATGGTGTGGATATAGCGTTTCTGGGGAATCGTCCTGAGGATGTGAGTCATGGAGGTAGCATGACTCAGCACTGGAGAAACCATGTGAAGGTCAATTCTCCCAAGCCCCAATTAACCAGCCACAAATTCCCTTTTTTCCTCACAGCTGCAACACAGGGCCCTCTCCCATGTCCTTCACTGTGGGACAAATGGAGCAGATGAAGTGGAGGGGAATAAAAGACTGGTCGTGAACCAGCATCTTTTAAATTCATATACCATTCTGCATAATGGTTAAAAAATACACATATTTAGATAATTTTCAATCAATAGAGTTCAGGTCATGTAATTTGATTGAGTTACATCAACTTCTGTATTTGTCACTAGTGATCACACACAAAATAGTGACATTTCTATGTATTGCAGACAGCTACACTGATATTTCTTATCTGTGACTCTGTGGTTAGCTCAGTTGATGAGAGAATGGTGCTAATAATGCCAAGGTTTCAGGTTCAATCCCAGGATGGGCTATTTGCTTAAGAGTGGGACTTGATAATCCGTATGGATTCCTTTGCTAGCTTCAAACATCACTTCTAGTTCTCAAATTTGTCTAGCCTGAAGTTTCAGTGAAATTCTGTGCCTATTATTACTTTTATCCATCCCTATAATTAGCCACTAAATAGTAGGAAGTCAGCCAGCAATCAATAAGTTCAAAGGTAAATGTAGGTGCTGAGCCAGCTCAATTTACACCTGTGTATGATAGATAATTCTCATGGGATCAACCCCACTCTGGTAAATTGCAGTACTTCTTTACACCTCAGCAGAGGTCCCGTATGTAAACTGTACTTATGGTTCTGATAATCATGTGTTTGCCTGTGAATGGCAAAATTTAGTAAGAGATTAGGCTATATTTAGGACAGCAGGGTGACACCTCTCACCCCAACGAGGTTGCATTCTAGACAATGTCGAGCTTAACAGGGGTGTCACAAATGAGTGTTTTAAGGTTGCCTAAAGAATCAATGGCAAAGGAATCAGCAAAACCAGATTTAATATAAAAGCACCAGCACAAGAAGGGGGACAGATGCACCACCTCAGCAGGAAATACTGATAAACACAGGTTCTACAGTAATCACTAGCAATGCAAGACATTTACTTAATTATGCTGTCAGCAGCCACATCACATTTGTAAACCATCTCTGCAGGAGCAGGTTGTATTTTAAGGGACAGAAATTCAACAACCTTATGTCAAACCAATGTTTCTGTATTTTCCATCACTTCTCCAATAAATATACTTTGGTTTACCATAGTGGCCTAGTCAAGAATCTGAAATGAATTCTGCATTGTTATGGTGAGCAGGGACTGGGGCTGGTAAAAGAGAAACTAGAGCTAATGCACGAGAAGAAACAACTGGAAAATAGTAGCTGGAGCCCAGGATTTGCAAAACAGAAGTTTCCACAATCCCTGTCATTTAAGCCATTGCTTTAAAAAAGCGTGGTTGCAAAGCTGTATTTCCACAGTTTAAGTGACAGCTCTTCATAGTTTAATGATGTTAATGTAGGCACTCCAGGATAGTGATACAAACCCTTAAACTGGCTGTTCACTTTAGAAACCTTGTCTCTTTATGTAAACACTGAGCAGAGATTTCTCCATGAACATTTAAACTAGGTCTCTATACATCATTAATAACACCAATCTGGAATGAAATTACATAATGTCAATAGCTCTTATGGATGAAATAGGTCTTTACAAGAGGGGTAGTGCATTTGATTTTCAGTTACTAGTCATTTACACAGGAGAAAAGAGTATTTAAAATGCACAGAAACTTCTGAACTCAGAAAATAGACATTTCTTGGACTTGTAAGATTTTACAGAAATATCACAGGTTCCTANACCAATAAAAAAAAAAAAAAAAAAAAAAAAAGAGGCTCCCTGTTTTTTCACTGCATAGTGCTATATTCATTCAATAGGCACTTCTACACCTTTAGACCTTTTTTTAGACCTTAAACTGATAGAGGCCAGGCTAGATACTAGATTAGATATAGATCAGATATTAGGAAATCTAATAGTTATTAAGGAATAGTAATATGGAAATAGTAATATGGAATAGTAATATTCTTTAATAGTTATTAAGGAAATCTAATAGATATTAAGAAATACTGCAGTGTGAGGATAGTGAGACACTGGAACAGTTGCCTGGAGAAGTTGTGGTTGCCCCATTCCTGGAAGGGTTCCAGGCCAGGTTGGATGGGACTTTGAGTGACCCAGTCTGATGGAAGGTGTCCCTGCCCATGGCAGGAGGGTTGAGTATAACTCAAGATACAGAATCTGTTCCCATGCTATAATTTTCATTTAGTTGGATTGTACAGAAGGTTCTCCTGGATAAAATCACTCTCATTTGCCATGAGAAAAAAAAAAAAAAGAAGGAAAGTATGAAAGTAGGATTAATCACAGGTAAAAGGCTGCATGTAGGAGACTGTAGTACTCTTGTGCACTGTATGGAACTTGCTAATTTACCAGCTGTCCTGTAAGTCAGTCATCTTGTAAACCACATCATGAGCTATTTTCTTCTCTTGTGAACTAATATAATCCATATTGATCAGCTCAGAACTGAATTTAGAAGTGCTGTAGGCAAAAATTGCTTTAAATGTATTTGCACTGCCTAACACTCGAGACTTTTTCTGTGATGAGATCATTATCTGACGACAGCTTGGTAACATGCAGCTACAAAAACCGGATTTTGACCTTGTAAGTTATGTAATAATCATTCTGGGAAACACCTCTATAGAGAAGTACTTCATTTAAGTGGTGATTTAATTGTTGTTGCTTTGGATATAATAGGAACAAGACAAAAATCCAGTCCCACCTCAAAATGCTTCCCTGTCAACAGTTCCCAACAGTTGTGACTGGTGATTTCTTAGAAAAAAGAAACAGGATGTCAGGTAAGCCTAGAGTTTCTGATCTAACACATTCAAGGAGAACTGAAACAATAAACAGCCTTTAGGTAGTAATGTATATTAGAATTGTGTTTAAATACCTTTTTGCTCTTCATTAGTAGATGATTCTCAATACAGAAAGGCTGTAAGTTTAATAACTGCCTGGCTTGCCATTGTTACTGCCAGCAGAAGACTGGATGCACAGGAAGGCAGCAGCTGATTGTGCAATTCCTCTAAGAGTCTGCTCAACAGATGAACTCTGAAGCCTGAGTGAAAAGTCATTTTGTAAATGGTTCCTGATGAAGAAAGAGAACACAGTGCGAAAACAATGACCAAGAGTAGCAAGTAATGAGCAGAAACTGCATGGAAATTTCATGAAAGCAATTTTTTTTCCAGAGGCAAAACATGAGTGATTGTCAATGTAATCAGAAAATACTGAAGTACTGCAGGGTGCAGAAGTTTCACAAAAATGTCACTGGCCAGCTGAGAAAATGTGTTTCTTAGCTGACTCCAACCCGTGTGGTAGAGGTGCAGTAGACTTCAGAGGCATCAGACAGTAGAACAGCCTATGCTGAGGACTGCCACCTTACAGGAAAAGAAATTCGAGGATTACTGGAGAGCTGGCAACAGTTTTTAGAAGTAACTGGTCAACTCCAGAGCTCCTGGGTTTCCTGTGGCACTTCTCTCCAGACATCCATGGCTTGGAAGTGGCAGAGCTGTTGAACTGGTTACTGACCCACACAAAAGAAGTGGTCAGAAGGTTGAGTTGAAGAAATCGTGCCTAACAGTAATCCTCTGCCACCGCAGACAAGAAGAGATGTACAGCTTACTTTTTGTGCTTTATTTCATAGTAAGATGTTTTGTGCTGTTACACTTTTAAGGTTTCTAATCAAGGTGTTTTGGTAATGGATTTGATCCAAGTCATGGGAACCCTCAGGACTCTAATAGAGTAAGGGGGTTTCAGGATAATACTTGAGTGTTCAATGTCAGTAGGAGGTATGACCTCCTGAAGCAACGGCCTTGCATGCAGGGTGACAGGAGAACATTCTGTTACTGCTCTCATTCTGAGCAAGGGCTCAAAACAGAGTTAGAAAGATAGTAAAGCAACATGCAAGTACAGCTGTAAGACTATTAGCCACTCTTTGAAACTGGGACTGCTCTTTTGCAGAATTTAGAGTCAAGCTAGATGAACGATTGAGCTCCAAGGAAAAGGAATGACCAGAAGTAAGTGAAGCTAAAGAAAAAAGCATCATGGGGACAGTGTACAACAGCATTGGTAGTTCAGAGCTTCTTTAAAAGACAGAGCCCAAAAGCAGCACAAGAATCAAAAAAATCCAGGAACCAACTCAACAGAAATGTCCATAGAAAACAGTGAAAGGAAATAAAGAGATCAATTACTTTGTACCTTGTCTCCTCCAAGTATAATGAAGAGGTGGGCACATATGACGAGGAGCAGCAGTAAAGTATAACTTATGGAATATTGCTGGAACAAAGCAGCCCCTCTCCCATTGGATCTTCTAGCATATCACATATTAATTAAAAAGAAATTCTATTTCATGTTAGAGGATGGCTTGAAGCAGCAATCATCACCATCTCCGACACTTATAACTATATCAAATGTCTAATAGAGACATGAAGGTACGTGAAGATTTCTGTTTACAAAAGTCTTCATTCACAAAAAGATCAAGATCATCCACCTTATTAAACAAGAGATATTTTGGAAAAAAAGATAAGGAATGGAATATATTAACAGTTTTAACTTATTGACTTAATGGTTATCCTTCAAGTTGAATTATTGTAGAGAGATGGAAGGGGAAATAAAAACATCTGCTATGATAACCTGTTGTTCTGTTTTTTGCTAACCTTCTGTTATAACCTTGGAGTCAGATAATTTTCACACGGCTTTCATGCAAATAATAGACAATGTTTACTTAACTGTCCTTTCTGTTTTTAATTCCATTGTGGTGAGGGAGAAGTTTGACAAACATTTCTTTTGTCCACTGAATGAATGGGGAGGCAACAATGTCCCTCCAATCCCTTGTGGAATTGAGAAATCTATAAATATAAGAATTTCAAAATAAACCTTCTTCTCTTTCTGATCAACCTAGCAGGTGTCAGAGTGGTTCTTTCTCGTGTCCTATAATGACAATAACCTGTGGATTGCTTCAGTAGTGCAGAATTCCATTCAGACTCTTGAATGCACCAGGGACATTTCAGATGTTTGTGAAGAGTATAACCCAAGTTCCAAGGATCAAAAAACATCCTCACATCCTTAAATGACTTCATCTGTTCCCATAAAATATGGGTGGAACATCTGGTAGAAGTGGAAAGTACTCCAAATCTTTTTAAGAGCCAGGGTTTAAATTTTTGAGAAATAATGCTCATTTGCAAAGGATCACACAATTTTCCTCAGACAAAATGTCAGTAGTGGGGGACTGGAGCCTTGTGTCCAAAAACATGGAGAGTAAAGTAATTGAAAGTTCCTATGTATGTGTGGAGGTCACAGTGACTTCTACGGCAGCTTCATACAACTTCTTTACAGAGCAGAAAATACAAGCTACTCTTCTAGACTGAGAAAGTCAAAAGATTAATCCTGAAGAAGGAAATGACTTCTAAATTAGGCCATGTCTGACTTATTCCAGCTACTTGTCATATACCTCTGATAAGCCAAAATTTTCTAGTAAGTGTGTTCTTTGAAAAAACAAAATTGTCAAGCTCAAAAGACACACAACAAAAACTGTTGAAAACCAGAAAGTAGAGAATTACAAAAGTTCATTTATTTGATTATTATGGAGATCCTCCATTTTTGTCATAAATTTACTTACTGAATACAGAACTAACACATGCATGGAGCACAGAATCTGGAGTGACTGCTAGGATGTTCGTGAATTCACAGGATGCCTAAATACGTGTCCAAATAACACCACGATGATGGAAAGTGAACGCTGGTTAGTTATTTAGATTCAGCTGCAGATCTAGTGACAGCAACTGCACTCCGAACTTGGGATGACTTCTAAGAAGGACACTTTGTAAAGTGGATTTTCAGGAACACTGGAGAAAGCTTTCAGCTGACCAAATGAGATATGCTACTTGAGCAGCTGTATTCTGTCTCCTCTAAAGTCCAGAAAGCAAATGGAAACATTCAAACAATTTTAAGCTAGATCCCATCAGTCTGAGTCTAACCATAGGCTAAGCCTATAATCAAATGCTCAGCCTGAATGGGCAGATGACCGTGGCTGTGTGTGTCCAATGACACATGTCAGATGTACTCTATAGAGATTCCCAAACATATCAGAAAAAAAAAAAATCCGTTTGAAAAATAAATTTCTGGTAATTAAATAAAACAGTTAGTGAAGGTCAATTAAAAAGTCAGCCAGTACTGTTAATACCTAAAAAATGATAGCTTAACGTAAACTGAGGCCATGGTAGTCAATTAATCATAAGCAGGGGGAACAAATATCATGAAGTCATAGTCCCCATCCTAAATCAATTCTTCCAGGTGTTTCCCTAATTTACTCTTAAAGGTGTCCAGCAATAAAGAATTCCCATTCTACTCAGGCAATAACTTATCAACTTTATTTACCAATATTTTAAAAATATTTTCTTCTTATGCTTATTTTTTTGTATTTTCTGTTATTCCCACTATTATGTTATTCACTTTTGACTTCAAATAAGATCATCTTTAATATATTTTTGGTTTCCCAAATTAAGACCAAATTTTTCAGTTTCCTAATTTTAAATGGAAGAGTTCCATTTTCTATGTTCTTTTGCAAATATCAAGCAAGTAATCCTTGTTTGCACTTTGAGAGCAACATTTTTCTCATGTTAATTAACAATTCATAACATTTCAGTTTTTTTCATGACCCATGTACTACTGTCATTAAAGATACAGAAGTGAAAGTGAGTAAAGGCAAGGTCAGACATCACAAAATATTGCACCTGTGCTATAGCCTAGTCAATACTAGAAATTTATTCTTGATATAGAGATAGAATTTACATGGATGAAAATCAGTGACAGAACTGCAATAGGTTTCCTTGGGGCTAGGATTTCAAAAAGGAGGAGTTTTTTCCGTATCAAAAATGTTTTTAAAGAAGTTCATCTTCCACTTCCTTTCTTACCCCTACATCATTTGTGGTTTTTTGAGGAGATCCCTTCTCTTCTGTGTGTACTATTTTCCTGGTTTTGCCTTTGTTCAGTTTCTTTTCAAAAACCTGTAAGTTGGGAGCAAATGAGAAAAAAACGTTAAGCAGTATTATATTGCTACTGCCTGGTTTATGTACTAGCCTTCCATACAAAAACTTTATAATTACTAAAGTATAATAGAAGTTTGTGAAAAGTACTCCCATCATATTCTACAATCTATCAAATTAAAATATTATATATTTACATTCTACTGAAAATTCATATACATGTATAAACTTACAGCAAATAAGATACAATTCATGATTTTGAGTACAATAGATAAGAGTGCTGGGATTATTCAAGGCTTGCATTTTGTTACAATAGAAGATTTTATAACAGAAACATAGGCTTTTTATTCATATTCCATTATTCTAATACTACATATTTAAGCACACAGTTTTTATTAGACTGTTTTTACTAGCTACGAGAAACAGGCACTGGAAGTTAATTTTATACTGAGTATTTCTATTCTTAACAATCTGTCAACCATTCACTTAAAATAATTTAATAAAGACAGCTGTCAAAGTACAAGAAACGGGATTAGCAAGATCACAAATAATAGATAATGGAGATTTTTGTGAAGGGATATTACAAATTTAAGTTAATCAGAAATACTCAAGGCAAGCCTAAGATTCATTGGGTATTTTTAACACAGAGACCTGGAAAAACTCCAGAATATCCGTCTTCTGGCACCTCCAGAAATAACAATTTTTCCCTTTCAGTCTACCTAACACATATAAATTCTCACTAAGTAAATGGATTATTCCCCCTTCCCTTTCAAGAGCTAAGATATGAACATAGAACCAGAAAACAAGGAAAACATGGGGGGAAGATGGGGAAAAAAATCAGAAAAGAGGACATGAAATGGAATTGCGTTTGAGGAGCTATAGACTCCCGAAATGGTATGATGCCTCTGTGACGCAAGGCTTGCCTTGCTCCCCGGTGGCTCACTGAAATGGCTCAAGGATTATCTGACTCCTTTTCAAGTCTGCTGGATCCTGAGTGGTTCAGAAAACAGGCATGAATTTTCTTTCCAGTTCTGAAGTTTCAAGTGCTACTGCTCAAAATATAATCAAGTCCATCCTGTTATTACACAAGGTTCAGCAATAAACTGGTGCAATAAAATCATGTCTCTAACACAAAATCTGATCCCAATGTCTTTGGGAACTTAATTTCTGGAAACCTAGGAAGTGAAGCAAGACTAATACTTTCTTTCAAGATAAATAGATAATATTCTTGCAATCATCACTGTTTATTGCCCTTTGACATATGAGAAAAAGATGGTAGATCACATGTTGTGTGACACTGAGCTGGTTTTCCTTGGTAATCATGTACCATATTAGACTGGCATCAAAAACCTGTAAGTTGTGAGCAAATAATTAAAAAGATGATACTTGAGAAGACAATACTCAGTTGACGAACCTTTAAAAAAAAATGTTAAGGTGAACCTTACAGAAGAACAAAAGTGAAAATTAGCTTCTTTTTGAAAGGGTGCAATTTTACATCACATTACGCTGAATTCTACCTTAACCCAAGGAAAAGAAAGGGACACTATGCATAGGAGCTGAAAAAAAACCCAAGCCCAAACACCAAATTGCTGTTGTGAATGAGCCAGTTGAAGGTGGCTGCCACTGCAAGCTCTGAGCTGCCGCAGAGGGAGGGAGGGCAGGCAAGGTGTGGAGGTGGGACTGCAGGGTGAGTCAGATCAGGGCTCGCTTACAGAAAGGTCAGCGGGGAATGGAACAGGGACCAGCTGGCATTACTCAACTGCTCTGTGAGTTAACATTTCCCACACCCTGGCTTTTTTCTCCAGTTCCAGTACGTCCTTCCACTTAGCATCTTTTATTCGGAAAATCTGGACTGTTTCCTTGGAAAACGTATACACTTGAGTTACTAGAAGCAATTTTCTAAGCCACTGCATGTTTGAAGCTCATGACAGGATCCTACAAAGCCCCTAAGACCATAATGTCTCCTGGGCTGATAGCAGTAGCCCAGGAGTACCTGGTTCAATTTTTCTATAAATTAATGACAATTTAAGTATAGCTAAACTTTGCCTTAAGTTTCTGCTATTTCTTTAAATAGTAAGGGGGGGAAAAAAAGAAAAATAATACTAAGGATAATAAAGATTATCCTATGTGTTCCATGAATAAAAAATATTTCCATCCCAGTAGCTTAGCGTAGAGTGTCTTAGATTTAATTTTCCTTACTACAGAAAGCAAGGGTGAAAAATAAATGTATTTGCCCATGTGTTATTTAAATACAGTAGGGAATTCCAAGTAACCTCAGCTGTATGTTTAGAACTAAAAAAAAAGACAACAAAGCAACCAAACCACAATACCAGAGCTCTCTTCTTGTCTATTTATTGTTTTCAGGGGCTTTTTCGTAAGGGGGAAGACTGTGAAATTGGTATGCTCCTTTTTCTTCAAGCAAATTTTATGCTGAGCATTTTACATATCATCAAATATTTTACATATCATGAAATATTGAAAAGGCCTGATTAGGGTTAGTATTCTGAGATGTTTTAGTAATATTCCACTGTTCATTCAGATTTCAAAACCTGGCATTTTCCAAGTGATATCCAGGAAATAATTAGATGATTTTTTTTTTAATAGTACTGTGATTTCACCATGCCACAACTCGCAGAACTCAGCCTAGCTGGAAGAATTTGCTCCTGGCAGTAAATTTTGACCTGAATAATGTGCAATTCTTCAGTGAGTGTGCCCACAGACTAACTTTCTTACTTTTCATCTGAAATAAAAATCTTCAGACTATTGGAAAAATTCCTTCTTTCCCCCACCACTCTTGCTGCTGTGTATCAGGATTGTTGCTATTTAGTGAAAAAAATCAACATAGCAAGCACATTATTCATATGTATCACACCTGTTTATAGAATGCTGACTTTTATTTAGGAACTTCTACTGCTTTTCAAATACAGATAAAAAAAGTTGTAAATAAGATTTGTATAGAATACAGAATTTGTGTAATTAGCTATGCATGTTCAGTGGTTTCATATCTTCGTATTTTTACTCAAAGATTAAACAAATATAGCTATAAGCAATTTTATCTAAAAATCTATACCATGTGGGTCAGAAAAACCACATAAACTGTCACAGTGTTGTGTACATATAAAAGTTGAGTTCAAAGTGGAATAATATTGCCATAATTAGTTTAAGAAAAGGGAATAGGTCATGCCAGAACAAGATTCAACAGTTTCTTTCATCCAATTCATTCCAGAGATTGCAAAGTGTGCTGTCAAGTGTACTTGGGCCTGATATAGCTGACCTCATTTTAGTTACTACAACTTGGCATTCATGGTCCTCTAAAGAAAGAATGCTAGAAATACGCTATTGGGAACTACCCTTGTAAATTAAAAGCATTCCAGGTCGATGGCCCTACAGCAGTTAGACATATTCCTCCAGATGCTGAGCTCAGCCCGTCCCACCACGTGCCCTGCCCACCTGCCAGGCAGCACGGTCTTTCTAGGAGCCACAGCCCTCACAGTCTCACAACAATAAAACACATCATAAAGATGGTTTTGAGCACTGAATTTAATATGGCAAAAGTATTCGTGGAGACTAACCATGCTGGTTACTGCATCATTCTCCTGCCTAGGCAGTGCAAGAAAGCAGGAACTCCACGAAGAGCAGAGAAGAGAGAATAGAGTGAGTTTTGAAGCAGGAGTGTTTGGAGGGCAGTTAAACAGGCAGATGTAAAGGACAAATTCTGGTCACAAGGCCAAATTCTCAGCAAAAACATCCTAAACAGTGACAACACTAGTTGTATTTCTTTCTCACAGATGTTGTAGAGAATGTATTAAAAAAAAAAAAAGCCAACCAAAAAAACCCCACAAACCACAAAACAACAAAAAAACCCCAGGAGGTGAACCAAAATATTATATTCTTACAAACCATTATATTATATTCTTGTGAAATATTATATTCAGGATCTCTTAGGTCACTTAGGATTTAGGGGCTTTACAGTGGACAGACAAAGGATGTTCAGTTACCACAACAGGGCGCACACACACCCATGGGAAGTGCACTGGATCACAGGGTGAGCTTTGCTTCTAACAGAATTACATATGACAAGAACGTGTAGACTAGACTGTTTTAAATTTGTTTTTATCACAAAAATTTTTGAGGATAAAGCTTACCTCTTGGTTCATAGTTGCTTTCCATGTCAACTGGTCCATAACTCCTGCCCCTTCGCCTCCGTTTTCACTGTGCCCACTTCAACCTTGTCAGGTACTAACCATAGTGGGGTGGGGATTGTTAATCACTATTAAATTTATCAGCTTCCCTCTGCATCTCTTAACGACTAGTTACCCACTGTTTTACAACAGGTTTAACTCTCTTTAACTGGCCAATCTGGCTTGAGTTACAAACACCCAGGCAAGACAAAGGGAGAGCTACTGGTAAAAGTGATCAGCTCGAGGACGTGGACCTCCTGGGGACATGGGCCTTTGGAAGGATCTTTGGTGTATCAATATTAACAGCTACTTTTAGCTATGGCAACACTGGAGTAGACAAAGTTTAAGACACCTCCCTCTGTAATTTTTCCAAAGCAGCAAGTTCTGCTCAGGGAGGGAGCAGAACAGCAGAGCCTCCAGCTGCAGCCACAGCATCTTCCATCAAAAGGGGTGGAAAGAAAAGGACGAGAATGCAGGGCAGTGCAGGCCCTCTTCGGTCTGAAAATGCTCTCCCTGTAGTTGGTGAGGAAAAAAAAAAAGAAGGGATGAGAATGTGCACATCCAGAAGTCTACTTCTTACATACAGAAAGCGGAAGAGAATAAAACAAAACTACATCTACTATATTATCTCATAAAATGTTACTCTGAAATACATCCAGCTCAGGTGTCAGATTGATACAGTTCTGCTACAAAATAGTTTAGTGGCTAGACTTGTCCCTCGTATTTGAGTATGGTTTTTTCCTGATCTACCTCTGCCACCCAGTGGACAGCTCATACGAAAACTCTCCTTTCTGTTTATTTCAAACTAGGTCCTTCTCTATGTGATTATGAGCAGGTAGATAATACCAGGGTCTTAGTGAGCAGCTAAATGTGCTGGAACATAAATTTTCAGGGGCTTTGATGTGTTTTTTAATATTGTAGTAGTGTCTTCTCTCCTTACTCCCAACTTCGTTCTTTTTTCCTCACTTTCACAGCATCGAAGGAGAAATAAAAGTACTCTTTTGGCATACAAGGTGTTGTTAAATAAAACAAACTCATCAAAAAAGAGAGAAGACACTCCAGTAATAGCTGCCTGATGAAAGCCCTTAGGGAAACAAAGAATTTTTTTTCTAACAGCAGCTCAAATATCATTAAATAAGAACACCTAGAGCCACACACTGAAGTCAACAACAGACAAAAGCTGTGCCTAAGACAGCATTATCTATTATGTGCTTTGTATGATTAACTGAAGCAAAGCTGAGGTATAATAAATACAATCAGTCTTGAATTGGGCATTTCCTGATATTAGAAAATTTTACTTTCCAACATGGAAAATATTCTCATGAAGAACATTTTGCATTAAGATGGATACCAAATTCATCTTCCATCTAAAAGGCTTTTTGAAACTTACTAAAACTCATATAAATCAATGGAAAAATCCTAGATGTTACTCCATCTGCCACCACAAAGAACAGATTTAAAAGGAGAAAGCATTACAAAATACTCTGAACAAGGTCAGGCTCTGAAATCATCAGCTCAGCAAATCCTTACGTGTGACTAGCCATAACAGCTGCAGTATGAACAGTTTAGTGTTTACAGGACTAGGACTCATAAATAAGCTCACAGTCTCTCTTTTATCCACCCAGCGCACATTCAGGCAGAGGCCAGTCTATGGGCTGAACTTTTCTTCACTAAGATGGGGAAAATGGAAATATTAAAACAACTACTAAAGTATAAATGCATATTGCTCTCATTTTCTTCAGTCAACCATCACATCAGACAGTTTGAATCATTTGTAACTTTTGCCTCCAAAGTGGAAGGAATTGCAGGATTGCTGAGCTGAGGTGAAGATAGTGAAATAAATGTCATTCAGTGCTGGGCTGCACTAGCACAAACTAAGTGGTTCAGGGAAGACTACACTTTTCTTAGTTTCTTCTCTGGCTTCTGCTTGACCCAGAAACACAGATCTCCAAAACATGCAAGATACCTTCAAAAAAAAAAAACTCTGAAAAATCCCCACCTGCCTTGTTAAAGCAACTTTGAAAGCTCTACACTCACCTAAGCCCATGTTCTCCTGTGCTTCCTGAGCTAGCTGATCCTTCTTGCTCATGGTTCCTGATGCTCAGTCTCGTGTCACTTACAGTGTCTCTGTTTGCCTTGAATCCCCAAGGAGAATGTTTGGGAATGGTTGTTACTTCTATCTTCCTCCCTCCTTGATGGTCTTCCTGAGGAGAGAGACGCTAAGAAGACCAGGACAGAGGGATGTGTTCTAGCAGCTAAAAGGAATAAACCCCCATTTCCCTTTGTCCAGTAGCTTCAAGTTTCTAGGGTTCATCAGGGAAAGACCTTAACTCAAGCTGGATGATAGATCTAGAATATGCAGTATCTCAGCTATCATTTCCCCAGCAACAGGTCTAGCAGCCAAAGCAGTGAATGAAATAGCCTCTCGAAGTTAACCCTTTCTGAACTTATGAGCTTAATTTTTCCTGAACCCCATGGTCTCATTTCCCTAGATCTCACCACTGTCTTCACCATGGGCAGCAGTCTGGTCCAGTGCTTGCTGCATCTCCTCCCCCTTCTCCTTCAGTGACCTTGGTGCCTGAAGAGTTCTTGCTCTCACATATTTTCACTCCTCTCTTCTCTAGTTGCAGTTGCCCAGTTGATGTTTTTTCCACTTCTTAACTGTGTTATTTTCCCAGAGGTGCTACCAGTGTCACTGATAGGCTCTGCCTTGGAGCCAGCTGGCACTGCCTCTATCATACGAGCTTCTGGCAGCTTTTCACAGAAGTGACCCCTGTAGCCTGCCAATACCAAATCCTGGATATTCAAACTCAATAAATCTGTAAGTTTTTTTTCCCTGCAGGTAAAAAAACTCCCTTGGTTCCTGTTGAAGGAAATGGAAAACTCACTTCAGCTTTAGCTCAATGAGAATGAAATCAAGTATAGTATTACACCAATAAAAGTCCTTCATGTTTCATGTCAGTGCTTCAGCTACAGATAGATTTGTGAAATGGGCCTATTTTTCTCTTCCAGTACACTTACCTCGTGCCCAGGATATACAAGAATAACCCAATGTCCTGGATAAACCATCAGCAAGTTTCTGCAGAGGGGGCAGCTGCTGGCACGTTTCTTCCTTATGCTGTCTGCAGAAGCAGAAGTTTGCACTAAGAACATTCTTTCACACACTTCTAATTGTATGAATTTCTAGAAAAGGTAGTCCCTGTAGCTATGGAACTTTAGAACATTAGGAAAATAAAACAGAAACAGCTACATCCAAAAATCTCACCAAAATGCTACCTAAATCTCCTGTAATTATCTGGTTAACAATGCTTGGCTGTACTGCCTTCTTCTAGTATCCACCTAAGGCTAAAATTATGTTTATAGTCCAAATGTGGTT
>VYXC01012078.1:387998-439259 GCA_013397175.1 Platysteira castanea | reverse complement strand
AAAAAAAAAAAAAATTAAAAGAAAATATCTGTGATCTTATCAGATACGTTTAATTTCCTTGTAAGGTTAAATCCAGATTCAGTGAGCCAGATACCTTCACTAGAAACATCATTCTACATCTAAAGACAGGGAGGGTTTTAATCTCTCTATTTCTGTGACAGAAAAAAGAAGATAATTCAGATAAACCAGAAACCAACTTCTGAAAGTCATCAGGAAAAGCTCATGATCAGAAAGATGTCATTCTACAGAAATCCTGCAACACCAATTCACTATTCACTCAGCAAGAAGAGAGCTGTCTTTTGAGTCATTGTTACCACCACCTGCACACCAAGGCTTTCCCTACCATGGGACTTTCATACCTTTTTCTGTTTTGAAACCATAATTGGCAATGGCTGCAGTAGCAGGGAGACTCACTGCAAAACAAATGGAAGTTGTTTCACTCTGCTTTGTCACCACTGATCCTTGCACATCTCCCCTAGAGACTATTCAGCCCTTGTTTTCCTTCCATATCTTCTGCCAGCCTTTACATAGTTTGGCACATGGGGAAAACTGGCACAAGCTACAACTGGTCCAGACCTCTGATGGGGCACAGATGGCATTTGCTGCCTGGCCAGCCTCTGCTGTCTGGAAGAAGAGAGGCTGAGTTCTGTTTGTCTTGCTCAAAACAGAGTGCTAACCCCAGCCACTGCTGGTGTTTAGGTTTTCATATGTTAGAGTGTTGGGGAGGATGAAACAGGAAGGTCTTATAATTATGATTGTCTGGCCAAAGATTTTAAGAATATAAAAACCATAGGCAAATATGAGATGAAGACAAGCTTCGAGATACCAAGCCTCAGTTACTGAACAACTGGAAAACAATGGAATGGCCGGCTGGAAGTAATCCCCTTCTGATTGAACAATAGCCTCTGCTTGCAGACAGGTCCAAGGGTCAGAGTGGACCCCACTAGCCTGATAAAGGGGTCCAAAGAGTAGTTTCTAGGGTTTAAAATGTAACACAGTATGGTAATGTAATGATTCTTATAGGCTGTATGTAAATGTTATAGGATTTGTATCTTGTATTAGATTGGTTAGTGAAAATTAGAATATTCAGCACAGAAAAAGATTTATTGTATTGTAACAAGAACTTCATCTTAACCACTTTCATCTTAACCTTTTTCTTCTTACTCTTACTCCTGCTCTCATGCTCTCTCTCTGGGCCTGCTCGGGGCTGCGGCTAGCAGCACCAAGCAGGACCCCCGCACCCTTCCTTCACCAATAAATCACGTGCACCAAGACCTGCTTCTAGAGACCTCTCGTCACTGTTTGTCCCGCTCATCCGTCTCCCACCGCATTCCAGCACACATTTCTACATTAGAGTTTATTATTTTGTATTCCCCAAAGCTTGCAGGATCTTGACTACTTATTCTGAGATGACTCACATTTGGTTGAAATTAGACAATGGAACGTGGAAAGATGACAGTAAGCGCAATACAAAACCTCCATGTAGGAGACAAGTCATAAAATCAACCTTCTCTGCTTTTGCTGTGGGCTGTCCTCTGTTTCAAGTCTTGCAGATACTCCCCAAAGGGAAAAAAGTAATTTGTACTACCATCTGTCTTCAGTAATAACAATTTTATAGCTCTGTTGAAGATAATAACATTATGCTACGTGTGTTTCAACTTTAGACTCTAAGAATACACTTAAACTGCAGGAGACACATGTAGGTATTGCAGGGAGAATTTACAACAGGCAAAGAGCTGTCCACCTTTGAAAGAAAAATGCATCCATAATACAGAAAATGCTACAGCATTAAAAAGTCTGTCAAGCAAATTAGCAATTTTGTATCACTGATCTCATCTAATTTTTCAAGCAATCATGTAACTTTAAGCAATTTCCCTATCTTCATACAGACCAAGTTTCCTAGCCTAAGGTTCTGCGGATTTAAAGAAGTTATACAAAGGAAACATCTAATATCATTTTTAAGAGAAGTTCATTCTCCTCCCTCATGGTTTTATATTTACCATTTACAGATTTAAAAATTCAGATAAAATACTTGATGAAAAGTTGGCATAGCTCCTTGTCAAGGTACTAATTTTCCCCTTAAAATTTAATATTAGCTTGCTTGGTAGTGACATATGCCAGACTTTATAAAGCACACAGAATAGGAAGCAAATGCTATTCCATCCAACATGTACCCTTTTCAGACCTTTCTCATCTCAAACAACTGCGACCTGAAAAAGAAAAATGTTGTCTTTATTAAGGAAATAAAAAGAAAATTTAATCAGAGACCTGTGAAAATAGCAATCCACCACAATTTTACAATTGTGCCACAACCTCGACAATTCCATGCTCTATTGGATCACCTGGAACTCTGCTAACAATAGATAAATTCATTTTGTCATTTTAAGTGAATTTATTATTGTTGAATATTTTTAAATGACCATGCTGAAGCAGAGCACTTTCTGTTCACCTTCTAGTGAGGTGAACCTTGAGGCAGAAGCTATTGTAGTTTTACCCTGTTGCTCAGTAGAGTCCTGGAGGTGCAAGGAGAAGATGCTGCCATTACTAACGCTATTAGTGATTCCCACAGCAGCCTGTATCCTGAGTAACGCTCATGGCTGAGAAACCAGTGTTTCTAGTGCAGCCTACAGCATCTGGCAAACGTGACAGCTGAGCTTCACAAATCGTCACATCACACATGTACAACGTAACAGCACAGCGCAGATGAGATCAGGTACCAGAGCAGAGCCTACCATGACAGCAATGATTAACACCTCTCAGCTTCTTCCATGTACTTTTAGATCTGGCTGCTAGGATGATGGCTTGCTCAGAGTGACACCAGAATGCTTCAGTTTCAGATTTTTTTTTTTCCCCCACAGAGAATCATAAGTGTGTGTTGACTTCTCATTGAGTGATTAAAATCCCAAATCCCACAGCAGCCATCCTCAACACACCAAGGCTCTTGCTTCCTCTCTGCTGAGAGGAGCCAAGCAAGTCCTACACAAGGCCAAATTTCTGGAGCCCAGGTGCTTTTCCACAGGCAGAGGGGAGAGGTGTGCGAAGACATTAGTAGATTTTTGTGGGATCACATTGTGCAGGCAATCAAAAGTTGTGCTGACCACCTGCACCCTGGCTTTGCTGCTCTGCTTCTCATCCTACTTGCTTCAAAGCTGGCTTGGTAAGAGAAGGGTGGCACCTTGTTTTGATATCGAAACTGAAGCATATGGCTGCTATATTTATAACTCTGTCAGACTGTCATTTTTGTTCTTGGTAGTTGTATTAAAAGAAAAATGGGCCATGAAAGTAAATCAGCAGCACTTCCATGTGGACATGGAAAGCTTCTCAGGGACAGCTGATTGTGTTTAAAGGTTATCTGGTGGCCTGGAGCTCCATGCCTTTGCTGAATGCTGCTGACACACTGGCTTGATGGGTTTCCAGTGACACCACGTTCAGCACTCTCTCCGTGCTGGCAATGAAGAAGCATTATTCATTTTCCGAGTTTTAATTTCCATCCAAAGGCAAAGTTGCTGGCAAATGAGTTTCAGTGACTCTGCAAGCTGAGGAGGAACAAGCACTGGAGAGCTGGCAGGCCTTTTCTTCCCCTGCATCTGGGAAGAAGATTTCGAAGACAAAGCCTGTGCAGACAGGGAGGAGGCAGAGGGAGGTGGAGAGAGACAGCCCCTGTCTGTGCCAAGTGCAGGCAACCAGCTGGGATTGCAGCAAGCAGCTCTTGGGAACAGCACTTGGTTGTGGCTTTGGATTTGTTTTTGCTGTGTGAGGAACTGCAAAGCTGCCTCTTCTCAGAGTACATTAGAAAGGCTGTAAATTCTCGTAGCAGAGCTGCCCCTTGGCAGACACTGCAAGCGCAATCACATAAATGTTTTGGGCTCCCGCAATTTTCACATCAAGCAGGGCACCCATGCACCCCTCAGGAGGTAACCTATGCAACACCAGGCTGGCTCACAGGCACAGCAACTCTGATCCATTCCTAAACCCCAATCCCCTTCTAAGCCCCCTCCACAGGCAGAAGTCACTATGAGCATCAGTCTCTTCATTTTGCCAAAGAAATCATAGTTTTCAAATGTTCTTGCTTCATATACCAAGTGAGTGGAGACTAAAATTTGCTCTGTCTATAAATCCATTTCAGCTGTGCAGTCAATAAAAAAAGCTGCATGTTCTTAGACAATCACAGAGAATTAGGGAGAACTGGCAAGCTAATATTAAATAATCACCAGGAAAAGCAATCATTAGAGGAAGCCTGCACTGCTGGGAAGAGAGCACAGCCTGGCTCTATCGGGAAGCTTCTGGCAGCCTTCCAAGCAAGGTTTATCTGTGTTACAGTGAATTTCAAGTTGCTTTAAGACTATCTCAGAGACACATAAAATAATTGTCTTTAACCACACACACAATGACACTAATTAGTAAACAAATACACGAGTAAAACAAACCCAGACACCAAAGCCCCAGCCCTGTTCTGCTGCTGGACACAGCCTGTGACCATGCAAGCACTGCAGCCACTGTGTCCATCAGCCTGGTGAAGCCTCTGCTCCCACACAGGCCCAGACACTGCTCTGCTGGTTAAACTCATCCCTACATTGCATCCAGCAGGTTCCCCCCTCAAACAAGATTTCAGGTCCTGTGGAGAAACTGCAGAGTCTTCTAATCAAATACTGACTAGGAGGCAATTACATCTCTACTGATTTCAACAATAAAATGATTTTATTTTTCAATTGAACATTCTAGGTTTAATACTTACTGTCTGCAGCTTTATGAGGAACAACACTTTTTTAATTCAAAGTATAGTACCTAATTTTCTTCCAACTGCTTTCTTTCCCTCTTAATCTCCTCCCTTTAAGATCCACAGAAAATGTTAACATTAATACAGTAAACTCTTTCACAAACAGCAGGCTTAGTTAGTAACCACAGCACTGCATTTACAGACAGAAAGGTTGCCACGAGTACCCAGGACTGTGTGACCTGTTGATGGTAAAGCACACAAGCATGAAAACTTACCTCGCTTTTGAGCCCTATGGTCACCACTAGAGGGAGGAGCTGGTTAAATAATACTTAATTCCATTTGCGAGAAAAACACTGACTAGTTGTAAAGAATTCCTAAGAGGGGTAACTCTGTTATAAGAAAGAAAAAACCCAAATTTTCGACAATTAAAAGCTCAATTATTCTAGTAAAAGTCAGGAATCTTTTTCCTGATTTCCCCAAGATCAATAAATGGGGGGCGTGAGGGCGAGGGAGGTGGAGAATCTGCCTGAAGATTATTAAAAATTCTCAGTAAAAGTGACTGCTTTTGGCAGACTTTAAAAACAAAACAAACAAACAAACAAACCAAAAGTCCCACCCACCAAAAAAAAATAAAAGGATACTGACTGCAATGAAAAGAAGACATTCCTTAAGAGATTACACGAGGATGGAAAAGGGTGCACTAGTAAAAAAGAAGGTGGTTAAACTCTCAGAAAAATAACCCACTTGTGAGTGCCATCAGGGAGCCAGTCAGCATCACACACCATCGCGTACCAGGAGGAAGAAAATAGTGATATACCTGCCTGATCCACCAGCCAAAAGAGAGGACTTGTCAGCTGATGGCTTCATGGCAAAATATATTCATTTCTTCGAGTGTTGCTCTCCTCACTTTAAGGGATAGAATGGACCTTCTAACAATCAAGAAATAATTTCGTATTATTTTCTTTCTTGCTCAGTGCTATCTTGTGCCAAGATTAAAAAAAAAAAAATCTTTCCTTGCATTCTTTACAGTCCTAGGCATAAGTGTTTGATTTGGTGTGGCATAGAAGAGACACAGAGATTGCTTTTCTGTCAGTCAGGACATGAATGACAACATGGTCTTTGCTGCCAGAACTGCTGATTTGCTTTAAATTCCACCCAAGCCACAGACTGCCTTTCACAAACTCGAAGCTGCAAGGATGGACAACTCAGATGGGAGGCCTTTTGGGTAGGTCGTATTGTAAGAAAAATACGTGTAAGGGCTGTTAGAATCTGCCTACTGACAAATAAAGAAAAGATCCATTCAATAAATCACATTTCCAAGGTTTCTCTCATGGCTATTTTCATGGCCTTCTAGTCCAGGGGAGATATCCACATTAAGAGACAGTGAGGAATACATTTTAAGATGAGTAGTTGAAGGATTTGGCTGCGTGAGGCTTCCTGAGACTAATTACCCATGTGTCTGGGAAATTCAAAGAAGAAAATTACACTACTTACATTTTCATTCTCCAACAAACGTCTGCTGAAGACACCAGGATCCCTCTGCCTGTGGGTCTGTGCAACACCCAGCACTGCTCTGACAGCTGCACAGCAGAGCAGGATGAGACTACCAAGAGCAGGTTGCCCACTTACCTGATCCTCTGGGGTGGGTTGCCTTCCAGCACATCCAAAGTCAGTGATCTCAAGGTGCTTTTACGTGTATTGACTGCAACTAAAACAATGATCTTTCTGTTTAGTAGTGCCATCTCCTAAAAAAAAATCACAGAGAACTTGATTTATAACTCACATAGAGCTTTTCCTGTGATTTGTGGTAAGATTTCTGTGGTGGGCTACATTTCATGAGCTGAATTTTTCAGCTGTGTGTATCTCACTTGCCCCAGACAATCTGAATCCCTGAAGAAGTTTGAGTATCAGAGTCTGGAAATATTTTTATTTCTTTCATTTGTTTGGGGTGGATCCTTACAAACTTTCCCTTGGTAGTTTTCTGCCCACCTGTTTGACTTTGGTGGTGGAATTGTTATTTAGAGGTAGATACTTACCAAGAAACACCTTGTGAGTGCTGCCAATAGAAAATATATTTAGTTTGGTTATTTCCTGGACTGTATTTTAAACTTGTCAGGTTTTGCAAGTCAAAGGAATGAAGATGTTCCTCTTCTTTCCAAGAAAGTCTGAAGGCCAAGGGCATGCACATCTCTGGTGCTGGTGATTCCCAAGGGGTTGTTGGCTGACTCAGAAGAAGTCAAACAAAGACAAAATTATGGACCTTTTTCCTCAATGCCTACTAAAACAGGAGGTTTAGGAAGGTTTGGACTGGAGAACACACAGTCCCAGCTCCCCACATCTTCTGAATGTGCACCTAGATTGATTATTTGATTTCTCCCTTAAGAAAGCTCAATGTAATATTTATTAATTTCCTTCCTTTGGCTACCTGGTGCATTCTAGAGTAAATGCACTTTCAAACCAATAGACTAGTCGGAAGGTATGAGACATTTCCTTCCTCAGCTCTAACAATGACTTCTTGCCCTGGGAAAAAAATTTCTGCTCTTCAGAGCTGCTTATTCCATAGGTAATTAGACACGAAAAGGGAGTGTTCTGTTAGGAAATGTGTTTCTTATCCAGCTGCATGAAACACAATTGCATCCACTTATTTATGCGTGGGCTTCATTTCTGTAAACTTAGCTGCAGTGTCTCTCTGCTGGTGTCTTGCAGACCTCGGACTGTGACAGCACTGGATTGGCTGTGGAAATCTTAAAGCCATGCACTGAGCTCAGTACCAGTGTTTCCATACTGATACACAATATGTTATACCAACTAAAGGAGATTTACAATTTCAGAATACATTGGAAGACCCACTCAAAGATTTAGAAACAAATTTGGTGGGTTACTTTATAAAATAGCATAATTTTTGTGTGTTTTCTGTTGATTTTCCTGAGAAATTTTAGGCTTAATGTTAAATTGTATGGTAAATGAAGGTGTAGTTCAGGAGGTCTTCTAATACTTTGTGTAAGCAAATGAAATAAATAGATATAAATACATAACACATACAAATATATGTGTGTCTTGAAAAAAAAAAGGAAGGTTATGTTATAACAAAAGAGGTCATTGTCAATACCATGAGGTTTAAGGTAATTTCTCTCAGGGGAAAAAGAAAACAAAACCACAAAAATGTTGTATTTTAGTATTATTAACACATTTTGCTGGACTATTTCAATTTTAAAATATCATGGATAAAATTATGAAGAAAAAGCATGGTTACTTCTCCTTTTTTTTCTTCATCGTAGCATGTTTATTGTAACAAAAATAGTATTTTAGACTAATTCCAAATGAGAACTTTCAGATAGGAGGAGAAAAGAATAAGAGAAATAAGAGAAAAGAATAAGATGTTTTTATGTTCATACACTTGCAGCATTGGTTAAATACAGGCATAATGAAGTACTGAAGAGTATCACCAGTAGAACCAAAACAACCTGAAATTGCACTGTATTAATTGTATGATACATTAGAAATGTAGCTATCAATCAGACATTTACTGTCAATTCTGATCACTATTAGTGATAGTCCAGTATGAACAATCTCTTAAGCATTAGACTTGAAGTGATTTTTATACAAAAAACCTCTTATGTCTGAACACTAAAAAAAAAGTGTTGATAATTTTATAAGTGTTCTTTTAATGTGCTCTGAATCTCTGTCTAAACATACTCTACTTCTACACAGAGCAAAAGATTTGTAAGTGCTACACATGTAAATATATAAAATCATGGTCTAGAAATATACATTATAATTCTTTTGAAAATTAGATTGAAGAATCATCTACAATAAGAAAGCAACAAGTATCATCTTCCATAGCTAGAACATGAATATATCAGCTCCTCACATTTATTGGAAAAATAATAGAATTTCAACTAACATGTATTAAAAACTTTTGAGAAATAGTATAATTTTTACCCTGTTTTGCTGAGAAGTGAATTTATGTGTTGAATGTAACACTTAGGGTTTACTGTGAAAGTCTGCTCTAAGAAGTCAGCTTTCTGCTCTTCTGCAGATTTTCACTAGATGATTATTGTAGCTGCCTTATTTTTTCACATGGTTTTGATGATTTTCTCTTTCCTGTTTCCTGAATTTAATTATCCAGACATGGATAATTTTTTTCGACATAGGAAGATATGATACTAAACAGATTTATTTCTTATCATTCTCACCATAAGAACAAGCCAGGAGGAGTTTTGCTCTTTATTTTTAAAACGTAAAGATCAAAATTACTCATGTCAAAACAAATCTCAGTTTGTTCAATTTTAACCTGGAAAGCAAAAATCTGCTTCCTCTAGAACTGCAGGGAGGTAGGGAGAAGTCCTCTGGTGAAAACAGGTAAAAGTTGACAAGTTTCCCACTGATCAAACCATTCCTGTTGGTTTCAGCTCCCATCCGTGTAAATACACATCTGCAGCTGCCTGCCCGTGTGTCTGCAGTGGTGAGATCTGCCCCACAGAGGGCTGGGGTGTGCACAGATGTGCATAACCATTGCATGGGTGCGTAGCTCTTGGAGACAAAAAGAATGACTGGTCAGTGGGTCCCAGGAATACTCTCCAAAGCCTCCCTGGAAACCACACAGGGACAGCTGAGCACTTCAGAGTACTTCCAGCTGAGTAACTCAAACTGTGCACTTGAGCCCAGCTGTGACCTTCTCAGCATCAAGCCAGCAGCTGCTGGGTTTTGCAACAGCCAACCTGAACTATTGTTTTCCCCATCAGCCTGTCTCCGTTCATGAACAAAAAAGGCAGAGGAGTAAAAAGATGTGAGTATTGACATATACAAATCTTACCAAAACATAGATAAAAGCATAAGTATGATATTAGGAAGTTGCAGCAACAACAGTGTGCATTTGGAGCATAGAGCTTTAAATAGTGATAATTCAAATAAATAACAACACATAGAAATAACTTCCTAAAATAAAGACCAAAGGACTCCTCAAATGCCATATTTCAAAATCTTGCTTAAAATGTTCTATTGGTACAGCCAGTTACTTTTGTATCTCTCTAAATTTAATATAGGGAAATGTTTATTATATCACTTCATAATTATTAAAAAGACATTTTTTTAAAAGTATGTGTATATTTACCTTAAAAACAGCCTTGACATTTAGTACTTGATACCTTGGGGAAAAAAATTGCTTTTAATATTCCTATAATGCAACATTAAAAAAAAACTGTATATGAACTGGAGCTCAAGCAGTTATTCCTTTTTGTTGAATAAAATTCCTTATGCTGAGTAAAATCACATGTTGTTATGAAGAAAAGGGAGAGAAATAAAATGCAAAAATTCCTCTAACACAACTAACCAAATGCTGTGTGTTAGTGGCAGCCATGAAGAACAGCCATCTGGTATGGATACACTATGATGCATAAAACTTTTGCCATGCAGAAAAGCAACATTACAGATACAAACAAGAAAAAATCAGATGTTTGACATTTAGAGAAATAGTAGGATAAAACTTGAATCAGGAGAGTAGCAGCATGATTATTAACTAGTATAAAATAAATCTAGCATAGTAGCTATTAAGTAGCTTTCAAATTAAGACCGGAGCTGAAATCTGTTCTGCTATAATCCTTCCAGTTATAATACTCAGCAACTGCAAATTACATTAACATTTTAAAAAAAAAAGCCATGACTATCCACATACAAACAGCTACCACCAAGTTTGAGGCTCTTCAGGGTTTGATTATCATGTGGTTCATTTTTATTGTCTGATATGAATTACACCTAGTTTCTTGGACTGAAAACAAACAGATTAATATTTCTTGTTCTTGTTTCCACTTCCTCTGTTTCATACGAAAATGTTAGAACAAAATCAGTGGTGAAAATATTCATAGCCAAACCCAACAACTGTCCCTTGCTGGAGTGGGTCTGCTCGATATATGCTTTGTAATATAAAGATGGAAACGTAATGAGTTCCAAAGGAAGTATTCTGCCACATCATGCATCAAGCATACAATCATTAAAAGTGTCCCTTACACAGGAAATTTCCCAGCTGTAAGTGTGCAGTGGATATTTCTTCCAGCCTTCTTAGCAACAAATTCTGACCCCTATACATGCAGGTCGGCTATTTCTTTGGTTTTTTCTCAAATCCCCTTCTGTTCTAAGCTATCCTTTCTCTACTTTTACAAGAATGTTTTGCCCCTTAGCCCCAGTGACTGACCAGTCTCCTGGTTTGATAAAGTGATTCTTTCAGGCTATCACCTCGAACATTATTCAAACTAGAAAACATTTTAGTAGTAAATGTTTCTAAATGCAGTACTGATGTTATTCCCCTGCCAAGGACTACAGCAGGTACAAAGTTGCTAATGAATTAATGGCAAGGTCAACATGACACCATTGCTATAAACCACAGAAATTATGTACAATGACTAAGCACAAAATCCACCCACAGGCATAGACGCCTGCAGATATCTCATATTCATAGATCAAAATATTTCAGGAGTACAGAAAGGAGTAAATCACCCCTATTTCCAGGTATCTATTCACAACCCCCCACTTCTGTATTGCTTTTCCAGGGAAAAGAGTAAATCCCTCTGTAGCCTGGATGTGGGACGATTTCTGGTCCACACCTTCACAGGCAGCAGATGGGTCACTGCTCTACCAGACAGATCTTTAATATCTTTCAGTTTAAAATCAAAACCATCTAAATTTAGCTTCAAAAATCAAACTCGTGTATTGTTCACTCGAGGTAGAACACACGGCCTCAGTTACACTCGAAGTGAAAGGGTCCCGTGGCACCGGCTTGCTGGGGATATGCTGTTGCTTGTCCAGTGGAGGGCAGCAAAATATTTACTAAAGATTCCTCTTTGAATGCCCTCACCACTGAGTTATCTCAATATATGACTTCATAAAAACACTGGAAGGGTTCCATACTTCTTTGTTTGTTTTACAAGACCTTACTTATTTGTTTATTTTAGTCAGAAATAGGTTTTTAGAATCTTTGAGACTATTTTCACATCAGAGATCATGCTTTAAAACAAACAGTGCTTGCTGTATAAATAACTGTGTGGTGCTCCCATTCTTCCCAGGACTAATGACATCTGTATCAAGAGGAGGAGAGTACTGGTCTCTGCCTCGAAGCCAGTTAGTCTGCTCTCTGAAATGCTTGTGTAAATTTACCAATGGTTTAAATGCAACTGCAAATCTCCAGCACAGCTGTATCGACATACTGATCATCTTGCATCATTCGTTTGCTCTGAGCACACGTTATCTCAGCTTTTAGCTTAACAGAAAGGGGAGTCCGCAGCACTAATGGAATAGTTTGAAGGCTGTTCTAAGCGGGAAGCCAAATTAAAAAAGGAAAATATTTTAATGAATCTGTTAATGGATTTTGTGCAATTCTCTTTAGTATAATCTGACTATCAGCTACATCTAGTTTACATTGATTTTTCATGGAAAGCTACTGATAATAACCTTCCTTGTAGGGACAGACTGGCTGCAGAAAGACTGCCGAGAATAAAATATATCTTGTCTAAGTCTTTAAATCACAAGAGCTGTAGAAGATCTTTAACTAAAGAGTGCACGTGTGTTTTATAGCTTGCAAAAAACTCACTCTCTTCATTATGTGGCTGGTGTATCCTCCTGGAAATGAGCTCTCCTACTGATTTTTAATATGACAACGAGGCAGAAGGTAGAACAAAGAGTCATCACAAAATGGATTGGAGTCAGGAAGGGTGCACAAGCGGCTGTATTTCCCCCCAGCATCTGCTCACACTTTACACTGAGCTGGCAATAGAGCAGCCACAGAGCAGCTCCAGCACCAGAGTTCACCCTGGCAGGAGAAGGGAAGAGATGCCCACATCCCAGGGGTGACAACTGTTGGGCTTCTGGTCCTGGTTTTAAGCAGTCAGTTCACAAGCTCAGGCTGAAATATTGACGAGCACACATTGGGAACAATGCACACATTATGGACAGAAATTCGAACCATGCAGGGGATTTTTCAGGCAAATACTGGCAAAATTCTGTGGTTTAAATTGTAAATTAAGCAAAGAGCTATCAGCTGGATAAGGTATACATCAGTGAGCACTTAGATAACATAGTGAGTGCACTGGAGCACCCTTCTGACGCCATAAAACAGGCTGTAAGGAAAACACAATTAAATTATTCCTGATTATATCCCTGGGAATTCAGGACAGAGTAGCCTGTGCAAAAGTAGAAATTCTCAGAAACAGAAAAGGTTTTGCTGTGTTTTTCACTAAGATATTGGTAGCTGATTGTACTGTAAATACTGAACTGCAGGCAGTGAAAGTGAAGAAAATAATCATGCAACAGAACTGCTGAACATCAGAGAGCCAGGACTGCAGTTGGGGGTTCAGCAAGATACCAGGGCTCTCCTGCAGGACTGTCATACAACCAGCAAAAGCATATTTGCAGCTGATGCATTAGATAAGATAAAATTCTTGGTAGCTGAGTGAAAATGCAAAAGAGACAAGAGATCTTTTAGTGAGAGGTGAGATTTCAATCAGGAAAGGGGAATGCACTGATAGCACAGATACACAGAATTTTATGGAGCATTTTTCCTAAATTTAAAAACTCCCAGAGTAGAATGAAGATCCTACTTCCTCTTGGAGCTGAATGAACTATCCATAAGAAATACCTACCCAAGTGAGACATCAGTATATATAATACATCTTGAGTAATTACAATGCACAAAGTACCTGTACATACACCTAAACTATACATCATGCTCACACCTGACCCAGGCAAATTATTTTTACTGGCACATGCTCCAGTAAATGTAATTACAGAAAACACAATGCTCTTAGAGCAAGAGCTGGCACCAGAGCGGAAATCTTGCAAGAGAAAAGTGCTCTGCTCTACAGAATATGGGGATTGACTCAATCAGTGTCCTGGTGCTGTGTTTGTAAGGTCACCAGGGCCTGCTGAAGAGCCCAGGCAGGTTTCATTCAGTCCTCTTATTTTTCAACTGGAAAATATCAATATTATTTCTAAAGCATATGGAGCTGTCTTAAGTAGTTGTTTACAGTAGCATTAATTGCAATGGAGCCTGATCAGATGGAAAAGTTAAAAGGAACAAAGCCGGAAAAGTGAAACAATAGCAAAGGAGGAGTGGCCCCGTGCACACAATAACCAGGTTCACAGCTGCTAAAAAACATCTCACCCACCCGGCTCTCTGGGACTGAACTGTCCTGCCAAGTTTGTCGGAGAGACACCCATGCAAACACTGGAGCTAGAGTCTTTCCAGATTTTGCTGGCTCCCCGTTGGGACTGGAGGTGTCACCCTGTCCTGTTCACAGTGTATTCCCTACTGTTTTTGCTGTGAGGTTCCTCTTAGCTTCCTCTGGTCTCTGCCTGCTTAACTCTGGCCCTTTTATAGCACTAGGAGCCAGCAAAGGGTCAGGAGATTCCTTTCAGCCTTGACAAAACATAAAACACTTATACCACTGGGGTGAAAATCAACACAGTTTCTCCACAGCTGAAAGCCTGGCACTGCATACTGAGGTGTCACTTGTCTTGACTGTTGCCTGGCCTTATTCCCCAGTATCTTCCCTGCCTTAAGATGCTAGATTACTTCCACCTTGTGCAAAACTATGAGCAAAAGAGACAATGCCTTTTACTTTTCTACCAGGTCCTTCCCCCACGTCTACAACTGACTCATTGCTTTCCTCTTTTGTCTCTCCTTTTTAGTTCAATATTTCTGCCAGGACAGCAGGCAGCTCACTTAGAGCAGCAGCTTGGACCTGGAATACAGCAAACTGACTGTGATACAAAGTTCACCTGGGAGCACAGAGTTCTGATCAGCCCAGAACACATGAAGCAAAGACTAAATACATTAGTTTCTCTATATGATAGCCCTGACATCACAGACTTACCTGTATTTCTACCTGGATTTTCCAGGCACAAACACAGACTATCTGCTAAGAGTCTTCCAGTTACAACTATCCCTTTAACAGGGGTTGTAGAAAACGAAACAAGAATTATTTTCAAACATAGCACAAGGCCGGTTTATACTCTTTTCCTGTAGTGAGAGATTAAGCCCACTGGAAAAGAAATACACTAGGTAAAATTGTATCTTAATAAACAGCTCATGGAGAGCCCAGAAACAAGCAGTAAACAGGCAGAAGTAAGACACTTCTTTTAAGCATTTGATGGATGCTTAGGCAATGTAGCATGGTTGTGTTCAGACAAATAGAGTTTTCCTGTCTGGTAACAGGGGTCCAGTGAGGTCAAAGAGAGAGAGGAGGCAGCCAGGGCTCCTGCCCTGTTTCAGCAGCACCTTGCTGCCCTGGGCTCTGTTTCCTGAGTTCCACGCAGCAGTGGCAAAGCTGCAGCTGGGAACAGAAAAGCATCTTGCCAAGCAAGGGAGCGAACGATGGCTGGGAGGAGACACCTCGCAGCTGGGACGAGCAGCCTGGGCACGCTCGGGAAGCCGAGAAGCCGGAGGTGCCGAGGAATGGCAGCAGCGGAGCAGCAGGACACAATGCCAGCTCCGCGGGGCCCGTGCGTTTAATGAGGGCCCGGGTCCCCGGGAGGGGAGCGAGAGATGCCTGTCTCACAGCTTTTGTACGGGCTCGGAGTCGGAGCTGAAGAATGGCTCCTTTGTCTCGGCCCCTCATTGGGTCTAAAAGCCATGAGTCATGCGGCCAGATGGCCGGGCAGCCTCCAGGAACGCGAGGGGGAGGAAAAGAGGGAAAGCTCCATTCCTGAAGTTTGCACTGATCCCTGGGGCTCAGACAACAAAACTGCAGGGAGCGCACTCAGCCTGAGGGGTGGCTGAGGGTCTCAGGCAGCTAGAAGGCGCTCCCAGGGAAGGAGGAGAGCTGGGGATGCACCTTTAGACAAATGGTCTTACCTGCTTAGACCTGCTTTGAGAGATGTGTGTGATTTCAAAATGCAGCTGGTGAAGGGGGTCTCCATTCGCTTACCATGACACAGGCATGCCAGGAACAAACCTAGTTTTAAAAGAAAGCCCCGTAGCCTCGTGGTCCCTGGGAGCCATCACTCGGGGAGCTGCCCAAAATAGAAACTGCATAGTGGGTGCCAAAGGCAGTGAGGCAGCGTAACTAAGAAAATGGATGGAAAACAAGTGCTGAGCAACAGAGAGGTATTTTTGTATTAACCCTGCCAAATGGATTATTTATACCCTAATCTTCTGCTGTTGGTATGACTGCGCTTTTTAAAGGAAAGTTGCAGCCAGCTTCTTCTGGTTATTTAATGAGGCAGATAAGCTCACGTCTTAAATCAGTTCCACCAACCTCTGGCTGCCATCCCATGCATACGGATTTCAGGATAATTCTTAAGGAAGGCAAAAAGTGACAGTTTACAAAGAGAGATTGTGGGAACCACAGGGCATAAGGACTGTCCAGACTGTAAACAGACCTTAAAGCAGCAAAACTACATCAAGAGCTGAAAGTGTCTTGCCTCAGGAGAAACTTCCATGGCATGATATGCTGGTTTGGGAAACTGGATCCTGGAAAGGAACGGACATGGCCCAAGCAGTCTTTGCTGCCCAGAGGATGTCAGTGAAAGCTGAAAGACAAGCAGGCAAATATACATAACCAGAACAGGGTTCTCCAGTTCTTGGGAGCTGGGTACCCTGGCATTAGCACACAGAGCACTTGGAGAACAGAAAAAAGACAAAAGCTTAGACTGCAGAAACCACCCTGAAAGGTTCAAGGCGAAGTCGTTTCTATATTGAACAGCAGCATCTAACCAGCAGCACCCACAGAACTGACACCTACCTGGAACACATGCCTGCCTTCAGAGGCCTCCTTTTCAAAGCCCTAGAGCCCCTCTTCTGCATTACCAAAACCCAGATGTCATGCTCTGAGTGACAGAAACCACCTACATGGGATGAGCAACAGCTTCTGCCTTTTTCTCATGAGTTCTGTTCATGTCATGGTGGAAGAATGGTCACCCTCAATTATCCATAAGAGACTATGCAGCTCACCACAGCTGCTAAAAAACTGAGCTAAATCCTTCCAGGAATACTTTGGATATTTACATAGCAGAATGTATGTATAGTCACTTATTACAGAATCCTAACAATGGGCTCCCATCACCTCTCACATCTACTGTCAACATCCTCCATTCCTTGGCTATCTTTAATATTAGAACAGCTTCTGTTCCCCTAAAATTTAGCAGAAGTCTCCTTTACTGCTATTTAAGAACATTACTTCTTGTGCTTTTTTCCCCATGGAATATCATTTATTCCCTTCCTCCTTGGAGTACCATTTAAAATATTTTAGCAAACAGTGTTATCAAGCCTCTCCTCAGTCTTCTTTTCTCTAGACTAAACATCACCACTGCCTTCAACTCATAAGACATGCTTTTTTAAACCTCTATATTTCTACTTCTTTGTTTCTGAACTCTGTCCAGCTCTGGTCCACATCTTTTCTGAGAGCGCAGTGTCCACAGAATCACATCCGAAATTTCACCAATACGTTAAGTACTAAAATAGTCACTTCCAACATCTCATTATACAGTACCTCTAACATTAGATCTCATTCCTGGACTCGTAGTTTGTAAATACAGTGTTTTTTTCCCCTTCAGGCTTTCACCATGGAAAACAGAACTTGGGATGTTACCAAGACAGTTGGGAATGGTATTAGAGACTGCCAAGGCAGGAATCTGATGCGTCTGTGTAGAAGACAAGTCCAGATATGAGGGTAGACTTGAGAGAATAGGTGCTACCTCTTACTAGTCTATACATACTTGATAGTGAATTTGAACTGATTCATAGTGATGCACACAGTGCTCTAGGACAACTGTTTCAATAAAATGAGAGTATTTCTGTTGCTGATTTTCAGGTTGCTGATTTGTTTTTTTTTCAAACTAGAATTACTTCTTGAGCACCAAATAACTTCTTGATACATTATTAAAATCTATAGCAATAGAGAAACTAAGGAGCAAGCACTACAAATAAAATTACTTATTAGAAAAGCAAATGCTGAAACAGATACACTGGTGGAAACCAGTAAAAGTTCCTAACTTTTTGAGGAGAAACTTCAGTGTATTAAACAATTGTCATCATAACCATCACAGAGAGGAAAATGGTGTAAAGTGATTTAAGACTGATGTTTAATTATCTAGCTCTGCCTAATTATCTAGTGGACTCTGTGGCAGAATCTTCACTGACTGATGTTTTAGTTACCATTCTTGATCCCTGAGATCTGCAAAACTTTATCTACAGCTATTTTTTTTTCCTCTTTGGTGTGAAATTTAGCATCTAATTGCACTTTTTACATTTGGCTTATGACTGCCTACCAAACTATTTCTCAAGGCATAATGTGACTCATAAAATCTGGTATCATCATCCCCCCAGGACTGCATGTTTGTCTCAACCAGCCCAGCTCTATAATAAAAGCAACATTTGGAAAATTACCTACGCTTCAAATCCTAAAGTATCTTCATTTTTCCTTATCAAAAAGGCAAGTTTCTTGAACTGTTTTCACCTGTCAGTCAGACTTCTGGCAGCTATGCACCAAAGCCATTAAGCTTCTCTGTTTTCTCATCCACCATGTGTCTCTTTTCTTCTTGATACCTTCATTATCTCTGCTACTTTCTTTCTGGTCTTGTCCTCAATTATGGTCTCTTTGGTTTTAGTCACATTTCTAAGTGAAGAGAAATGAGGAGCCTGAGTCAATGTTTAGAATTAGCAAACAGGGGTAATTAGTGGACACTGAGGAATGACCCTTGTGGGAGTGAGAAGCATGATACCTTCATTAGGCACTCTATTGGCATCAAAACTCTTTAGCAACAGGTTTATACCAGACTATTCTGGGTGCTGGTTAGATTCCTTGATTTAAATGGCTGCATACCTTCCCACTCTAACTTTAGAAACTGGCTCGATACAACCTTTACAATCTCTTCTTCTATTAGCTGTTTCTTCCATGTTCTAGAGGAATAACATGAAGTTCACACAAAACATGCAAAGATTTTCCAGATTTGGAAGCTGCAGAGAGCACAGAAGTGAGGAACTCACCCAGGTCTTGCACCTAACCCAGGAGACTTGTAATCACCCAGAGGTTGACACAAAGAGTAAGGTTTTAAATTACCAGCTAAACCTAACAATCTTATGAGCAACAAAATTAACAAAACAAAACAAAACTGAGCAAGCAAAGGGAAAAAGAAAAAAAAAATTCTTTTCATTGAAATTGAATTTGGGGTGTTTACACCACAGAGAGAAAGACTTCCGTGTTGAACAGGATGAAGATGAAATTTCCTGTAGACAGCATTTAGCACCAAGTCTCCTCTTCAATTTTAAAATATTAAAATAAATTGCATCCAAGGAAATAAGGGGTTGCCCAGGAGAATGAAAACCCTAGATAATATATGTCTTCCAGAAGGAAGAGGAAGAAGAAGCATGTTGCATAGAGACCAAAATGTCATGTGTGGCTGGTGGGGCTCAGCACAGACTGCTCCAGCAGCACGTGTGTGCATGTCTCACTCCAGCCCGACAGTGCCCTGAGGCCAATGTGCCCAGAGTGATAAAAGTCACTGAAATAACCCCACCTCTGCAGGCAGCAGCTGAGATGAGGGCAGGGGATCGGTGCTGTCTGTGCAGGAGAGGGTTTGTGGCATGTCCCAGCAGGCTTTCAGCCATGCTCCTCAGGGATGGGCATCAGCTCTTGGGAAGCGCTGGCCCACAGCCCACTGAGGGGATGTTATCCTGTGCAGGCACAACTCACACAATTAGCTGATCCATCTCTGGGCCAAGAGAGATCCTGATAGCTGCTGGGGGTGCTACCTGTGCTAACAAGCTCCTTCAAAGGCAGTAAGTGCATTAATAACAAAAATTGAAGCCACCCATGAAGAGAGAGGTGCCTGGGGAACCAAGGATGCCAACAACACCTTAGGATGAACAGTCAGGCCCTTCCACAGCCTGTAATTCACCATTTCTACCCATCTCCTAGGATGACAAGCCAGCGTAAGCACTGCTTCCCAGGAGCATTCAGTGGTTTAGCACAGAGCAGCACTGCACTTAATCCTGTCATCCAAATTCTTCCTTGTTCTTGGAAAAGACGCGCCAGAATACCACGGGGGGGAGCTGGCCTAATTGCTTCCTTTCATTACCATCTATGGATGCTTCTGTCAAGCTAACCTCCTTTACTGACTGGGCTTCTTTACGGCTCCTGACCTTCAGCCTCATGAGAGGGTTTGAGACACCAGCTTCATCATCCACTTCCCCCATAGTCTATATTTAACCTATTTTTTAACACTCTCTGCCCATCGTGCTCGTTCAAACTAGTTACTCTTTTCCACAACTAACCCTGCTTCTCAGTCTATAGTGCAAGTTTTTCTGAAGAATGCCCTGGATGGTATTTTCTGCTTTAAACAGACTAGTGGCCTTTTTTTTTTGGCTTTCTTTTTAAGCTTTCCAGGTGGTTTTTTGTTGTTGTTGTTTTTTTGGGGTTTTTTTGTTTTGTTTTGTTTTTTTTTTGCTTGATGACAAAAATGTTACCTACTTTTAAATTCCTAGAGCAAAGAATTCTTCTTTTTCTGCAAAGTATGTATGAGTAGAGATCACCAAAGACCTATAAGCATCCCACCTCCTTCCTCATTCCCAGTACTCTGTGTTTGTTTTACCTGTAATCAGTATTTAAATAATGTTTAGCAGAATATCTGTAACACCTGTGGTAGAAAATCACTCCCCATGCAAAAGCATTAGAAAGAGCAGCAGAATTACTACAGAAATAGCATGGCCTCAAGTCATTTGCTGGGCACAAAGCAGAGTTAAACAGGTACTGCTTTTCTAGACTTTGCAGTGGCCTTTTATTACTGATCAGATGTTGAAATTTGTAAAGTTTTTATTCCCTTGAGGTCTAGCTTTCTTTTTAACCCCAAAAATAGACTTTTTTCAGATCCTCATTCCAACATCACCATGATCTGATTCCAGCAGAGAGGGTATAGCAGTCCCTTCTTCCAGTGCTGGTGACCCTTCACCATCATAAGACAGTTGTCTTGGTGCAGCATCCCTCGGTCTCGGCAATTTTATCTCAGTCCCTTGGATGTCGAGAGAAAAGTGGCAAATCTGTGGAACGCAGATTTCTCAGGCCCATGTGCACGGCCTGTGAATTTGTGTATAGAAGATGCTTCTGACAGGAAGGCTGGATTGCCTTCCAGCTGTGACATCCAGTTAGACAAACCAACACTGCTGGAAACTGCATTTCCAGCAACTGGAACCAATACAGCATACCCAGCAGGCTAGGACCCCCTTTAGCATATTTGAATAGTAACAACACAAAAAACAGAAGATAACCACAACCATTTTTGACTGGGTACTACTTAGAAGACTAGCACCTGAAAGGTATAGGAATTTATTTTTTTAATGCTTTTTCCACTTGGACAGCAACCACATCAGAACAAGGAAAGTTGATACAGAGAGAAGGCACAGACTTAAAAAAAAAATAGATAAAAATAAAGAAATCTACACTTGTGAAGAATCGTACTAATCATAGTGTAAGTGGTTCCTTAAAAGTCTCCATCTTCACATTTTTCACATATTCAGCTACAGAGCAGGTTGCAAACAAAGGAGAATTCTTATGAGGCAAAGCAGGAAAAAATTGACCAAAGGGTAGAAGTTCATTTTGAATCCAAAGCCAATAACCCCCAAAACCATAAGTTTCCTTCAGCCAAGTATTTTTATTGCTTAGCTTGTGGAAAATCGCTCTATAATTAGAAAAAGAAGGAAATGGGTTTTTACTGTTTAGGCCATAATACATTATTATTTTCTGATAAGAATATTTGAGAGACCTCAAAAGGTTTTGTCTTTATGAATAGATTTGCAGAGTAAAGTAGCCTGACCAAAACGAAAATTATCTAAAACCAGGGGATTTTAAAACACCAGAAGTATGCACAAGGGTGCAAAGCCAGTTCTACTTGCAGGGTTTATAATCTAGCCAACAGCGTGAAAGAAGAGATGACTTGAGAGATCCATGAAAAGGATTCTAAGGCCACAATGCAAACTGTTCTTGAGGGTGAAAAAAAATTAAAACAGATAATTTACAATAAATGTGAGCTTGAAATAATTCGATTATGGCAGTACCCAGAGAGTTTCTTACATTGTCTGTTGTGTAATACAATGTAGAGGGTTTTTAACATCAATCTTATTTAAGGTCCTATGTATACACCATACAGTAGAATAGTCATTTTAGCAGTACTGAGGGTGACTCTCAGCAAGATGGTCTGGATATAAACATCATTAGCCAAAGCAGCTGCTCTTGGCCAGTGCCAGAGACAGAATATGAAAACAGACAAGCTTTTGATTATATACTGTAAGGCCAACAGGCTGCACTGAGATATTAGTTTGGGTCTCAGTGGCAAGTTAATGCTGTCAGATCAAGTTAAATAATCTTCCTTTTGGTCTGTTCAAGCTGGCCAGGCACAGCCAGAGTCATAGTGCTGCTCTGCTTGGGTATCTCCCTGGAGTTTAAAGCTCACTAACTACAAAAATAGGTTGGGTGGAAAGGACCAGCCTGTGGAGACTCATGAAGGTGGCTACTGCTTTCTCCTGTATGTCCTAGAGACCCCTTGTAGGAGTAGGAGCTCACTTGCTGGGTTACTCTGGTGAGGGCACTGCAGGGAAATAGGCATGGGGGAAGAGGAAGAGAAAGTATCAGTGTCTTTCCAAAGACTTTTTTCTACTTTAAATACATGAAAAGCCACTGAAACTGAGGAATCTTATAATGAAATAAAGGCTCTTTAAAACATCACAAGATATTTCAAATAGTGGGTGCCACGAAATAATAACACCATGAATGTAACACTGTCAGAGAAGTGAAAAACATCCAAAGGGCAGGGCCACTTTGAAGGACCCTACCTGTGATCACCGTGCACAAGCACTGCATGGAGATGGGAGCACTCATTTCACGGCAGCAGCACAGACCCAAGACCTCTGTGGTAAGACACAACAAAGTGTGTGTGTGGGGAGGGGGGCTGTATAGAAACAGTCTGAAAAGACCAACTTGCAAATCCAAAGAACGTGCATCCCTCAGCTGAGGGCACACATGGAGCCAGAGCTACTGGAGGATCACAGGGCACCTCATGCAGGCCAAGAAAAGCCACTGAGCCACAGGAGCTGGGACACGTACAGACAGGGGTGGGTTTTCAGGAGAAATCCACATGGAAGAAATGAGGTGGAAGAAAATCATTGCTGGTCTCCAAATGGTATATGTGTAAATCTGTCCAAATCAACAATAGGTCATTCAGCTTTTCACAGTGCTGATGTACTGGGATCTTCCAAGCTGTTTCTCTGAAGGAAAATTATTAAATAAATAAAACCCCTCACCCGAGGGCAGTGGCAGGCGCGTAACCAGCAGAGTCCCCATGACAGCACGATGAACACCACGGCTACAGCTGTGCGCTGACCAGAGCTGGGACCATTGCACAGCACTCAGGCCAGATGCCATGGAGCAGCTCACATCCCTACCACTAAATCCACCCTTCAAAAAGGGAGGTGGGGTGGGCAGAGGCACTACCTCCAAAACTGCTCTTAACGCAAGATGAAGATGGGGCCCACCTCCCAAGCTGTGCCCGGGAATTGCATATGAAGGCAAGAATTGGAAAGGTTTCTGGTGTAATTTTGGCCTGAATCACCAGCTTAATGCTACAGATGGGACTGGGTACCAGGGCTCAGGCACTGCACAAGTCCTGCCATGCCACAGTTCATCTATACACTTAGCTGTATGCAAAGACCATATAAATCTTTACTGGGAAATGCTATGTGAAGACCAAAATGTTCCTTGGTATTAATACCCAACTCCAGCCATTGTTATAAAATAGTGACAGTAACAAAAAATATAAAGAGGCAAATTCAGTGTTGATTTTTTCTTTTTTTTTCCTTTCAAGATTTTTTTGTAACTTGAATAGGTAGCTTGCTAACCAACAAATTTCACCTTTGAACTTGAGAAATCAGTAGAAACTATAGCCAAAAATGCAAGCAGCAGACAGACCAATGTGATAGCCTGAGGAGGAGTGTTCACAGAAAACAAGGGAGTTATCTCTCGGCACACTGCCAGAGTCACTGCAAGGGCAATACAACTGAAGCAGTTTTCTTGGATTTCCAACAAAAAGGTGGAACAAGGTCGCTCCCAAAGACCCACAATAAACAAAGGCTGGTGTTAAGGAAAAGGGGACATCCTTTATAAAATAATATTTTTAAGGGTGGGAGGAGAAAATGTAGAAATAAAACAAATACCAACATTCATATGAAGGTTATGTTAGGGAACTGTGCCTTTCAATGTAGTCATAAATTGTTTAGAAAAAGGCAGCTTAGCACAAATGAAAACTTGGTGATGAGACAGTACAAGGAAAGATGAGGTTCGACACTGAAGAACCAGAGGATGTCAGGGTAACACAACTTCTCTGACACAAAAAGCTTCCAATCAGCAAGTAATGTTAAGGAGGGTAACGAGACTGGTAAAAGGACCAGGTAAGCACTCATCTCATTTTGAGTGTTCCTGAGGGTTCAGCAGAAAGCAGCAGCAGAGCAGGTCATAGCCGTGCTCTCAAATCAACAACATTGTTCTGGGTAACTCTAAGAATATAGCTGGAAAAAATAAAAGTTATAAATCTGGCAACATAACAGAGTTTATTTTTAGATAAAATACAGTGCTTAAAAACATCAGTGGTAATGGAAATTTCTTTATGAGACCCACCTCTGCCCTTATTTATTAGTATGGCAGCGGCTAGAATAAAATAGTATTTCATGGTTTTATTCTATTCAATTGACCTAGAATAGAGTGATTTTAATCTCTTCTTCCCTGGTAACATCTACAGTGCATCTCCATGGTTTTATCTCCTTATCTCCAACTATGCTCTCGATCCTGCTTTTCTAAACAGCAGTTTCATTTGCCCCATCTCTGTTTCCTGGAACAACCAAGATTACTGTTCCTTCTGCAACATGGGAAGGATTCCTATTCACAGAGACCACTGCTTCCTGATGGAAAATGGTTTTCCAAGACGTGCTTAGGTAACTGAGGTGCAACACCCCATCAGGCAAAATATGACCTCTCAAATGATTTTCAGCCTAAGCAGATATACAAGAAAGTACTAAACATAGGATCCAAACACAGGACTTCTGTTCCTCTCACTATTATTTCTGAACTCTGTTGAAATTCAGAACTCTCTTGCTAGAAATTACCATTGCTCATATTTTAACAGCAGAATTGGAGCAGCCCAGATCGCAGATGGTTTGCAGCTGGATCCCCACATTTTTAAAAACAGCTGGACCCTTGTACCCCTTGAACTTTGCAGGCTTAAGCTACATCTATGAAACATGCTTAATGTAAAGACTGCAGAACCTGGCAGAGATGCAAAATGCCACCTGCAGCATTTACACAATTTATTTGCTTTAATCCCGCATTACTCAGTACAAGGAAAGATGTGTTAGTTATCCAAGGTTTATTCTGGTATCAGAAAACAAAAACATGTACACAGCTCACACGAGAGTGGGGCGGGGGGAATCAACATTTTCCATTAGCAAATATGAAAACAAGAGCACCTTTTGTCTTCTGTTGGAACAGAATCTGGATTGGTCTAGTTTATATGACATTCCTGGAGGGAGCATGCTCTTGCAGCATGTCGTATCAGATCTAGGCATGAACCCCTGAAACTAACACTTGCCACAAGTGCAATTCTTTCTTTTCTCTATTCCAAGGGGTTTTTTTCTAGTTTGCTGATCAATACTATCTGACAACATCTGAAATCTAAAATCCTCTGCTTGCAGAGGAATGACACCAAGGGTGGCTACATCAGGCTCAGCAACGTGAGAACCCCCTCCCGCCTCCACAGCTGAGTGCCGTGCCCGGCTGGCTCCCGTGCTGGCAGCTGACCAGGCTGCCGAGCAGCACTAATGGCATTTTGGGTTTTGTCCTGCGAGATCTGTGCACGAAGACTATTCAGCACAGAGGCACTGCCCCAGTAAACACCCTCTCCAGTTTGCATTGAAACCATTCCACAGAAGCTGAAGTACACGTTTATCAGGATTCGCTTCCAGAGCAATCTTGTTAGCTTAATTAAGCCTTCAGCACCCCTAGAAAAACAGCCAGAAGGAGAGCAATCCTGCAAGCTGGGAGAAGAACCATCTTTCCCCAGTCTGCCCCTCCAAAAGAACTGATCTAGGATTACAAAATGCCTCTGCATGAGCAAAAAGACATGAGAAGTGTGTCAAGCACAAGAAAAATTATTATAAAAATTTGACATGGCAGATAAACATAGGAGACATTAACAATAGCCAGTTCTTCATAGCCTGCTTAGATCCCTTGGATAAGAGTAGGCACATGATTAACCAAAAATTCTAGCCAATAGCTGATGTTATTTCAGCATTTTTCAAATGTTTCAACTAGAACCTTGTCAAAATAAACGGTGGATTTGTGCTGTATGTGCTTATATGGCAAGGCTGATCCACGCTGATACTATTACAGTGTTGTAAAGCATAAAATCTAGTTAATGGTTTCTGCCAAACCATGAATCAGTTGCAAAATAGCAACCTAAAGTATGTTCTTCTTTTCCATTCTCTAATATTTCTTCACAGCACAACCCAAACAATTGCTCATAATTAAACTGATTGGAGGAGCAGACACTGGCAGGAAATACACTGCTGGCACTGCTCCGATAGCACTTCATTGTACTGGATTTAGAACAATTACATCAGTTCCTTTCCTTTTGCAGAAAAAGAGGAGGGGTGCTGCTTTTTATCTTTTGCTCTCTACAAGGAAAACCAATGTTTATCAAATCTCCTGAAGCAGATTCACATATTTTTAATGAACAGCGTTAAGTGCAACTCTGAATACCCTGCTGCCTTTGCCCATCCTCTTCACCTCCTTTAAGGATGCTTTGTAATATTAGTCAGTATCCATTGGGGTATTTTTCGAGGAAATCATAAGTAAATTAGCTTTTAATAATGGAGAGACAGAAAATGAAACATACTATACAACACGCAAGCAAAGGTAGAACGAAACTGGAGTCCATATTTAAAAATAACATCACTTGTGACTTCTTCCACGCCCATGGAGCAGGAGTTGTGGGCACATATTACAGAGTAGAATAACATCCCACAGCACTGTAGGGAAGCTAAAGCCAAATTCTGCTCTTCAGCAGACTTACACAGTTTGAACAAAATTTGAACAGAGACAGAGGGTTTGCTGATACCTATAGAGACAAAGTCAAAAGAACTCTGCATGAAACTGTGGAACTGTTCCTTCTCCTTCACAGTAGTTTTGTACCCCAGATGTAATGCCCAGCATTTCCTACACAAACCTGAAAGCATTCAGGTCTGTTCAGAGTACCTACAGCTCACAGCTCTGTACACAGATAGAAGCCATATTTAGGAGGTCCTCTAGCCAAATGAATGCACAGTTCCCATGGCCACCTTGACAGAGCAAGGGTTTGTCTGCATTCTGCAGTGCCTGGTCTACTGGGCAGCTCGCAGAGTAAGAGGATGGAATGTCTCTACAGCAGTTTCTCGCTCCCAGCAGAACATGTGCAACTTTGGGCCTGCACAGAGGCCAGTCACAATCTGGCAGTCAGTTAGACACTCATGCATTCAATTAAAGTGCTTTTTCTCTCACACATGCCCAGTGATGTAGCACTTCCCATGAGTGGCTGTGAACAGAACTTTGAAGAGGTTCTCACAGAATGAATGTACCTCTGTTTCCCCCAACTGCTGAATAGAGGTCAAACTTGTTTCAGAAATATAATCTACATTAATATATTTATAAGTGAGATCTGTGCATTCATTTCTCATTCTTTACCCATGCAGACTTAGAAACAAAATCCAGAGTGTTTTTGTGGAGGAGGAGAGAAAAAATCCTACTTTTGAATAGAGTACTGTGCAAGGAGTGAGGAAGATAAGGCTTGTAGATTGCCTTCAGCAAATCCCTTTGTTTCTTTGCCCTTCTCTTTCATGGTCCTAAGTCTTTTCTACCTGTATAAACAACTCCCTGGGAGCCATAGCCACGGCTGATGCTCCTCAGTACTCCATTAGTAGTACATCCTATAAATATCAAATATCATTAAAAATAAGAATTAGTGTATTCTAAAGATGAGGTTACAAGCCACAGAATCAGAGTTTTGCTGAGGTTGGAAGTGACCTCTAGGGATCATTTAGCCCAGTTTCCCCCTTCAGAGGATGGCCAGCTACAACATGCCACGCAGGACTACATCTAGTCAGGTTTTTATTGTCTCCCAAGGATGTCAACTCCACAACTTGTCTAGGCAATGTCTTTCATCATTCAGCTATCTTCACAGCAAAGCCTCTAAGTATTCTTCCTGTAGTCCAACTTGAGCACATTGCCTTTCCTCCTTTCACAGGACACCACTGAACAATCTGTCTCTGTGTTTCTCCCGTCTCTGCCCCAGCCAGGTAACATCTGCATCTCTCTCACTCTCTCATTTTAATGCTGCAGTCCTTTCATCATGTGATTATTTGCTGGCCTCCTGCTGCTACCTCCATATCTTGTACTGGGAAGCCCAGAAGTGGACACAGCCCCCCTCGCCTCACCAGGACTGAGCAGAGCAGAAGGATCCCCTCCCTCAACCTGCTGGCAAAGCTTTTGCTGGTGCACCCCAAGAGGCTGCTGGGCACCTGTGCCACAAGGACACACTTCTGGCTCACATCAACTTTGTGCCCACCAGGAGCCCCAGCTTTTTTTCTGCAAAACTGCTTCCCATCTGGTCAGGCTGCAGGATATCCTAGTGCTTGGATTTACGTCTTCCCAGGTGGAGGCCTTCATACTTATCCCTCTGGTGAACATTGTGTGGTTCCTGGTCACCGTTTCTCCAGCTTGTCAAGACCCTCTGAATGGCAGCACAACACTGTGGTGTATCAGCCACTCCTCCCAGCTTTATGTCATCTACAGAGCAAGTTCCAGACCCAAATAAACGTGAAGTGGATTGAACCAGAAGAAGTTTAGTTTGGAAATCAGGAAAAATTTCTTCACAAAAAGGTTTGTCAAGCACTGGACCAGGCTGTCTAGGGAAGTGGTCACCATCCCTGGAGGCATTTAAAAGGTGCGTAGATGGGGCACTTATGGACATGGTTTAGTGGTGGACTTGGAAGTTGTGGGTTAATGGTGTGACTTAATTACTTAGAGGACTTTTCCAGCCTAAATGGTTCTGTGACTCTAAAACCGCAGCAGAAGTGCATTTTGACCTGTCACTAATGGTTTCTGGTTGCATGGTTTGCACAGCCCCAAAGCTGCTTGAGGCCATCTACACTTAAGAATCACCATCAGCTCACCTGTCAGAGGCACAGAGTGTGCTGTGCAGAAAGACTATTTGTCTTGTTTGTGCTGCATCATGTCATTGTCAGTCATGAGAATAAATCAATTACATGGGAAAATGAAGGGGAAATAGCAGCTGCTTGTTGCAGAAGTGCAGCAGCTCTGAGACACAAGTAAAACATCAGCATTTTAAATTAGATGTTTTTTCATTTTGTGAACAATCTCCTTTTGCAGTTTATCTTTCTGTATAAAAAGGAGGGTGCCTACTTTCTATTTATAACTTTGCTGGGAAAGAGTCAATGTTTTGGTTTTATTAGAACACTGTTAGAACAGAAACATTCCAGAGCCCCAAACTGAAAGATGAATTCATATTCATGTTTGTGTTTCCCTTGAGCCTGTGCTCCCTAGCAGAAACACTCAATGGGCACAGTGTAGTGTAACTCCTTGACATTTTGTACATTTGTAACTAGCACATCCAATACCTTTTCCAGCAGATAATACTATATGAGTAAACACTGACTTGTAGCTATTTTAAAAAATTAATCACATTTTAAATTTCCAGATAAGCCAGGATGTCTTTTCAGACAAGGAGGATTAAATTTAGTTTCCTAAACAGACATAATTAAATAATGATGTTCTTGAAAGAGAGGGATGCTCTTCTCAGGTTGAGGATGAAGATTAGCATGTGCCAAAACAGTTTCCTGATTTGCCAGCAAATTTCCTGAATATCCCCAGCCAAAGGGTTTGATCTGCGTCTCTGTTTCCTATCTAGTGGTGGCATATTCCTGCTTCCCTTCTTCCTCTTCTTTAGATGTAAAATGGCAAGAGCAGAGCAGCACTCCGCAGAGGTTACAAATACCAGAATGAGGGACCAACAGTGACACAGTAACCCTAACTTGTATTTAGGACACTCCCTACGAGGACTGAACACTTCTGTCCTACAGACAGCTTTGGTACATACTGCCTTTATAAACAAGATGCATTTGAACATTTGTTCTTTGAGCCACATTGTTCAGAGCAATTTTAACTTCACCAAGAAGTGGCTTTTTGCTCTCCCATCTCATCTGCTTTTTGATTTTAAACATCTCTTTGGAACAAGACTTAAATAACATGATATCTCAAACATAAGAGAAAGTTTGGAAGTACACAGAATACTTATCCCATTCTAAATCAACCACCTGTTGGCCTCAGAAAAAAAAAAGAAAGAAGAGAGGAAAGTGTTTCAGCACATTTTGAATTCCATTCTCCAGGTGAACTGATATGCTAGGGAGAGATGTGTATGAACACGAAAATACATCCTTAAGGCAAACCATTAAAGATTAAAGTAAGGCTTGCATTTATTTGGAATTTTTCAAAGTACTCACATCTACTGATTTTTGCATTCTTACATTGCTCTTTGTATCTTGGTTTCATTCACCACAGGCAACAGAAGTACCAAATAGTCATCATAATTTTTCCACCCACAACCATGAAATCCAAGAAAAAGCCCCAGACTCCATGAGCAAGAAATGCCATCTCTATCTTGCCAGCTCAGCTAGTAATCGCTGTCGATGCAGCCTTAGCGACAAAGGAGAAGTGCTGGCAGAGTGCCGTAACCACTTCACCAAACCAGACAACAAAGAGTTAGATTTGAGGGGAGAGTCACCATCAGAAGTTCTGGAAACAGAATGTGCTTTGTTATACTAATGTTTATTGGAAGCAAAGCATCACCAAAGCATTTCTGAGGCAAACCAAGACTAGCCAGGAAACTATCACTTATGATATTTTTCATATTTCCAGTAACTTGACCTCTTCTTTTTTTTTTTAAACTACAGAACGATCACCAACACAAGTGCTTTATTCTGGTTTCTTACAGAAATACCAGCCTAAGAAATGCCCCAGTATCATCCAGCCTGATACTCTGGCTTGCTTCCTTACACCATTTTGCAACATCTCTTTGAGAAAAAACTCTCCCAATGTTATATCAGCTTGAAGAAGCACCATCCATCTCCTGCTTTACTGCCAGAACAGAGCCCTGCCAAAGAAGAGCTCTTGCAAGATACAACATTGACTGTGAGACTCCTTGTTTTCTTTTGGCTGGTCTCCCCTCCTGAAAGACTAACTGAAGAATAACCTTGACAGAAAACACAACTAAACATTGACTTAAAGAAAAATTAAATGGAACTTGATTTTTAGCCATCTTTCTCCTAGCCTGATCAAGTCAGTCCCAAACTCACCCCACACCCTAATGCTCAGAGCCAGGAAAAAAGTTTGTGCTGCAGGACTTGCCACTCACACTTTAATTGCTAAGTCTACTCTTCCTTGAATTTAACACTTATTTCAGAGTTTGATTAGGAACTATGCCTTAATTTGCTTTTTTCTTTGCCATGGCATTTTATCACTCTTATAGACCATCCTTGGATAAGATTGGAACTAGTACAAAACCTTTTGTTTTCAGGCACATGGATTTCAGCCTTATTTCTTCTATTCTGAGAGGTATGAATAAATTATGCTATAATTTTTTCTGACATGCATTGTTAGGTCGATCTCTCCAGAGATAGACACAGCTGGTGCTCCAGTCTGAGACTGCACATGTGAGTTTACAGCAAAAATGTTCCCTTGCAAGTTAATATCACAACAACCCAATGATGTCTTTCTCCTCTTGTGTTTTAATCCAGCTGATTTTATCTCCAACTCTACCTTCCAAACCTCCTATGCATCCAAATGACCTCAGTTTGGTAAGCTCATGCACAGGCACTTAATTGCAAAAAACCCCCAAAAGTGAATTCTCCAAACTATCACTTCATGTTAATGCAGCTGCCTAAAATATTGCCCATCCAACAGGTTCTTCTGAATGTTTTTTGTACTTTAGCAATCATAGCACAATCTTTGCACAATTAAATATTTTTTTGGAGTTTTTATTTAATTTTTAACAGTCAAATTAGATCATTATGCTTGAACTCAAACTCTCTCAACATCATTTGACTACTCAGCTGAAAATATTTGCTTTTTTATGTAGTACTGGAGACCATATCTTACACCCTAGAGTTCAATAATGCAGCATTCAGGGCCAGAGACTGACTTATATAAAGACCATATGAAAAGACATTCCTGAACACAGTAGGCCATATATCTAAGACAAGGAAAAGATTCCTTAACCTCTGGTTGAAAAACTCCAGCTGGTAATCCCCCTTTTAAGTACATATTGTTGCTTAGGAAATTCCTGACTAATTGTCTGCTTCTCCTAGTGTTTCACTCGAGCATGGCCTGTCCGATGGGTGGGAGGGGATAAACCCTCTTGCTGCTGGGGGTGAGCTACTGCAGCTGTGACAAACCTCTTGTTCTCAAGGAACCAGGCCACCAAGCAGCTGCCTGCCAGCGCTGCCAGCAGAAAAAACTGCCCACAGACAGACCACAGACTCTGCCTCTGAGGGAGCAGTGTGCCCGGCCTCAGGGCATCTTTCCTGCAGTGGGGGGAGAGCGTGGTGGCAGCAGCCTGATGCCCCTGCAGCCAGCTCCAGCCTAACGGAGGATTTGGGCTCGTACTGACCAGGGTTATTTTACTGGATGAGATCACTGCAACATTTTTGGAGAGCCCTGCACACATTATTGGAAACAGAGTGGGAGCTTGGAGGGGAGGAGGAGCTCTCTTACATGGAAAGCTTTAAAGCTACCAAATACTAAGTTCTCACTCAGGGTCGGAAGTTTCCAATTGTAATTAGGAAGAGCTTTTCCATCAGTAAGTGCTACATTAAAATTCTTTTGCATCATTGAAAATAAAATCCTCCTCAGAAACCTGGAAAGATTTAATAAATCCTGATAAGCTAGAGGGGTTGGAGGGGCAGGGAAAGAAAAGAAAAGAGAGAGAAATGAATGCCCTGAGTCATATGGAGATAACCAATTATTAAAGATTATTTCTTCATTAGTTCCTCTACTAGGTAAAGACAGCATGTGTATAAAAAAAAAGTTCCATGCAGAAGTCTGCATTGGCCAAGTGACCTAATCAGTGGACTTAAGGAAGGTGTTCCAGCGTCTGAAAGCACTGTGATCATGCTCACACTCCTCCCAAGCATCAGCAGAGCTAATGAGGCATCACCTCCCAGGAGGCGCTGCCAGGTCTCTCCGGTGAGGAGACAGTTCTGCCTACGTGGGGCCATAACCAGGAGCCCCAGCCGAGCTCGGGAGCTGGGGCTCACACACCCTCCTCACCATCTGGCCACAGGAGAAGCATCACTTCAGCTCTTGCTACAGAGCCATACACATGGGCTGGAAAATTCAGTTTGCTCATTTGAATAGGAAATGCTGCAGAGCTGTTGTACAGTTCAGAACAACTGCATTTCCAAATATACTGCGTGAGGAGAAAACAAGAGCAATGCATGGAAACAGCCTCCACTGCAAGCGTCTTGCCTTTCCTAAGCTTGCCTAATTTATTTGTCGTTTGTTTACAACATCTCATTATATTTTTACAAAAGAAATTATATTTGCTTTAAAATTAATGTCTATGCTTTGCCCTTAAGTTCCAGTATAATAAACTGTGCTCTAGATTCTTTTATCACTGGATAACTATTCAAAGAAATAGTTACATTTACATACAAAGAAATAGTTACAAGACCTATTCATTCATGGCCATACTCAATTGCATTTATTTAGAAGGCAAGTAGGAAAAAACAAAACAAACCCCAGAACAAACCACATCATACTAATGAATAGCCCGTGTCTTTTGGGGAGGAAAAAAAAAAAAAAAAAAGACAAGTTCATTTCCCCTTGTGCCAGTGGGTCCCAGAAGGATGAACAACTGGAAAACTCAAAGGAAACAGGATTTGCAGGTGCCTTGCAGAGATAGAGGTGACTGGGAGCAACACAAAGAGGAACACTATTGTACCTGGATTTATTGCTGAAGGATCCCAGGAATGCTCAAAAGCTCCTAAAGTATGAGAGCGATAACATGATGGGATTCTTCACTCCTCATACATGGTTTGTGTTTCCTGAATGTGACTAGAAATGGTGCAAAATTATATGATGATCCATTCTTTGCATACCCTAAAATACCTTTATTGCACCAAAAAAGTGTGCAAGTAATAAAAGCTAGTAGCAGAATTTCCAAACCACTCAGGAAATTCCCATGCAGTGTTTCTTAGCTTGAAATAAACTCATTAATTTGGGGTGGGATTCATTCTACTTAAATTAGCCATCTACAGATTAGTTGGCTAGGGCTGAGCTAGTCACTGCAGGATCCCCAGCATCAGTGGAAAGCAATGCACACCCCCAGGAGAGGCAATGAATCAGAGAAACACAGCAATGCTTTTTTCCAGAGCACTGGTCCAACAACGTGCACTTCAGGAACCTCTGAGCCAGCGTTTGCAGCTTTATGTTAAAACCTGTCCAGGGCTCCACTGCAGAACTCTTTCCTCTGTTAAAACTGAGCATCTTCTCCTATGCTGTCTTTCCTAGCTTTCAGTGTGCTACTTACCCTCGGAAAGCCCTTTCCTCTGATCCCGACGTACTCACTCCCTTGAGAATTACTGATCTCTTTTGCAAAGCCATGTGGTCAATCTCAACCTCTGTCCACATTAACTGATCCTTTCAAGGACTTTCAGGCAGCTTCTAAGGCATGACACCCCTCCAAAAGCTAACCCAACTCTTCCATAGTATATTTATTCAAGCTTCCACTACTCCCTCATTTATTACTCATCTATCATTTTTCCAAGTCTAAACTGATTAGCACTTTTCCCGAACTTACCAGTACCTTTTTGGAAAAGGCATCCATTATATATTAGACAGTTTTCAGTCCTCTCATGCTCACACAAGACAAGAGGACTCTGAGTAGCAGTTTAGTTACTTCAGTCTTTCGTGAACACTACCTAGTCCTAATTACCTTCTTTTATTGGTTTGGTCTAGAAAGCTTCAAATCAGTGTTGTTTAAAGTCACACCCCCTCTTCTGATAAGCAAATGTGGACTTCCTCAATACTTCCTATTTACAAGCCTGTTTTTCTCATCCCCACTTGTGTCCTGTCATATACTTTGATCATTTTAAAGAATTTTTTAAATATAGAGATATTTCTTTATCACTTTTAAATATAGAGATATTTCTTTATCACGTGAACTCATTATCTTTAAAAATATCCCAGATACTGCAAAATCTTTCATAGATCCCTAGGTTTCCATTGTTCTGCCTAAAGAACAGAAAGATCTTTGCAGTCTTTTCCAACCTAAATTATTCTATGACTTTAAGATTTGGAAGAGCTATGATCATGCCCCAAAAAGAGGAAAAAAATGAAGGGTATTGGATAATTTTCCAAATGTTGTAAAGATCGTCATGACCCCCACAAAAAGCTCCACATTAGCTTTCCCTGAAGACAAAGCTATCACCACTCCATCTGCCTCCTCTCAGAAGAACAAATAGCATTGTAAATGCTGACAGGGCCTGATTTATAGGTTGGGGTTCTTACTCATATTCAATCATCCAAGTGCTAATAACACATGTATTAACACTCTCATCCTTACTCAGCCAGGATTCCAGCTAAGTTACACAATTCACCTTCATCAAGCTTTCCTTCAACCTTCCAACAGAGAAAAACACTTGGAACACTCCAAGCTGCAATTCAGACTATTTAAACAATTTCAGTTCAGAAGAACACTTAATTATGAAAAAACAATCCCCAAGATTCCTTTAGCTTCAGGTCAGATACCACTGCATTTGCAACAGCAAAACTCTGAACAATTCTTTACCAGAGAACTTAAAAATACCTCAATACCATCAGCCACCCAGCATTTTTGTGCAAGTTACATAGAATTTAAGAGATGCTGCCTTATCCATTTTTGACCAACTCCCTTTACCTCTGCAGTGTTTTTAGGAAACGTAAGTTTAGGAATCTCTTCCTGTTTTAAGAGTTTAGGAAACTCTTCCTGTTTTTAAGAAATATAAGTTGTTTTTTTCCACAGAGATGAGTAACCTACCTGCACTACTAAAAAAAAAGCAAGCAAACAAGCCAACCATCTCTCCCACCTCCACGTCTGCAAACACATTATTCAAAATCAGCAGAGAAAACAAGTTTCATTAGGGAAGTACACTTTCTTTCTTCTATAAAAGCCTACTCACCTTGAATAAGTATATAAGCCTCCTAACTCTTCCTCCTATTATTAGCGCCTNTCTTTCTATTTTGTATTTCATCTCTCAATGTGGGCAGCGTTCTCTGATGACACGGCTCAAGCGTAGAGTTCTGTGCTTTAGTCTCGAGTTCCGAAACAGTCTGGCATGGCTCCAGACCCCCCTGTACGGTCTGAGGAGTATTCTGGGCTGCCACATCCTATAACCCCCAGTCAGAACAAACATCCAGCTAAATATCTCCTCTCCGGGATGAGCTCAGGTGCTACCAAACAGCCTAAGAACCAGAAACACCTGGAAGCAGTTAGGGCAGCTGTTTCGAGATGCAGCGAGCGAGGCAATGCTCGTTTTCCATCCCTGTGGTTATTTACAGAACATTACCAGCAAGTGCTCAGCAATGTGTCTTCTTGCCACATACTCTGAGGAACACACCTAACACTACAGCCCCTGTCTTGTGGGCAAGCTGTGGGGTGCTTCTAGTCCTGTCAGTGCTATGGCAACCATGGGTCCAAACCCTGCTGCTCACTATGGTATGGCATAGCTGCTTGCATCAGTTTATTTTCATGAAATGCATTGGTTTTTAAATTAAGATTAAATATAACATTATTCCCACTCTTTCGTAAAGAGATGGGCTGGAGGCAAAGCCTGAATTACTGTCATCTATTGCACTAGAATGTAAGAAGCTCACAATATACCTTAACTGAAGCTGAGGATGCCTAGGCCAGGAGGCATCACTAGATCACTACAGATTTCATCTGCCAATTTCAGAAAAATTTGTGGAAACTTTTCTATTTTGAAGGCAGCAAAACAGAAAGGCAGAAAGCTGAAAATGAAAAAGGAACCTAGAACTAAGCCAGCTTTTCCAAATGCTAAATATACATTATTCCCTTAACAATATGGTTCCCATAGACCGTTCTTCTTCCCTGCCCATCACCTCTGCTCCTTCACTGCGCAGGACAATCACAGAATAAACAGGTATAAGAGTCTAGGCCACTCTAAGTTGTAATCGACTCATGATCACCCAGCAGGCTGGTGAATTTATGATCAGCTCCTGTTTTTAAAAGGAAGCTAATAAAAGAGTGAAAAAGCATCTCCAATGATGAGGTTACATAAAAACTCATCCAACTGAATAAGGTGGGGAGGTACTTGTAGGGCTGATCCTTCATCTCCCATTTATGCTGGTACCAAAGAAGAAATGTTTTTTAATTACAGAAAGATGGAAATTGAATACCACTACTTTCTTCACAAAAATAGTTCGCTAAAACTGAGCTACCTATCGCCTTGTTGTATGTTCACAATATGCCTTTTCCATGAAATTCTGCAGATTTGTCCTTGGGTCAGAGAAGTATAGAGCATCCATTGTTTATTTTCAGACTTTTGTCAGTATGAACTTTGTATCACAGGGAACAGAATTTTGAGAAATCTCTTAGTATCAACCTAAAGCAGTTAATTTTTGGAAGTTAATTAAGGTATAACATCTGGAGGCAGACATAGGCTTTTTAACTGAATTCCTAGTCTTATTTAATTTACTATTGATTTGGTTTCTGACACTGGATGATTCTTTCCAGCCAATAAATGAACTTTCCCACTTTGCCAGTCCCATCCTCCCCCATCTTGTAATCACTAGAAAGTCATGGTAATCTACTTTGTCCTTGCGTTTTAGCTGGCATTGGATTTCTCAGAGGCTGGTCACCCCTCTAATCTTTCTATAAAGTTACAACATAGTCATACAAAAATTCCACAAAGTTGCATAATTAATGAAGCATTAAAAAATCTATTTGAGCTAAGACTGCAATATAAAATGTGCTCTAAATAGGTGCCAACACTACCTCCTGTGTAGGTAGGTTGCTCTTGGGATACAAAGTACTGAACTATGTTTGTACTCTTGCAAAGGAGTCAGATTTGTCCTCCCAACATCCTTGAACATCAGTCTAGTGGTTAAAAAAATGCACCAAGAGTATCACACTGGGCACCATCATGTCTTACAGCCAAGTTATCCATGCAAGTGCCTAAATTCTATCCTTTTCCCTTCTGCTTACAAGTACGAGATACTTCACTTACCACCTGTAAATGCTGAAAACTATCCAAGGGTGTTGGGGGTTTAAAAGGCACTGAAGTCATCCTGATCTATTTTAATGTTCTAGGAAAGCAATCACTGGATGAATAGAAGCAACAGGAGAGGTGAAAAATGGAAAGATAAAGCAGCACAGCAGAGACCGATACTTCAGTCATCAGTAAACACATTCCCAAGCCAGGTGGGACCGGCTGGTGATGGCTTTCTACAAACCTTTGTACAACTCTGTGTTGAAGGAAATCCTGATGCAAGTGGATTTTGATTGATTCAATTACCTTTTGAGTATTATTTTGTTTATCTGTTTCTTACAAACTGACTGCGTGAGTCAGCTTGTGAGTCTGCAGGAAGCTCTTGTGACAACTCAGGCATCATCATCTCAGTAATACTGCCAGAAGCATTAGCAGCAGATGCAGGCTTCACCACCACCTTCACGTGATCAACCAAGCTTCTGTTTCATGTCAAGGGACCAACCACTATCCAATCTTCCCCTAAATTCCTCTACTAGAGGTATGGCATTTTCTGATCTGTGAACAGTTGGGTTCAGACTGTTTGGCCTGCCATGTTGGCCAAATCCCACCCAAGTCTTTCTGATATTATCAAAGGGCATTTGAAATTTCTAGGGATTCTGTCACTACTTACCACAGCATCTATCCAGTCATGCTACAGCACTCCCATTTGAAGCTGCACCTTTTTTCCAGTGAAATTGAACTATTAGCAATCCTTTCAATGAATCCATGAATGGCTAAAATGTTTCCCTGACTAACAGAGAAAGTTAATTACTCTCTATGCCTTTCATACATGGTATATAAATGACACAGTTTAATATGGAGAAAATAATTGCTGACACACAATAATTACATATAATTTCATATAATTCGATATGTGCAATTTAGTGTTTTATTAAACAAATACAGTAGCTAACCAAAATCAGATAGCTGATAATGGGAAACAACATTAAAGCCTGTGTTCCTAGGGTAACTACTGGTCATCTGAAATGGTATATGCTCTAAAACATAACAAATAAAATTACTGTCCTGTGAAATAAGAAATACGATAGAAATAAAGTTAAGGGACATGTTTATTTCTGAGCTTTCTGCGAGCAAAATTGCTTTGATACAAAATGAGTTCAATGATACCGTGCTACCATCCACTCAAGCAAAAGAAAACCTCACATTTACATGAATGCACTTTATATTGATATTCTTACAGAATAATAGTTCAGATATCCAGAATGGGTCTGGCCTCATTGAAAGCAATGGCACAGAAATGCTGCAAGGTATTGGAATATCATATTATTGGCAAGTGCTTAATTAACTCTGTGAGTTCTCTGAGAGATGCTGTATAAATAAGGGTACTGTGAATCTGTGTTTGTATTCCTTAGTAGTTTTGACATACATCCTTTAGTGTTTGTTTAGTTAGCTCAAAATGTGTAATTGTGTCTTTTGGCTTTTAGTATTCTCTTTTTCTTTTTTAAAGAAAAATCATGAGGTATCCTTTACTGTTAACTAATGACATAGTGATAGGCCTTTTTTACTGAGGTTGCAGAGACTTACTGTACATTCAGTACACTGTACATTCGGCAATTATTTTTAGTGTACTTTCTACATCTTACTGTGTACAACTGTTAGTTTACATTAGAACTCTTCCCCTTCTCACAGGATATGGCAAAACAAAAAAGAATCTGACAAAAATTATACACATAAAATAAGAAGACAAATACACAAATAAGGCCATCTGCAGAATTAAAAATCCACCTCTTGCGATATTTCACAATAATTTCTACATCATATTTTACATCTTATGAACTTAAATATTTAATGCAAAAGGAAAAGACCTTTATGGAGCGAATCATATTATCTCTTCAAGGACTTGTCCGATTTGCTGGCTAGTGGCCTTCTCTGAGGAGTTGGAATTTTAGAAGGCTTGGCTGATCCTGGCCGAGAACCTGCTCGGGGTGTTGGTCTGCTTGTAGCAGGAACAGTCTCTGACATATCTGAGCACACAGACTGGATTTCTGAAATGTCAAAGTCAGATGCGTCACTGCCTCGGCGGCTGCTTGACCTACTGCCAGCCTTGCTTCCTGCTCGGCTACCAGGTCTGCTTGGAGTTCTTCTGGTTTCTAGAAAGAGAGAAGATAACCATCACGATTAAAGGTAAGGATGGAAAAGCTGTGCAGGTCTTTCCTAGGTCTTTGGCAACCCCAAAAATTCCTTGTTGTACAAACTAAACTCTAGACCTCTGCCAGGCAAGCTAAACGATGCTGTGTCTCTCACTAAAGAGAAGCAAATGCGAGATCAAATGCTGACACATAGTTAATTCATCACTAGCACATCTCATTAAAAATCCATTATCCTGGCAGCTTCTCTTGACTTACTAGATGTGCATTGTACCTTCACTCAACAGCCAGATCCTCTCTTTCCCCTGCCATTTTCTCAGTTATTAATTGAAAAAAAAAATTCAGTATCTGGTCTCTTCATGCATTCATCATTTCTAAGTATAGGCATCTTGGAGATGCAAATGAACATCCCAATTTTTAAATGTGTAGCCCTCTTTTTTAAAAAAAATTAAAACCCATACAGATGAAAGCTGTAACTAAACAAGGGCAAAATATACATCCTGCCCATCAAAGGGCTGAGAAGATGAGTTCTCAGCAAGCCTGCTAAGTGAAAGCCTGCCTAGGCAATATGTCATGAAGAAATCTTAAATGTGCCAAGGAATCTTAAACAGAAAACAACGAATGTGTTTTTTCATAATTTTTTTTGTTACTTATTAACTATTTTTGATCTTCACGAATCTGGTTCCCGGTGTGTGTGAAGAACATCATGTTGAAACTGAAATCTTAGGTGGCTCATTTTTCAAATCACCTGTAATTTAAGACATTTACTCTTTGATCAGGATTTTCCAGTACTGCTGAGTATGCTTTGCAGAGCCCTAAGCTGTGAGAGGCAGCCAGTAGAGCTATCTTCTGTTCTAACCATCCAGCCCTCTCCCTTACACAGAGCTGCTCTGAGCATTCTGGAAGAGCACAGCTTCACTGCCCTCTATTTTCATATACTGATTTAAAAATCTCTTTGGGATATTCCATTAATAAGGTCTCTACAGCTGCCCCCTGCAGTTCTCTCAGAAGAAATGGACAAGTCATGACTAAGTGACCCCTTTGCTCCACCACAATTGAGAATAACTTGAATACTGTAAAGAACTGGATCCTTTATGTAAATGCTTCTTCCCTAGTTCCTTGGGCAGATACATTAGAGGCACCATTGTTAAGATTGCAATCATGATTTTGCACATCCAGAGCTGAACATGTGAATGGAGGGCCTGATTAAGTGCACCCTCAGCAATGGGCAGACTGTAGGACTTTCACTCCTTCCCACCCTTCTGACATCTCCCTTGAACCCCAGTGTGACCTTAAACATTCAGGTGGAAAACAAAGCAAGTGGTAGATCAATCTCTGAAGTCAATTCACTCACCTGCAAACTGAGCTCTGACTCTGGTAGCTGCTGTTGACAGGATGCCACTGTCTTCTCCTGAGTGGAAACCCTTCCCTGATAGATACCCTGGCAGTCTGAGTTTACTTCCTTGAATTGGTGTTCCCTATGCAAAACAAAACACAACAAACAAATGCTTTTTTAACTGAAGATAACGACTGATATTAGGTGCTACATAGCTTAGAATGTGATCATTGTAACAACATCCACCACGAATCAGAAATACTGGTTTGAGCCACTATGGACATTATTCATAATGTGAAGTTTAGAATGTTCCTTTAGCAGTTTGCATTTGAAGTAGTCCAAATGTAAAAGAACAACAACAACAAAATAATTTTAACAGTCTGCTTAACATTTTAGCATCTTTGTGTGTATTTCAAGGCATACGAAGAAAGAAAAAAGCTACCTTCTTATAATTAGTCAAGCATGTGAGATTAGTTGATGGTACATATTGAGATTTTATGTCTGCATAACTTGACTTTCCACCCTTCTGGCTGTAGTTATAGGTGATGAAAATATTTTTAAAACCGAAACAAGGCTACCAGATTTTAAAAACCTTTTGCTAGGAGGAAAAAAAAACAAGCCAAAGCAACAAAAAACCAGAAAAAAGGGCATAGGACTAATTTTAAAAGTTCCAGTTGTCAATATACTGTCTTACAGTGTCTCTACTAGTCTTACCCTGCCTGCTTTCTGATTTCTGAAATAAGTCTTGATTTACAATCTGCCCCTAATCAGAAAATTTCTTTCACAGCCGCAAAAATTGAATCCTCAGATCTCAAAATGCATCTCACTCACTACATAAGAGGTGTATGCAAATAAGAGGAAAATTATAGTATTCATAGTAATTTAATTAACACAAAAATACTACATAAATATCCAAAAATAAGAACAAACAGTGCAGTGATGAATGCAGTTTGCGGAGTGGCCTGGATCCCAGGATTCCCTGTTCTGTGCCTTTGATCCCCATACAACTGTAGGCAGAATTAGGTACTGAAAACCAAGATCCAGAGGAGTGTGCTGGAAGCTGCCTTGAGCTAAGAACAGAACAAAGGCCTGGCAGGAGCTTGCCTGGCAGGTGGCAGTTCAGACCACCTCTGGCACTTCTGAACAAAAGAGCACTGAGATGCTACAGAGCAGACAATCTGCTGGCTCTCACAGGGCAGGTCGCAACACTGAACCCTCGTCAAAGCCAAGTACAGTGCCTGACACACAGCTAGCCACGCCCTGGGAATCTCTGCTGTACAGACACTGACTGGGAGGATAAGGAGAAAGGGAACACTGTTACCTCCACTGAAGCTGCTGCTCCTTGGGCAAGGCACTGGGACAGAATCACCAGTGCAAAAAATAAAACTAGTCTGTCCTTCAGTTTTGCCCTAAGCTGAACTGCAGTTTACATATAAAATGAGTAACTGCTCTCTTGGGCAGTAAATGCTGCAGAATGCCTTAGAAATGCACTGCAACCTACCCCACCCTAATCATTCCATTTATAATATTAAACCACACTGGTTTACATAAAAGAAACTCACTGAAACTACTGGCAGTTGGAAAAGCAGATAAGAAATACAGTGCCCCCGTATGAAATCAGGCCAGCTGCTTTCCTGTCTTTGTAATTCAGTGAAAACAACACCTTTCCGTGTCTATAAACCCTTTAATGTACCATCAATTAATCTTTCACTGCAGTTACCAGCTAAGAGATGAAAGAAAATACAGGAATATATTAGAAACTGACAACTGACTGAACTCGGTGCTGTTAATCATTCTAAGCAACAGCCCTGTGTGCTTGCAGCGCTGTATCCACAGACACACCTGCAGTATGCACAACAACACGCACAGAAGGAGGCGGGGAGAAGTTTGTTGTGCATCTTCGAGCAAAGCCATGCTGAGGTTATGGAAACTTGGCACCAGAAGGTGTCACATGAACAGCAATAGGCATCAAAGTGCAGATTTGTGAAAAGCAGATACAACAGAGGGGGTGGTGGTAGCACAAGCTTCTCCTCTCCAAGCCCTCCATCCAACCCAGAGCAAGAGTAACTCCCACAAATGACACGTCAGTGTGCAGCCTGATCCAGCTGCAATCTTTTCACTGACTGTAATGACATTAGAGGAAACACTTTGGCTCCAAGCCCCTTCAAATTTTGGTCATACAGCCTAATTGTCAGCACAATCCTAACTGCTATACTAGCAATTTCCATGTAAGCCATGCTAGTTTCCTGTTAAGTCACCAAATAGCTATCCTGTTAGAGCAACAATTGGTCACTACCACGCTGAACAAAACTTTCAGTTGTTGTAAAGATTTATATATCACAGTCAGACTTTTGTGCCATCTTCTTCACAGAGATTGGCTATTTTTTTATTTAGTGGTTTTGCACTAGGGATCACGATTTATTAATCTTGTGCCTGCAGTTCAGAAACATTGCAGTACTCCATGAACTCAAAGTAAACAGTTTTAGGAGAGAAACCTGCAAAGTATATTAAATGCTTTATTATTTTTTTTTAAAAGTACTTTCCCACATTTACTGAACCATTTCATTCCATACTTTTATGATTTATTAACCATTTGAGCTTTAGACAAATTCATTGAGGCTGAGTTTTCCTAAAATTAAAAAAACATAAAAAACAAAAACCAACTTGGGGGCAAAAAGGGTAAGAAATAATTTGACAAAGGTCTAAAATAAAGACAAGGCACAACGCATTAATATGCACAGGATGTTGCAGCTGTGAAGCACTGAAACTCTAGTGGCTGTTAGTGAAGTGACAGTTTTAGTGAAGAAAGTCATTAGACTAGAATTTCTGTCCTTACTGTACCTCTGCAGATGACCCTTGATAGTCTGAGGATTCTGGTGGCTTAGAAGGAGTTGATGTTTTGCTGTTTGTCAACCATGGTTTACCATAGTTGCGTGTTAAATGATGTGGTGTCTGTATGAAACAATGGTAAATCAAAATATGAAGGACAGTAGAGGAAAACAACGTCATGGAGAAGGATACCCAGGCTTTCACAGGGATATCAAATCTCAGTAGAAATAAAAACTAAGCAGAAAAAGTTAATGACAAATGTTCTAAAATGAAGAGATGACAGAGTTTATTTTTCATATGAAATGGAGAGGTTTGTTGATCTTTCAGAGCAATTCCCAAACTGCCGGTTAGCTCATGTGGCACCTTAAATGTAGAAATTCTTCTACTGCCATGTTGCAAACAAACAGTAGAGAAAACACTTCTCAGATCTTCCCCAGACTATGAAATAAAATGAAGAAACCTTTTCTCCATCAGCTAAAGAAAGCACCAATATTACTGGAGCAAGTAAAAACCCAAAAATTCAATCTATATCCCATTTGTTAACCAGTGCAGTTTTGTGCATTTCTCCTTACCTTCGGTGTACTTGTAGTAACAGCTTGTGGGGCAGCTGCCTGGCCAGCTTGACTTGACAGAGAAGTAGATCTGTTGGGAGAAGCACCTCTCGAAGAGGGTCGTGATCTACGGCCCCTTGGTCGGAAAGCTGCCATGCTCTGACTGGCACCATCTGCCAAAATGAATTTTTCACGCAGCTCCACATTTGTCCTCCCTTTAGCTGCAAAGAAAGGTGTTCATTGAGTCAGATATGAAAGTTGTCACAAGGCTGTTTATTGCCATTTTTGCCATGCCAACTCCAACACATTTTAACAGTAAATAAAATGCATTACTGTGTAATGCATTTATTTTGGACACGGAAGAGTTATGTGCAGAACTCGCTTATTCTAATACTTTATGCCAGCAGGAATGAACCACTGTCAAAGGAAGTCAGCGTGATAATGGAATGCTCAACGTGCTAAATCATTGTTAATCAATCAACTATTAATACATAGACACAACCTGATGGGCAGTTTTGCTAGCTCTACAGCTATTCATAATAAATAATACTTGCTTGGATGTTCTAGAAGAAATAGCTAAAAACAAATTACAGGAAAGCAGCAAATATATATATTCAAAACTATGAAGTTATGTAGTTTGGCAACATGCAATGATGAACATAAAACCCAAACTATGATGAGGTAATTGGCGGCTAAGCACTCACACACACATACAAACACACATATGAGAGAATGTTCTGCATGAATAAATGCAAGACATGTTAGCATTTAACTCTGTCAGTGTGAATGACAATTGTTTTTGAAACACTCTTCAAGCGTGTCAAAAAACTAGCTTGCAAAGCACCAGCCCATGTAGGAACATGTTAAGCTAAATATGATGGGTGAAGCATATAGTTAAAAGTACATATATATTAAAAAAGCGGGAAGGAAATGAAGGGAGAGAAGAAGAGGAGAAGGAGACAAAGAGAGGGGTTTGCCAACCTATAGTAGGCTGAGTGGTAATTGAAGAGTTTGATTCCGAACGTAACATTTTACTCCCGTGATGATGAACTAGAAAAAATGACACAGGACATGGGTCACATTAAAGAAAATCGTTAGCAGGAGAAGAAATCAAGTACAGCAGCTGCATATGCAAGAGACTTGGAGCACCAGGCCAAAAGACAGGACTTGAGCAAAAGCTGTCCCTAAGTGCTCTGAGGTGAGTTCTCAAAGCTATCCTAGGCAAAAAGGAAATGGTGTTGGGACAGACGTGGCTACAGTCCCAAGTGCACTTGAGTAACAACGGTGTTTATCTGCTGACATAAAGAAGTAATATAAGCTAAAGTGATTTTATATGACTAGGTGCAACACTTTTAAAGCTGTTTATGACAACAGTTCTTTGCAACGTGATTTATCTGAATACACTGGGAGCACGTGGTGGAAATGCAAATTTGCTAGGTGAAGTGGTTTGGGAAAAGTTTCAACCTGCATCGCTGACTTCAACCAGACAAGGATTAGGTACCAATGCACAACGTCCAGTGACATTGATTTTACAGAGACCAGTATTCTTTAGACCCACAGTGTTGACATCTGCTCACAAATATCCAAGAAAAAGGGATGAAGTACTATAGACAATACTGAGGACTGTAATAAGGAATTCAAATAAATTAATTGGATAGTTATTAAGTATTGCATCTCTCAGTCAACCTAGGAATGAATTGCAACAGTCTACCCATCAACAGGCCTGAGAAAAATGTCTGGTATACAACAGAACTAACCAATGAAGGCTTCAATGAAGCCAGATCCTCTGAGGCACGTTTTGTTTTCTACTACCCTGCACTTTTGAGGAATAGAAGTAGAAAGCAATAAAAGAAGGATGACTCTGCAGGCATAAATGACTTTTCTATAGTGCAAAATCAGGTGTTAAATTTCAGGTAGGTCTGTGGTAACACCAATAAATATAATATTACTCTTACATTTAATAAACAATATATCCAATGCATTGTAAGCAAAAGGACTATTTTTAACCCTGTTAAAAAGGGCACATATGTCATCAAAAGGTTATGACAGCAGTTTTATGATACTATGATAAGAAGTTTTTACCTTTTAAGATCGTAGACAAAGGTTTCTAGGCTTTAGTGTCACACTGCAAATCCTTACAGGGTTCTGCTCTTTTTGGATTTAACAGGGTTTTATGGTAGCTTCTTTTTGGATTTAACATCCTTTACTTGGCGTGACAACTGCTGCAAATACAAGGTCTCCACCCTCTCAAGGTCTGTATCAAGCTGTTTAGAAACTAGTCCCAAAGTAGAAGCTGCGTGAGAAGGCTGACACAGGAGTAAGGTCTACAGGACAGCCAACGTCACTGGCCTCACTAGCTCACTTGCCTCTCCTGAACCCTTCTGTGCTGTTCTCACACTATTACAATATTGATTATGATGATGATTATTATATTATTCAGAATTCCTAAGAAGTAAAAATGCAGTATATCTTATGCTGATAGTTAATAGGGTGGTATTACCTAGCTACAGAACATCAAGTCACTCTGAAGACAGTGAACATTACTTCCTGCAGTTTTACTACTCTGGCTGCTATTTGACTTGTGTATCTGCCACTCCCTTCACAAATGGCTCCTCTTCAACTGTTTCTTCAAGAACGGTGCCAGACAGAAGCTACCTTCTCACTGCAGAAGTGGGCTTTCCATCGCTGTGTACTGAGAACAAACACAGAGCATCTGATGCAATGCCCTGGAGGGCTCAGTGGCAGAGCACTCCCTGCTCCCCCAGAGCACAGCCTCCTCCGGACCAGAACATTTTCCACTTGCTTTGTGTAAGGCTAAGGGCTCTACACAGTGCTTCTGGGGAAGATGCCAAGGAAAAGTCAAGATTACAGAGGTAGAGACTGAAAGACTGGGAACAGTCACTGGCCAGAGTTTTTTGTGACGGTGGTGTTACTCATCAATTCAATTGCCTTATTTTGATTTATTGTGTTGCTGAGAAGGTTTTATTGGACATTTCTGTGCACTATTTCTGCCAAGTCATACAAGCCGCTTACATGCCATAAACTCTATCTGGGCTAAGTTCAGTTCTTACTTACACCACTATAACACTGAAGGAACTGTGCAGAAGACACCACAGTTATTCCAGACATACATCAGTGCAACTGAAGAGGATCTCAACCATGTGATTTTAAGTTTACAAAAATGTGACATTTAGTGAGATGATGTTTACAACAACTAGCATTTTATACAAGTCAATCTCCATCTTGAGACAATGAATGGTGACTGCATCCAAATAATCTGCTGCAAGTCTTTAACAGTTCTGTTACATACCACGGCAAGGATCATTTTTCACTAAGAACTCATCAAGTGCCATCCAGCCGCCTCCAACACGGACCATGACCGTACTTCTTAGGATACGAACAAGGCGCAGTTGTTGAGAGTCACCAAACTGCAATAAAAATCAAATGACAGTCTGAGTTCTCCATCATTCAGATGCAGTTCAACACTGATAGGTTAAAAAAATCAGACAATAAAAAAGTTTATTTTGATATTTAATTATTAGTAAATGCTAAAAAAAAAATCAATTTATTTATGCAGATTATTAAAGCTGTTAAGACTTCAAAACAGATGGCACTGCATTAATCAAAAGAAGATGGCAGGATGGTAAGAAAGAAACTCAGGTTTAATTTTATGCTTGATTCTCAAATATCTGAGATCATAAAGGAAGCAAAATTAGTAGTACATTATTTAATTGGTTACAATCTGCTTTTGTGTAAATCACTGAAGATCTATTTGCATTATTTCACTGGTAAAATTTTAAGCAAACACTTGTCTGCAACAGTCTTGATTTTTAATGTTGTCAGCTGAAAGGAAGGCAGCATAGCTTCAAACAATCAGTATATGGTCTGGAAATTCAATGTGTTATGAGTGTTGCACAGTTCTATCAATTGATTCATCTATGGGAATATTTTCAGGTATAGCACTACAGTGCTGACACTTCTTCCCCATCGCAAGGTGCATATGGGGAAGGGAACATTAAAGAAGCAGTGAATGATTAATAATTATCATTATGTTTGTCACTCCTGTGTCTACACATCAGGGTTCTTCACAATTCAGAGATGCACAACAATCAGTTTCAGACTAAGTTCCTGCATGAGTCCATTCTTCCTTTGGGCTGATGGCCAGGCCTAATGTATATTTCGCTCTTGAAACCTGTGTAACAAAACCTGTATGCAGTACCTTCACTCAAATTCGGATCAAAGAAAGCATGACCAAAATGTTGACCTCACAATCTCAAGAAAACTAACCAGAAGAATTCAGTACTTTTTAGACAGCAGTACTAAAATATTTTGATACCAAATCACCAGGCCAAGTGCAATGCACTCGCACGCAAACATGCAGAGCACTCACTAAAACCAATGGGAGTCAAATGCACCTCTTTGGGACAATTTCTGACCCTTGGAGAAGGCTGGCCATAATTCAACTGTACCTACTTGCTCCAGTGAGGGGACTGAACAAACCACACAACAAACGTGCTCCCTACTTGTTAGATGACTTTAGTTGTTTGGAACTACTCGAGCCAAGAAGAGAGAATAAGTTTAAAGGAATATTACTTTTAGGAACCAAACAAAAGCAAAGCTTGCTTCTTAATTCAATAATAAATTGTATTTGTTATAAGTAAGAACATTCACATGAACATTATTTTTAAGGGCTTTTTAATAATGCATTCAATATGTGCCAAACAAAGAACCATTTTCTATCCGTAGAGCAAAGTTTTTAAAAAATGGCATTCAAATTGATGCTGTTTACTTCCACTGGCTTGTTCCTACCAAAATTTTTTTTCTAGCAACTCTGAAGATAGTATCTTCCTTCTTTTCTTTATTTTTTCCCCACCCCAGCCTAATTAGTGAGTTAGACTCCATCAGGCAAGTACACCAAGGGTCAAATACAGTGTGCTTTGGAAACTGCCCACCTGGCTATGGTTGATTCAGAAAGGGGCTGGAAAGTAACACAGGAACACAATAGTATCTATCATGGCATTTCTTCTCATGGTAACTCAGTTGATTTCCTTCCTAAAATAGCCTGGATACCAGCTTTCTTTAAACAGTTTTTAACATTGTTTCAAATAACCAGCGGTAAAAACATAAAAGAGTTTGAACTACAAAAAGGCCTCTCCTTGACAATAGCCTGTAGGTGCCGTTCTGCATCAGTAAGAGTTAGATGATCTCAAGAAATGCTCTGTGTTTCTGAGATCTGAAAGTACAGATGACAGATAAGAGGATTAACATAATTTCAAACAGTTCTTTCAACAAGAGACTTGATCTATATGTGGAAAAATATTTTAAATTATTGCTTAGATATATTGCTTGAGGCATGTGGCAGGATTATCCACTGCTCTGCACTTTCTTCTATACTTCAACAGGCTCTGCAAGTAAACAAGTGTGCACCCACATTTTCAACATCTTGAGATTTAAAATGGCTATTGCTGTTAACGCTAGCACGTCCAGAATGGATTACATCCATTATTGCCTTTTTAAAAGCATAAGACAGTAACAGTATCTGATATCTGGTTTGCATAAGGTGTTCCCATTCTTATGGGGCAGATATGATTTAGCACTTCAGGAAGCTGTGTATCCGTGTGCAGCACAGGAGTAAGTGCTGGGTAGTGTTTCCTCCTGAGGGAGGACTCACCAGTGACCCAGCTGACAAAAGGTATTCTTAAACATAGCTCCAATACATTATAGACTTGCCATAGATCATTGAAAACACTTCGGGTGAGGGACTAGTCTAAATGGGAACAGCAATTTTATTTTGCCTATTTCCAAAATATGTATTTGATGATTCACTGTTAGTACATCAAATAATAACAATCAGCTAGGTTTTTAATCAGTCTGATTGATTGTGTAGAGATTATACTGTTTTTTTGCAAAGATGGAAGTATTTCTGTGGAATTTGCAATAAATAAGTGATATGACACTGTAGTCTGTTTACCATGATTAGCCCTTAATTGAATAGCCTAAAAAAGTTATTATAGAATTTTGAAGGATTCAACTATAAAACTCAAAACTGATTAGTCTGATTAGATAATCATAGTCTCTACAATTGCAGCTTAAATGCTCAAGATTTTTTGCTATGGGAATTGCTGCTGACTATTATCTGGTTCCTTTAAAAGTAATCTCCTTAATGAGGAAAATGGGCAAAGAAAGCAGGTGAGGGATTGTAGAGGAGGGATCCTGAGACAAGGAAGCTCCTTAGCATTTAAAGAAATACCACAGCTGACCAGCAATGAATTAGCTGAAAATGAAAGGATGGCAAGAAGACTGACCATTGCAAGCTTAAATCATTATGAGTTAGAAAA
>VYXC01012078.1:219927-387985 GCA_013397175.1 Platysteira castanea | reverse complement strand
AAAAAAAAAAAGGGAAAAAAAAAGGAAAAAAAGAAACTTCATAACACATTCCACTGGTTTATACCTGATTTCCCAGGAAGAACTGATAAGAAATGAAAAATGGAAGAAAGACACGATTAGTTTACAGGAAATTCTCTACATGACTCTAGAACACATGCAAACTAACACATTAGACATTCTATATAAAGTATCTACTTGAGAGATGAGCAGGTAGCTAGCCATCCAGAGACTGAATATTGGAAAATATTCAAGGCCTTCGTTTCCTTTCCATTGCTGTTTCTGTGGTCTTTCAAAATCTACAAGTACTCATTAATCTCTCTTAGCCAAATATTGCATATTTTACCTGAAATTGTTCTGGTTATTGAATCCAGGGGTAGCAGATCTTTCTGTACCATGTGATATTTATTTTTCTGTGATCTAAAATCATTCTGCAGGTATCTAAGACTTTGCTTATACTTCAGAAGTATGCGTGTTCCAATAAAATGACAGAAGAGTGCAAAAATGATTGAATACACTTTGGTAAAAGATTTTTGAAGTACAACACAATACCACATGAAAATATCACTGTTTTTATGAATCTAATAGAAAATCAGCTATAGTTTAAACATTTAAAGTACCCAGGCAAAAAGACCGGCTTTTGAGGAGATATTGTATGTATGCATGTGTACAGAGGTGTGCAGTTAGCTCTTAAGAATTCCAATGATTGAAAACAGCTTCAGTAGTTTAAGTGAAAAGAAATACAAGCAGCAGCAATTTTCCACATTTTTAGTCTATATGTTCAAACAATAAAAAAAAATTTAGACAATCTTAAAAAAAAGTATAATTGTCATACAAGATTCTTGTGAATTCATATGGCCTAATTCCTTGTGTAAACCACGTCATATGAAGAAAGCTGAAAGAACTGAGGTCCTTAAAAGACTTACCCTGTACTTGTTATCCCCAATCTGTTCCACTTGAAACCGTTTCGCACATTTACATTTTGCTACCTGCCTTGTAACCTGCAAAAAACCACAACAGGATAATTACTGTAAATACCACAGTTCTAAAGATTCGTGTACCTAGTAAACTTCAAATTAAGTAGGAGTGAAAATAAAATGAATTACTCTAAAAAGTGACTCCAGGAGAACAGAATGCAACCTAAGAAAGCAGAGAACATACCTCATCTTCAATTTTGTCAGCATCTGTGAGAGGCTTGTATGCATCCTTGTTTGGATGAAGAGCTGCTACAAATTCATAATAGTCAATATACCCATCACCATCTCTATCAAAAATGTCTGCAACGGCACTCATTTCAAGTCGGCTTGTAGGGAATTCTGCAGGACAAAGACAACACAAGTTAAATTTTTTGGCTTTTCAATCCCATTACAATGAGAGGCTTTATCACAAATATTAAAAGGTGATTAGGCATTTGGTAACAGACAGTGCTTATCAAAAAAATAGGGACACTCAAAAAAGTGAAGGAATCTTTCTGAAAAAAACCCAATCTGGATCTCCAGTGTTACCCAGATATTGGATTAACATGAGTACCATAGTGTGGCTTCAAGACAGACACAAAAGCAAGGGCACAGATTCAACTCTAAGATATGGTGGGGGGGATAGGGTTTACATTTTGACCTTCAAAGTGCACAAAATACTGGAAATTAACAAGATAAATAGTTAGTGAGGAAATGTCAAGCAAGAATTTCACTGCTAATTAAACCTGGAATGCCAAGCCTTCTCAGTGCAGATCCATGCATGGTGTTTTGAGAAGTCCTTCTTTAGATTAAGTTCACGGCAGCAGAGTATTAACCCACACAAAGATTGTCAATGAAATGGTCAAAGAAAATTTCAAGGTGATGAACAGGAATTATATCAGGAGTGTTTGGCAGTCATAATAAATTGATACCAACAGAATTAAAAGAGTAAACTATTTAACCTCTTGGTGGTATCAGGTTTTTTTCATAAATTTTTGTTAATTCAAGCAAAACAGCAATATTCACATATAGTGATCTTTTACTGTAGTTCCTAAAGTAGGGGGAAAATACACACAGTACAATATTCTGCTACTGAGTAACACTCAAATGAAATGCTACAAGCAGCCCAATTCCGAGCCATTACTGCTCAAAGCAAAAGTCTCCATGATCTGAAGACACAGGATTATTTTAAGTATTAGGCCCTTATCTGTAATGAGTCTGTTCCTAAAAGGAAACATGATCACATACATGATGTGGAAGACTTAAATTACCACCAATTGTGCATACCTAAGGAATACCAATCCATCAGGAAAGCTAGGAAAATGCCTTTCCTAGTCTGATTGCTTGGCATTTTAAGCCTTATTATATGGGTATATGAATACTGTCACAGCTCATGGAAACACTGGTTTCAAAAATTACAGTTTCCTTCTAGTATTGAGACTATTTCATGTAAGTTCTTTAACAAAAATCCTATGGTCCTATGAACTGAAATTGAAAATCATCTGTAGGTTATATAAGGTACTTTTTACTATTTTGAGTAATCAGTCAAAAAGTAATTGTTGAAGTAGCTAGTGTACCATAAGAATGACAATCTGAGTTCACTAAACCAGCAAACTACAAATTAGACAATAATATAAATGTGACATTTGTAACCTGATTCACAATGTAAAATAACTAGAAAGAGTTTCTAGAATCTAGAAATATTTTCAAGTAAAATAATTATAAAGTAATACTTATTAAATTCAAAAAGGAAATCTGTGACCTTCTAACACAATAAACGGCATAGTGTACACTATCTAGGCAATACAACTTCATGAGATGTTTGTTCCAAGTTCAGCATTACTTTAATTTTAAAACTTACTTGAAGAAAGAATTCCATCAATAAATTCCTGTCTTGTAATCTTTCCATCCTGATCTTTATCGATCCTCCTAAAGAAGTCCATCACACGAGACTTCTTATGGTTCATCCATCGCATGTATTTTTTCCTCCAAATATCAAAATCAAAGTTGGCAAATTCTCTCAGCTTAATAAAAAACAGAAAGAACTCTTTTTCAGCTGAAATCCATCAATCTAGAACATCAATGAGATAGATACCATCTGCGCTTTGTTGAATTAATTGATTCTTTGAGGACCTTTGAGGCATTTTAAATATCTCAACTCTCCTCATTTAAAATGAGGATGACAGCTTTTAAAGCACATTAAAGCACATGTATCACAGTGTTTTCAGTTAGCTGTGTCATACATTATAATACAACAAATATGGAAGTTGTTTACAGTACTGGCAATTTAATCCAGGGTAAAGAAAATTATGCAAAAAGTATGTATATTCTGTAGAGTGCTTTTCTGACCTCTTCAAGTCTGTCCAAAGCATCATTAAGTTTCCTTCTCCTTTCCAAGGCCAGAAGCCAAACTTGCTGCCATTTGCTGACTAGAAGGTTTACCCGCGGATTCTTGGTTTCAATTTGTGCCTGGGCTGCTGACGGATAAATGCCTGGTGTTGGGGAACGCTTTCCTATTAAAACATGATAAAATGCGTAAGTCTCACCCAGTTCAAACACAACAAACATTTACAAGAAATGCACTTGACCATCCTAAAATTATTCCTTCCTGTCCCAAATAAGGAGGTTATACCCCAAGAGGATTCCTTATAATGGGATTTTTTTTCCTTTTTTTTTATATTCCTGGGGAATAACCCAGTGGTGGTTACAGTCTCTTTTATCTAGCCAGAGCAGCTAGTGAGAGCTCCACTAGTCAAGCTGCACAGGTTAAATTAAATCTTCGTTAATCTCTCAGAGCTGCAAAGTAAACAACTGCATTTTAGAAGCAGGTTCCATGTATGGGCAAGTATAAAATACAATGGGTAAGTAGATCTAAAAATACAAAAAGCAATTTCCGCACTTGATGATTCACTTTCCATTCAACTTCACCGAGTACATTTCTAACTGGATTGATATCATTTTAGAGACAGTAAGAGCACAATTTTGTCTCTGTATCTTTACGTGAAGTTGTTTGCACTTTCAGAAAATGGCAGATTTGCAAAGATTCAGCATGTACTTGCTCTTTGAAGCTTAAGGGCACAGGAAAGGCTGCACATGTTAAAAATAACTATTCATGAAGATTAGGACAAAATGTAAAAATACATGTCCGCTCTGAGAAATTTCCTCACAATGAATAAAAAAAGAGAGGTAATTAGAAAAGTCAGCCAAGAGCATTTTACCCTGTTTCACTAGAAGATAATCAAACCTATTAGATTATTAGCAATCTGTAAACTTTATAGATAGAGCAATGGTATGTGTGACACACCCCAAAATATGCTGTTACTTACTTCCTGCTCTCCCCTTATCAAGGACAGGAATATGAGATTGTACTGGAGAGGGTTCAAGTGCTTTCCTTTTATAGGTCTTTGTAACTTTATCCACATCAGGCTGTTTTCTGGTCATTTCTTCCATGAATGTCTGCAATCAGATAGAGGTGATCTTAATTAACAATACACAAAAGTAACCACAGGAATGAAAAACACACACAATAGCAAAACAGCAAAGGTAAAAAGAAAGGCACAGAAAGACACTTCTAATGCCAGCCTCACAAAATAGACACAGATAAATGTTTTGTAGATAAGAAAAATCAGCAGTTTAAGCTTTTAAGATCACCATGGCCTGGCTGTTAAAATGAGGCTGAATCTAAAAACCAGTCGGTCAAACTCGTTTATTAACTGTATATGGTGAGGTGATATATAACAGAATTTTGCCTCCAAGATCCTGCTGTCCAGACTGCAGTTCACAGAAGAGAGACAGCTCTGGTGTGTAAGCTGGGGTAAGTCTATGAGCATTGCCTACGACAGCAGCTCCCTCTGGCACTTCATACACCTATTTTTGAAATCCAATCAGCCAAGCCACACTGCAACACTAGATCTAAGGTGGCAGCACTATCATGCATTTAATGTGGGTTTTCTTTTATTCCTAGTACTATCCTTGCTTGTATTCAATCATTATAAGAAAAAATAGCAAAGGAGATTCACACTTGGTCACAAAGCCTAGCTGAGATGTGAGCCCCATGTGAGTGACACATGTCACTTAGTAATCCTTACCTGATGTTCGGCTATAAGCGCTTTAACTTCCTCAATCTCCTGGGGGATAACCTCTTTATCTTTCTCAGTTAGTGTAGTCTCTGCCCACTGCAACCAGGACAGCAAGGCTTCCAGCAGTTCCTGGTTAGCAATCAGTGCAGCCAGAGCTCCTGCCAGTCTCTGTTGATGTTGTTTAGCCCATGCTAAGACCTTGACAAAGGAACCAATATGTTAGCACGTGCACATCTGAAATTCTTCACAATGTATTTAAAATTGCTCTGCTGACTGTAGACCCAGAGCTACTTCTTAGGCCTACTGATGTTTACATATCAATAGTGTTAAATGTAGTGGCTAATCACTAACAGTAGCTAGGGAACTAGAATTCCTAGTTCAACACATTTCTTCCACAGATATTCAGGACTAGGCACTGCTAAACACAGTAATAAGCACATTCAGGCAACATATTAAGAATTTTAACAATATGTGTGAGTCAGTGAATCACATAGGATTTGGTGCCAGTTTTCCTCCTGGACACTCCTGAAGCCATACTTTGCTATTACCAGGATTTTGTTTTTCTTTCAGCTTAATATAAAATGGAAAATACCACCTTAACAGCTGAGGGTACAACCTACCTGTAGCCACCTAAATAATTTAGATATCTTCTAGATTAAGAATATGTTGGACTGAAATCCTCTCTAATGTAATCAGAAAATCCTTCACATTTGCCCTGTATTTTCTTTCCTTGTAACTTTTCAATTTCTCCCTAGAAACTATTGGCTTTCCTCACATGGGAAGTGTCAGAGAGTATTTCCTTTAATACATACAAACAAAGAAGCTTGACCATTTGCTTTAGCTCTTAAAGCCCTGTAAGTTTTGAAATAAAACCTAGGGAAGCACAGTATTCACATCCATCACCACGGGTATTTTAAATGTTTAGCTCTCAACAGCTGGATCATTTCCTCACAGCGTAACTACCATGTTAGTTGTCAGCTATGTTCTAATCGAAGATGGACTGCTGCAATGAAGATGGTTCAACATATACTGACCTCTTCAAACCTGGCTCTGATGATTGTTATCCAGTGCTTAATGGTGGTGATAGAGTCTGGGTGGCAGATAGCCAGAATAGCTTCTCCCATACTTGTTGCTTTATTCAGTTCTGCCTTTTTCTCTTCCAGTTTCTTCATAAATTCCTGAAACAGAAGTAATAATTTTAATTAGATGCTGACAAAATTTGCAAAAGAAAGCTGAGTACATAATCTGGAAGGTCATGAGCCTGTTGACTGCTCAAGCAGATTCAACTCCCAAGAGACAAGTTTCACTTTGTATGAGAAAAGCTTAGTGTTTAAAAAGCCTATTCCACATAAAGTACTAAACAAAGCCCTAAAACCTTATCCGAGCTTGCTGCTCCTTAAAAGCCCCCCATGCTCTAAATACTTGAAAGATGCATGCCCTTAATAAAGAAACAAAGGAAAATCACAGCACTTAGAAGTGCTGTAAACCAGCTATATGATGGTTAGGATCACTACTGGCAACATTTCAATGACTTGGTTTGTCAGCTACTTACAGTAACTCTTCGTAATAAACTATCAAGCTCCTACCAGAGGCTGGAAATGTCCAACTATAATTACACGCTCAGACAAGATGACAGAGTTCAGAAGCAGCTATACTAAACTAACACAAATGTGACAAGTCAGCAGCTGATGGGGAGAGAGACAGCAGGTGGGAAAAATCTCGTAAAAGCAGAAGGATGTTTGCAGCTTTAGGCACCCAAGCTCACAGTCATAGGTATTCCTATGATGGCAGGACCAGAACTGGATGTGGGGCAGAAACAACAATAAAAAAAAGATGACTGAAAGGAGGACTTTTCCCATCCTTTCTATAGCTTGCATTTTTTTTTTTTCCCTCTATCCCTTTTATTTTTGGTTAACCATTACTACTACAATGGCTTTATTTTTCTGCCTAAATGTTATGCAAGTCAGTGTTTCTTTGAGAGCATCCTTAACTGGAACTGCTAATATCTCTCAGTGACTAGAGGAAATTTTTGTAATACCTTAGCATTTTTAATTAGCTTACAATATGGAACCATGTCTCTGAAAGCTTAATTCTTCCTCTCTCCAGCTAAAAAGGGCTATTTTGGATTAAAGATGAAATTAAAGATGAGCCAAGTCAGATCCTAGACAATTCAAAATCACCAAAACACTGTAAAAACAGGTTCTTCAACAACTCATAATGACATTATCCCGCGCCTTTACAGAGTAAGTGTGATGTTATTAAGAAATAAAAGTGTAAAAGACTGTCTTGGAGTGACTGTATGATGTTGTATCCCCTACCAAGAAGGTAATCTCTTCTACCTTGTTCTAGAAGCCTGGAATATGTAGGTTCTATATTTAAATGTATTTGTTCCTAATTGACTTTGATTTAAGCTTAAATTGTTGCCAAAGTTTAAGACCCAAATCATAATAGCAAACCTTCTCTCACAAAGATGCATGCATCTTTACAATATTTCAGTTCAACATGGTTTTGGAAAAGTTGAATTGGATTGTAAAGAGAGATTACCAACACAAGGCAGAACCAGGTGGAAAATGGGCAAAAAAAACCCCATTGTGTTCCCCTGCCCAGCTGTACTGGAATATTTCAAGAATTAAATCTATGACGCACTACTCACAGTGTATTAAACTCTCCCTAATCATACTGAACTCTGTGGCAAAACAGTGATAAAGACACATTTACAGGAGAGGAAATGGGATGCTTCTCATTGAGCAATTAACCCACTGCAGCTCTCAGTCCCTAGAGAGGCAGACAAGTGACAGACATCTCTCTGAGACAGCAGAATTCACTAAATCATGTGCAGTATTCAAGAAGAGAAAGATCAGAAATAGGCATAAAGATAGACCATTTGGATAAAATATTGTCCTGAAGCAACATTTCTATATGTAGTTGAATACAAATGCAGTAAAACTATTTTACAAGCGTTATAGTGACAAAAGGAAGATACATTTCATATTTATGTAATAATTTCAGTCATACGTTTTTATTTTAATATGCAGCTTTATAATACATACGTGGTATTTCAAAGTAATATATATTACTTCTTCCCTTACTTTCTTTTTATCTTCTTGAAAGCTAATGTTATAAGCTTAAAAGGAGAGAGGACCTATTCAAGAAAGATTGCATGAGTAGAAGAACTGTAGTGCCATAATCTTTCTTAGCTTGACAATTTCTCTATTATTTGCCCTTTAAGAAGAATATGTGGTTGGAGAACACCTTCTAAAGCCTACTAAAAAATTTAAGTATAGTATGGCCACATCTAGCACCGAGACTGGTTGTATTGTGCTAGCTACCATCCTTCTCAGCTGGACAGGGTTTCCCAGAGACAAACTTTGCTTTGAGGTTCCAAGTTATGCTTCAGCTTTGGCAGTGCAAATTTTAAACTTAGTACAGAAATATTTTGCTAATCCATCTACAGTGCAGAGGAAGACATTTCAAATTCTATTTTCTGATTATTTCAGTGGACCTAAGATTTCACTCAGTTCTTCTCTCTGTATTCAGAAGATTTAAAAATCAAATAAAAGGGAACTGGTGAAGCACATGTGGAAGATGTCATTGCATCAGAGACATTAGCTTGTTGCTGCCAACATTAGTCAACACACTGTCAGGGTGCTACATCAGCACACACTAATGTATACATACATTTGATGCATACATACATTTGCCAGCTTATGACTAGCACCCAGTTTCCAGGACCCTAAATTAAAAACTGAAAACTTTTCCCAAACATTGCATTCTAAGCACCTTGAAAACTCCTTAGTTAAGAACCGTTTAATAGTTGTATCTTGCATGCATTCCTCTGCATAATAATAATCAAACTCAATTTAAACAGGATGCTTTTCCAATCTCCATTGCATAAATTTTGCTATAACTTTCTTCAGAGCAATGATGAACAAATCCAGGACTTGTAATTTGTTCTATAACACTGTGGGCACTACACCGTTGGTATTATTACTTCTGCCTTTACAAGAAGTTTTGTGTAGGCTTAACTGTGCATGTTTGTAGCCTCCTGCCTGGACAGTGAAAATTTGACCTCTATGATCCTTACTTAGCCATTTTCCCATTTCATTACTGCAAAGTTAGTTTGATGGCTTGTAATCTACTATCTGCAGGACCTATGCCACTGCAATATTTCAGTAGCCAATGCACATGAAGTATGACAGCACGTCGTTTCACCAAGACAACATGGTCATGTTCAGGGACGAAAACATCATTCTGCTGACATTTACAAATGATCTTGCAATAAAAGTATATGCCATTTTGGCCAATGGTGCTAAGGAGACAGATATACTTTTGCTACTGTAGCAGTCTGTGTGGTAGTTACAAGCATCATATACTCCACAGAGGAGCTTGCATCTGTCTCTAAATGTTTATAGCAACTTTCTAAAGGCCCATTATTTCCTTAATAAGCCAAGATGACTCAAACAACAGCCCAACACCAGCCTGGGCATCAAATAGAAGTACATTAAACTTCTAGTTTCTCTACAGAAAGGGTGGTGAACCCCAACACTGGATGCTGGATAGAACTATCTGGGATAGACTCTGGCTCCTTTTACCACGTATCAGAGCAGTTAGAATGAAGAGGATCCTCTTCATTTTCTTGCTTACCCTGTGCTGCTCTATCAGTGTTCGCAAGGCCTCTTCATCATCTGGAAGGACACCGTGGAAACGAAGAGTCTGCTCTGCCTCTGCCAGCCACTCCAAAAGGACATGGACAACAGAGTGGAACTCTTCTGCCTGTTAAGATACAAGAAGTCATAGTCACTCATGAGGTGACCTGACAGACACACTGCAGTTTACGCAAGGAGATTGAGCCCACATTTGGAATCATTAATCATCCAGCAGTACCAGTACATTATCTTTCCATTGAAAAGTCAACGATACACAGCACTACATTTTCATAACTGTAAAAACAGCTCATGCTTCCCAAAAAATTATAGGAAGCCTAAAAGCCTGTTCATGCTTTTAGACATCTGATTTATAGTGTATTTGCAGCTCAGTTGAGAATGCTCTGCCTTTACACTGACAAATTACACAGGAGGTGCTCTCAGGGACCAGCTGGAGAGATGAGAACCGTATTGTCTGCACGGCCTAAAGCACCAGTTAAGCAAAATGAATTGACAGCCGGTTGGAGAGTGACTCTTTTGTGTCTAGAGAAAACAAGAAAGAATCCACCTTTGGGTACAGCCATGTTCAGACACAATTAGTGTTTGTGGTAAGCTCAGGATTGTGTTTGCTGAGCAAAGCAGAGCAGGAATATTGTACGTAGTGGATACATTGCTACTGTAGGAGCCCCATCCTAGCATCAATCCAAGCTAGTGTATCTTCAGAGAGCTGTACAGCCGTATTATCTCAGGTTTGGAAATAATACAGATACACCTATTTATTTAGGATGGGTACCAGATAATGCTGACATACACAGACTGTTCTAGGTCGTGACTGCACTCAGCACAACTCTATTTTTAATCGAAAGTACCACACTGTGCTTTGTAATTGTGCCAGTGTAAAGAAGTTCTCAATACACAAATTTACTTCTTTCCAATAAGGCACAAAAAGCGTTAATATGATGCTTCTTGTGAATAGGGCACAGTTCTTTATCGTCCTTCATATTTGTCTGTAACTTCAGTGATTTCCTTAGATGGTAAGGTCTTTGAAACATTTGTTTTGCATTTGTGGTAGAGACTAATAATAACAGTAATAATAAATGCTAAGAGGCACTATTTATGTGCTGTGGTAAAGGGATAGACAAGGTAAGCAATGCATGAGCAAGTAAATTAGTATTTTCAAATGAAATGAGAGTGAATGACATCAAATGAAAATGAAGTTAAATTTTTGGCAACTAAACTGTGAGCTATGTTCACTGCTTCTCTTACAGTACATGTAGCAACATTATTATTCTTCTACCTGCCGAAGGGCCTGTTCCAGTCGTGTTTGCTTGGATACTGACAGGGCACAAACTGTCTCCCAGCGAGTGCTTAGCTCCTGCATTTGGACTTTGACCCAGGAAGAGTCATCACGACTGCCTTCTATCAGCTCCCTTGCAGAACGTTTCAGAGCCTGGACACTGCTTGTTCTTTTTCCCAGCTCCTTCTGGAAAACCTAGACACCATCAAATATATTTGAAATGTTTAACTCATTAAGGCATACTTATGTAAAAAACAAGAAAAAACACTGGTTATGAAAATATGGATTTATTTCTGTCAAGACTAACTCCATCTAGGTGATGCAAAACACCTAAGTTCTGTTTGTTAGATTCCACAGGAAGACACTAATACCCACTTCAATCATAATAGAACTGGAATATGGTAGGAAAATGTCAGGCAGATCCCAAGAATTCATTCTGGTACAATGTATGGGAAATCTAGCCTCCTTACCACTGCTAGCTTTCCATTCTTTATCAAAGCAATTGATCTGACATAGTAATTAACACATAAGATTGCTGTGGCAGGAAAAGATCAGATCAAAAGCTACAATCGAGGAGAGGGCTTAAAATCATCAAAACAGAAATAAATTCCCATTAGGGGGTCTAACTGTAAGGTTGTGGCTCTTGCTGCTTATTCATATATTTATGTGGGAGTATGTTCACATTAGCAGATGGAACAAGCTCCAGTTACTTAAAGGAAGCTCTTAAAAAGATACAGTGTGCTGTGCCACTGACTGCAACTTACTTGTGATGGACAGAGGGATTTCAGAAGCAATTGAAGCATATTGCAGGCTAACTTTTACAGACAACCCATGTTTCCAAACACTTTTTTATGAGACCCAAAATCTCCTCCTCAGTGGAGATGAGGTACTGAAGGTCACAGGTGGCTGAATGGAGGCACCTTCACCTCCTAACCATCCCAGGCTCCAGAGCTCTGCCTTTGCAGTACAAGTAACTTCAGCAGCCATTTCTTCTGACGTACTGAACTGCAAAACTGGGATTCAGAGGCAGAGTCCAACATCTCCTACTTGTTCCCATGTCCAAAACCACTTCAGTAAGAAAATACTGCAGGGTTCCAATGGAAGCTTCCTGGGCCATGGTCTAGTTGAAATCTGTGCATAACTTTAGCACTGTAATTACTTTTCTCAATAAATACACAGCAGCCCCATAGGTCTGAAAGGCTGCTGTAGTCATGACAAGTGCACTGGACATTTGGTTAGCAGATGGACCAAAAAAAGAGCTGTCTGCCCCATAGTTTTCCAGTAAAATAATTTTTGCCATCTCTTGCTCTAGACACATATTCACAAATGCATATTTGTGATTTATGACATGATATTAATAAATACACAGGGTAGCACAATCAAATAGAATATCTCAGTGCTAACTGGTGTCATTGAGTCACTAAGAATCGTCCTCTTTCATGTATGTTTTATAGCATTATCTATTGTTGGCTACATTTGTGTTACAAAACTATTTCTTATTTCTAAAAATTACAGAATATTCAAAGATAAAGATATTATTAAAATGTTACACTTATGAGCAGTCCAGTAATTAAAACACAGTATTTTTGGAACTACCTTGTGGTTGTCAATCAGGTTCATTACTAAATCGATGTCTCCATGTACTGGCTGGTCTTCTGCTAGTTGAGGTTCAATTTTGTATAACCAGTCAATGAGAGCTTGCAGAGCATCAGTAAACTGTCCCGAAAATAGCAGGGCTTCCTCCAGTTTATTTTGCCTGAGAGGAGAAAAAAAACCCCAAACAACCACACACACAAACACACACACACACACATACAAAATAAAAATTTATACACTTTACAAAAACATTTTCAGCATAAAATAACAGAATCATGTAAGTGTTAAGGTTGGAAAAGACTGGTAAGGTCATTGAGTCCAACTGCTATCCCAGCACCACTGCATTCACCACTAAATCATGTCCCCAGGTGCTACATCCACATGCCTTTTGAACACTTTCAGGGATGGTGACTCAACTACTTCCTTGGGCAGTTTGTTTCACAACTCTTTCAGAGAATAAATTTTTCCTAAAATCCAAGCTAAACCTCACTTGGTACAATTTGAGGCAGTTTCCTCTCATGCTGTCATTTGTTGCCTGGGAGAAGAGACTGATCTCACCTGGCTACAGCCTCCTTTCAGGCAGCTGTAGAGAGGTCTCCCCTGAGCCTCATTTTCTCCAGGCTGAACACCCTCCAGCTCCCTCAGCCACTCCTCATCAGGCTTGTGCTCCAGACCCTCCACCAGCTCCACTGCTCTTTCCTGGAGTCGCTCGAGTCCCTCAATGTCTTTCCTGTAGTGAGGGGCTCAGAACTGGACACAGCACTTGAGGTGTGGCCTCACCAGTGCTGAGTAAAAGGGGACAATCCCTTCCCTAGTCCTGTGGGACAGACTACTGCTGATACAGGCCAGGATGTCATTTGCCTTCTTGGACACCTGGGCACACTCTGGCTCATGTTCAGCTGGTTGCTGACCAGCACCTCCAGAGAACTTCAAATCAGTTTCCCTTTTTAAAGGGTTCTTCCTTCCCCTTCCTCCCCTGCTCTTCTTTCATACGATTAGGAAAGTATGCATTTGCAGTATTTTACTGCTTTGGCATTCTTAATTATCCAACAAGCTAGCCACTCTCATTCTACTTTTAAACAACAAATTCCAAAAATAGAAGCCTTTTCCTTATTTGGTGAGTAATTAGTTGAGTTTCATTTACCTTTCCACTGACTTTCCACAGATTGTATCCCATTTATCTCTTAGTTCACTCAGCATATCATCAAGTTTCAAATTGTCATCAGCCAAGGTGGTTTTCTCTTTCAAGGAACGTCCAGTCCTATTTGTGGTATCATACACAGAATGTTTGGCACCAAGAGATTTCTGGAATTCCTATATATATGGAAAAAAACCCCCCAAACATATATCATTAACTGTTTAAAGGCCATTGTTAATTAGTTTTTGACATGCTATTTGCAACATAAATTGTAAATGTTGCTGCAAGAATAATTTAAACTTACTGCAAAATCTCTATGCCAGTGCCACAGTGCACCTGGGGCTTGACACTAGCAGACCCCTGCCTTTTGTCCTTCTCTGGAAATGTAGCTCTATGCTTACTGGAACAGCTTCTGGAAAATCCCTCCTTCAGTGAGGGCAGTGATGCCTGTCCTACCATAATATTCCCAAATTTCAGCCTGGTAGTCAGAAGGATGTGAAAGAACTGCTACTTTGGGAGCCATTAACTGAGAATTCTTTGCACTACATTCTTACAAACTAAGATTTCAAGCCACTTGTAGAGCTTCCCAGGAACTACAAAGGTTATTCTGGTTTAGCTCAACATGGACAATCTGGGAAACCTCCAAGCACAAGCAGCAGCCAGGTAACATCCCAATTAACTCAATTTGTCCTAAAAGTTAAAATCATAAGCAGGTTTCTGTGCCCTGGGACTTTGGACAATGACAACGACAGAGTTTGCCTGCCACCTCTGACAGCTCCTCCTGCACAGATCCTCTGGAAGCTTTTCACAGGCACACAAGAAACACAGTTCATCTGATACCACACAGGAATTAACTGACAGAGTAAATAACTAAATAAAGGAACACTGCCAAAAGACAACACCAGCCCAACACGGTAGCATTTAAATTGCAGCAATGCTTGAAATTTTTTATTTCACACCTTCATGAATTGCTAGCAGGGAATCAGTTAAAAAAATAAATCACAGGTTTGCTTTAGAAAACCCTTATATAGAGAATCAAATATTCCTTCTTCTTTTTTGTTACCCAAAAAGCAATATTTGTTTTGTAATTTAGTATTTCCTTACTATTCTTTCATTTTCCTCATATAAAACAAGAAAACAAACTTAAGAAAAAACATAATTGTCAAGTTAGGACTACAGTAAAAATAAATACAATTTTCAAAATAATTAGTTTTTTATAAAAGTTCCTTCAATACAAACAATATGTCTATGTTTCTTTTATTTGATTAAGTTTTGTTAACTACTTAACACTACATGCACAATGTTACTAGATTTGCACAAGGAATCACAATTAAATTTCTGCCACAAAAAGATCATACAGGAAAAACAGATTTAAAGGTGGCAAAGGGTTGCAGTTAGTTCATTCCTTGAGACTAAACTAGATCTACTTTCATTTGACTTCAGGTATAACTGAGAGTAGATATTGGTTTAAGCTGCCAGGAACAGACAGGTAAGTTAATTATTGAGATTTTGTTCAGCTAAATACCTTCCTTCTAAGGAAGACGGACACATACAGATAAAATTAGCCAGGTTCATATAAGCGTACTCTAAGAACACTCAGCATTAGCACAGGAATGGTTTGGGTGACCTAGTGCGGGTTTTTCCATTCCTGACTCCTAAAAATGAGAAAAAAATTCTTATAAACAGACCATGAATAACCCCCAAAAGTCCCTGGCAACATGCTAGATATGAGTGAGAGAGAAAACATTATCTTGGCTTTTCTTTTTCAGGGACTTTTTTTTTGGCAGTAACAACTGGCAAAGAGCGAGTCCAAATTATTGCTTACAGCACACATTCAGTTGGGATAGCAAAATCTTTAACTAAATGGAACAAGGAAACCTTCAAGGCTGGACAGAAAAGACAAAGACAGACACAGGGTGTATGTGGGAGTGGAAGGAAAAGACTCAAAATACAAGGAAGGACATTGCAGTGTTGGGAGGTTTGACAACTCATTAAAAAACAATTGAGCTGATTTCTTGAGAGGATGGTGTTTGAAGTTTAAAGTCACAAAGTTCACATAACTCCCTCTCTCACACATATTTATCTTTTTTCTCCGGATCACCAGTTTCAATCCTTATACCCCTGTACCAACTTCATACCATTCCTTAACGAGACTCAAGCAACTCAAGCAGGCTTTTTACATGAAAGAAGATGAAGAAAAAATATCAATGACAGAAGTAACGAGTCTGCCAAACGATTCAAGGAAGCTTGGTCTCATAAAACATACTGCTGTAGGTATAAAGTACATATCAAGTTTATCAGGTTTAACATTTCTGAAGATGGGATGAGAATACAGGTAGAGAGTTCTGAGAACCACAAGGCAAAGTCATAGTGTTGACCATACTCGTGAGGAGTTTGAATATATAAAGAAAGGAGAGGAGTGAAAGGATTAGAAGATTAGTTAAGAGTCAGACTATCCTAACAGCAAGATCCACTCCCTGCCAGCTCAGATCACTGACTTCAAATTCTGGCAACAGCAGCAATCCCAAAACAAACTGAAATTGCAGAGTTGGCATAACAGAATGTTAACACAGGTTTTATCTAAAAGTTTTAACAGCAGACACAGGTGAAACTATTTCTGCTTGACCAACTGCCAGCTCTCACTATATTAAAGGAGAATATTTTCCTGGTTGATAACACAACATGCAGCCTGAGAGATGATTAAAAAAATAAAGCAGACTGATGAAGTCATTAATATACACGACAAAATTTGTCAGAGGTAAAAGCAAACACCAGAAGCTACAATGAAAAGAAAAAAATCAGATATGCAAACCCCTGAGGGTATTGCGAAATATGAAGAAATAGGAGTAAATGGAGAACAATAAAACTGACATAAAAAGTAAATATATGCCAAAATGTAGAAAAAGGAATGATATTTCAATATTCTAGTGTTTGATGAAACTGCCCCAAGAGAAGTCTTAAGGCACAATCATATCTCTGAAGATTCTACCACTTATCCACTTGATCCTCAATAATATATTATTCTAGGCATTTTACAGAAGTAAAAATGAAGTAAAGACTTCTGTCTTTGCTTTTGCTCTGTGTCTGATGGAACTACAGAGCTTTTACATTATCATTACAAGTTTGAAAAGTCAAGTGAATGAGAGAGATTTTTACATATTCACAGGTGAACTTCTGAAAAGCTGGTTTGAGAATTTTGAATCCCATAAAGAGAAATATGGGAGCAGTATTTGCTCTACAAACATCACAGTGTTTTCTGGGGGATTTCTTTAATATTTCCACTTGACATAAAAAGCAACTGCCAATCAAAACACTTGATTAAGACTATTTTTCACTTTTGAAATTGTCCTGCAGTATTAGAAGAAAAATCTCAACCCAAATAAGTGGACAGTAAATTTTTGGTTTAATAACTTAAAATAACTGAAAGCCTCTTCAGAGATCCCTATTCTGAAATGTTAATTATTTGTTTTTTAAAGTTTCCATGATGCTGTATTATTCTTTCCTCTTCATTGTTAACCATTCCCCCACATATCAGGTACTGTGAAAAGTTTTCATTCACACCCTGGTAAAACACCATCATTTGATTTCATGTGAATAAACACCCCATTGCAGTGAGGCCATAAATCTTCTTTCTTTGCTGATTGAACAGTAGAAGGCTGGAAGACTTACCTACATTTCACTGGGCATTTCGTGTGTCATGACTCACCTTATGCTGTGCAAGCTGCATCTTTATTTTGTCAGGGTCATTTGCAATTTCAAGATCTGAGTCCAGAGATTTCTCTGACTCTTCCAGCCATTCCATAAGTTTATGCCAGGCTTCATGGAACTAAAGAAAAGTCAGATTTGCATGGATTTTAAAATTTATTGGTCCATGAAACAGTCCAAAAACATTAAACCCCAACCAAGATTGGCAAATTTTGAGAAAATTTGATGTGTTTTTTCTCCCTGGTCTCTTAAACAGAACTTGTCCAACCATGTGCCCACTGCATTTAGCCTCCCTTCCCCAAGTGAATTAACAACCTTTAATGTACACGATGTGCACACATCATATGTATCTGTCAGAAACATACTGGTAACATCTGTTGATGTGTTGGTCATTTAGATTCCTACAGTTTTAGTAATGGATAGTAAATACAGAAAGAACGGGGCTTAGCTATTTCTTATAGGGGACCGCAGCAGTAAATCACTGGGGAAAACTTCCATCCGGATGACTGCCCAAGACGTTCCCTGTAACACTCATAAAAGCTCTCATTATACCAAATGCTATCTTGACGAGCAAGGAACAGATTTTTGATCTTCCTTCCTCTTTCAAAAAAAAGAGCACTTCAGGGAAGGAAGCATGGAAAAAATAAAGATTCAATCAGCTTTCACAAAGTGCCATCCCTTTGGGTTTTGTTTTTTCTAAGCTGGTCATTTCTCTCTCGAAAATTCTTCTTGCCTGGGCTGCCTACACATGGAGGCAAAAGAAACTAGTTCAGAAACCTTTCACGGCATCTAAGACACTGTTGTTCAGGGCTGTTGATTAGGCCTTGACAACAGTAACCTTCAGTACTCCTTCCACACTCCACACACACAGCTGTCTTCTTAATAACATTGTATTTAGCTTTGTAAATGCATACTGAGATGAAACCCATCTCATTGCAGAGCTGCTGTGTGTGTAAATGCACGAGAGAAACTGCTGGACAATAAGAAACGTGATTGGCTTATGGGCTAATTCAGTGTTTGGAGAACTTCTTGCTCTATGAACTGAGTGGCAGTAGTGGTGAACACTGGAACATGGTTTAGCTGTGAGCATCACCAAATCTTGGATGATCATGTTCCCTTGAACAGAAAGAAGCTAGAACTTCCTATTGGCACTTAAACAGGTTTCATTCCTCTCACACATTCTGCATCTTATCATTTATGTTCCTCAGTAAGGGAAACATGTATCTAAGGAAAAAACCATGAATGCTCCCAAGTAAAGAAAACTGCACAAACACCCTCCCCTTCCCCCAAAAAACAACCTTTCCAGGTTTATAAGGAAATAAATTGAGATATCCTACCACACAGAAGATATTGGTCTAGTAACTAACATAAGACATTGAGTGATAAGTGATGAGTATAATCAGGACACAACATAGACCCAAGAAGAAAATACTGAGGAATACTCCCACACATTAGTGAAAAGGGTTCATCACATTCTTTAAAATATGCAGGGTTGATTGTGAAACTTCTTTTTGAGGACAGATGGCACTAATACACATCTGGAATCCACTCTGTAACTTTCTTTTTTCAGACTATCCTGTACTGCAGACAGAAGTCACTGCTTGAGTCAAAAATGATGCTTTCACCTCCCAAATGAAGTGCTCTGGGATAGGATCACAGAAATCGCTCCACTAACTCAACACCGTCTGTTACACTAAAACCAGGCTTGCTTTGTAAGTGCTTTAAAGCATCATATTCTTCAAGAATCTGGATGCAATTACAACTAAGTTCAAAGAGCTGTATAACAGCTGTTGTCCCATTACCTGTTTGGCTCTTTTCCTTGCATCATCCAAAGCTCTTCCCCTTTCAACTAAGCGTTGGACTACTTTTTCCCATCGACTCTGTACACTAATCAGCAGATTCTTAATAAGGACAACGTCCTGTTTCTGGCTGAAATACTTCAAATGGGTTCCAGTTTTGTCCAGCTCTATGATCTGATCTCGATGAGAGTTCACTTCTGTGGCAAAAACCTTGGAAAAAAAGGGTGAAAATTACTGATTACTGTGTTGGGTAAACACTGAAAAAACTCAGTCTGATAAAGAACGATGTAGCGAGAAAGACTAAAAAATACAATTTTAAAACAAATGAAATGTTTCTCTGAGTGCCAGCATTATAGGGTTCATTTGGACATTGTTACTGTATCTCCAGAGTGGGAGAAAAACATTACACATCTGTTTCTTTACATACCTTGTGTTCATCAATTTGAAATAAGACAGTGTCCAAGATAAGACTTGGCCGAGAAGCTGCAGTTAGAGTTTGCTCGGCCTGTGTAAGCCAATTGATGAAATCTTGAAGTGAGTTGTGGAACTCCATTGCTAAATTGAGGGCTTCTTCCAGTTTGGTCTGTAAAGATAGGTCATACTTTATTAGCAGCTGATATTGTGCAGGGGCTTCAGCCAAGGAAACCATTTTAGTTGAGCACTTTGGAGTAAACCATTTTAGTTTAGCATTTAAAACACTCTTCCAACTCAAAGTTTCTGAGTTTTAAAATAACAGCCTATATTTGAGCATATTCAAGGAGATGGATAAAGGAGTTACAGTAAAATCATGTATAACAGATGAATAGAAAATACAGCACCTAGTGTCAAGATAAATTTTTCCACATTAGAACATATTTCCTACTACTTAATCCAAAGGGTATATTTATCAAGTTCAATACAAAACCAGTAGAATTTCAGAAATCTAAGGTGGTAGTGCACTTGGAAGAGCCTCAAATAGGTCATCAAATTTATTCTCTTGCACTAAATGAACAATAAGTTTTTCTAGAGCACTCCTTTTCAATAAAGCCCAATTGTCATCTTGGTTGCCCAAATGGAAACTAATTTGGGATACAGAATTTTGTTGATCATGAGACAGCAGTCAGAGATTTTCAAACATTTACACTGCTGACCTCACTGAGCACAGCCTTACAGCTTCCTGCAAGAAGGTGCTCATACTGGGTATTAATTAGTTTGTCATTTTTACTTTATAATTACCTTAAAAGACGTCAGCATTCTTACTTTAAAATACAGCTAAGTTGTAAGTTAAGTATTTGTGCTTTATACTTATCAGGGCTGTACAGAGAGTTTCGCTGTTTGCAATTATGGACATTCTTTTTGTTTGATTGAGTTAGAACAAATGGACTATATTTCGTGAAGGAATGAAAGCAAAATGAAATTAATAACAAGGAAACGCATGTTGCATATCACTGAAATCATGCTATTGATTTGTTAGAAAAGAAAGTATTCACTTGAAGTAAATGGCAAAAGGCCAAGAGTTTGGGAATTTTAAGAAAAATGGCTAAACACTAGGAAAATTAACACAGCAGTTCTGTACTGAGGAGGAGATAAACTTGAAGGATCATTCAGTCTCTCATGCCTATGATCACCGCAGTAAAACCCAGAAAACCCCTAGTCCTACCAAATGAGCATTAACAATATTTCTATGGAACACACTTGGCGCCATTCTCACCATACTCCTCCCCAGTTATGGATAATTAACTTCTTAAATTTTATTTTCCCCAGTACTTCCTAAACATATTACTGGATTACGCTAGTCTCTACAACTGATTTTAAATCTAAAAAATCAGGCTAATATGCATCCATAAAAGCATCGATCATTAACACACTTAAATACATGATTTATGCTTCTATTTTTATGTAAAAACGTACTTTTCTTTCACTGAGTTTTGTTTGCACAGATTCCCATTTTTCTTTTAAGTTATTTATGTCCTGCTCAACGTTTGTTTCAGCAGACTCTGGGCATCTTGCAAGCATCTGCTGGCCTTTCTGCATTAGACACTTATATGTCTCTTCTTTGGCTTCAAAGGCAGCACAAAGTTCCTAAATAAAGAAAGAACCAAAAATAAATAATGTAGAAATTCAATACTCTTTATAAGTATCATTATAATATTTTTTCCTCCCCCAACATTTAGCAGGTATGATTAAGACTAATAAAGGAAACACATGTAATTCATAAAAAGCCAAATGAGCACATGAAGGACCCAGTTCTTCAGGAAATGAAAACTTGTATTGTCTGTCAGTGTCTTCTGAGATGCAAAGCTTGTACTATGAACTTATTGAAGAAAAGTTGCTACAACTTGGTTGGTTTAAAGTCCATCTGTAGTCAAAACACAAAAAGTGTCAGCATTACAGAGTGTGCTGAAAGCCCAGACCTATCCAATACCCTTCAAAAGTGGGTGGGACACCTTGGGAGGGCTGGTTTATTGTACATTGTCTGTATCTTCCTTCACTTGCTAGGCATGAGCACTGAAGACATTTCAGACATTTAAAGAAAACTGGAATAATAATGGTAACAACATCTTTTACCTGTTAACTATTCTACTAATGATGATTTTTTAACCATGTTAAGGGTAAGCTGGCAAAAGTCTGGGAGCTCCCATGCACCCCTCTGACTCAAAAAAACATGTTCAGTGTTGGTAACACACAAAACAAAATGTGCCAGCAATGTTGCTGCGGACTCACAAACGAAGAACATCTTCAAGGAGATGAGGAATAAGTGGCTTACAAATAAGAGGAAAAGAACTTTTTCCTCTGATTCTCAGGACAAGAGCCCAAACCAAACATTTTCTTTGGGTTAAGAGATACTGTACACAGGGCTGTACCTGACCACATAGGAGGGCAAAGCAAGAAGCAGGCTCATTCAAGAGCCTAAGATTTTGACACAACAGAAAGTTTCTTTGTGTTCTTTCTGAGGACTATGAAAGTGGTGACACCAAGTCTGCTTCCTCCTACTACTTCAAGAAGAAAATGAAAACAAGGATTATTTTAAGAAAAGGAGGGGGATGGTCTGAGCAGCACTGGGACAGCTAAAAAGGCATCTTTTAAAGCCCCCTTCCTACTGGCATCGTGTAATATCTCTTCATACCTTTTGTTTTCCTAGAGCTGCTTTAACTGGAAATGCAGCCCAGTCTCAACTCCATTCATGAACCAATTATGGTTGAGGGATCTTTTAGTTATACCTGTAGAAACAGGCCTTATACTCAAGAATGGTTCATAATATTATTTCCAAAGAGGAACAAATCAAAATAAGGTGCAAAACTTTCTCTTTCAGTTGCACATCCGTTATTAACATGGTTTGTATCACTTAGAGCCAAGTTTGAATTTGGAATATAGTAGACAACATGAAATGTGGCCTCAACATCTCAAAAAAAAAAAAAAAGAGAGAGAGAGAATTAACACATATTTGCACATGTGCACTAAGGCTTAACCAAAAGGAAATCAATTTCTATATTTTAAGGGTTGATAGTAAGTCAATGCCTGCAGATGGCCACCGGGATAGTAACATCCTGTTAAAATGCACCTGTACAGTTAGGGAGGGATTGTTCATCCAGAGTGCCTATTACTGGGGACAGTCAGACTTGTTGTGACTGTAACATTGAATTTAAAGGTCCTTTAACTAATCAATATGTAAACATATTGAAAATCAGCATAGCGAAGAATGTACTAAAGAAAATCCTGAAGCTTTCTATGGAAAATTTTTGTGTCTTGATTTGACTAAGCGCAGGATGAAAAAAGGAAAGACTGCCACTGACTTTCAGGGAATCAGGATTATATTCCACTCTCACAGGGGGAAATAAAACCCCACTACCTATTATTTTCCTTTTTTTGTTTTTCCTTTATGACAAAAACAAAAGGATTATAGGGATTCAAAACCACAGGATTATTTGCGTTTGGATCTAGTTTCCTGTCTTAACTGATTTAAAAACTGTAAATTAGTTTCCTTATCAATTATAGATACTGGCAAATTTTTGAGAAAAAAAAAGAAGAAAAAAATGTGCCCCATGTTGGTGAGCAATGATCTTTAGCATTATTCCATAAAAATCTGATTTTTAACATTATGACAATGCAGCATTCTAATTGAAAGTGTCAGGCATATTCAAGTTCAAGGACAGTTCAGTAAATATCACTGTTACATCTGAACCAGATGTTCAGAAGTTCAGATCATCAGGTTTGGATTTATATTCTGGCCTAATAGGACGGATCATGATTTTACAGAAACAGAGCAGTAAGAACCACCTTCCTTAGAGGTAAGAGATCAAGTTTAAGTTTCTTTTTTTAAGCTCTATGGTTCTATGGGAGCAGAGAAATCCACAGAATGTTTCTTAAAGAGAAAGGAAGGGAGTAATTCAGGCATCCTGGTCAGCTTGCCATTTCTAATTAAAGCACAGCCTCTGTAAGCCAGTAGTCCTTCTTAGTTCTATGCTAATGATGACTTTAATGTCAGCTTTGGTTAGATAAGGAATAAAGGATCAAGTCTCTTAGGTCAAGGTTCAGTGAATGTGGGTCACTTTTAGGTTCATCTTCGAATCTTAGAAAAAGCACAAATTCAGTTATGGGGTCAGAAGGGAGAAGAAGAACAGAAATCACTGAAAAACCTGCCAACACCTTTTGTAAAGATGCGAAAGTTATTTTATTTGTCTCAACACTAATAATGCTTCAGCTTTGGCCATGTCCCAACAGGCTACTAAACTACACTGAACATAACAGTGTTGTTCTAAAGGCTATTAAATTTCCTTAAGACACTGCACAGACATTGTGATACATAGAACACACTCTATGTTTACCAAAAACACTCTTAAAAGATAGTTAGTCCTGAAATGCATTTTGCGAATCATTCTAATATTGATACTTACCATATGTGCATTAAGCTGCTCTCTTGCTGTTTCTGGTAAGCCTCCAACAGGTTTTGATGCCAACAGCTGACGTTCAGTGTCTGTCAGCCATTGCTGCAGATCCTCAACTTCACCATGGAAACCTTGGGCCTAAATTATACCATATCATTTTAGAGATAACTTATATGTTCTCCATTCCAATACCAGCTCATATGCATAAGCACATTGGCAACAGGTTTAATCAGATATTTGTAATAATCAAAAGAAATGAAAGAAGAAGAAAAAAAACGAAAAAGCTAACAAATATAAACTGGCTCAATTCAATCTAAAGGATAAAAACAAAAACCATGGAAATTTTGAAAGCAGTCTAAATAACTACTGTGAGATCAATGTTTTCCCCAAATAATTTACCTATCCAGAAATTTCACCCTTTACAAACATGTAGACCAAAAGCTGAAGTCTTATAGCAGCACTATAAGGGACAGTGGCCAGCTGCAGAAGATACAGCTGTATTCAAACTTTCTCTAAATTCAGGAGCATCTGCATCACGGTTTTGATTTAGGCCAACTTCTAATGTATCTGTGTATTTCATGTAAAAAGACACTTTTTCTGAGTTATCTCTGTATTTGATCATTTCCTGTTCACCTGGATCAAGGCACTGTCCAGCTGCTGTTTCCTTTGTTCTGTTTTTTCCAACAAGTTTTGCCAGCGCTGATTCAGGAGTTCCAACTTGCTCCGTAAATTACTTGCTTCTTCAACAGCACTTGATTCAATCAGGTCATTTCCTGCTTTTTTAACAGCTTCCACTGTAGACTGATGAGCTAAAACATCGTTTTGTAGCACCTACAATTGTAACACAGCATGGACATATTGTTAAGTATTGAATAAAGGCACTCCCAGTGACTGAGCTAGTTGTAGTCCAAGGACAAGACAATAGTTTAATATCAGCAGAGGTATTAGAAATTAAAGCTAATAACTGAGACCTCTTCAATCGAAAGCAGTAACAGACCATTCTGACAAAATACTGAAATTTATTTTTGTATCTTAGAAAAAACAATATACTCCTTTTGAAAACATATATTTCTGAAATTATTAAAGGTTTCTAGTAGTGCTAGAGAATAATTATTTCTTCATTTTTAAAATTTATAATACACTTTTCGTTAACAGGATTTTTCTTTGAGTATTATGTGCCTGCTGTGCTATACAGCAATCCAGCTGTCACAATGTCTTTTTGTGCATGTCATGGCTACAACTCCTTTCACATTATGTCAGGCTACCAGGACACTTGACCTGTGCTAAAAGCTGGGGGATGGTTGTTGTACTAACACCAAAAGACCTCCCCCATCTGCTTGAAAACCTCTTATCACCAACCACAATAAAAACCATAAAAGGCAAAAAGTACATTCAGGAGAAAAATGCTGTTTCCAGAAGGATGAGGGCAGGGCAAGAAAAGCTTTAATATAGAACAGAAAAAGAAATAAGCAAAATGGTTGGGAAGAGAATGGTAAACCCCACCTAAGAAATTCAAGTTTATGACTGCTATCTTCCATGGGGTCTGACTCAAACGCACCTCCATCAAAATGCTAGCAATACGGAAAAAATATAAAGCTAAATAAAAAGGAACTTAAACTATATGGAGCACAATATGAAATAGCAAGTCACAAGTAGACCTTGAATATGAAATACACATCATATTTACTTTAATTCTTCTAAGCTAAGAACCAGATTATTTTATTTTCCTAACAGGGTGAAAAAAGATATTCACAGAAGCAGATGCATCTTATCCCTTCCTTCCTGCTGAGACTCACTAAGAACAAGGTCTTTTCTTTCCAAAGTTATTCAAGAGGTGGATGTTTTTACAGGCTACCACAGGATGCACTACTGTGTGAACTTTCTAACCTATAAACTCTGTATTGTGAAAAGGAAGTAGATTCATTCATGTGTTTGCTGAACTCCTTCAGCACAGACATAAATGATGTCTTGATGCTTCTTCACTAGTAAAACACTTCGGTTCGATAAGAATATAAAAGGTTCATGGAGCAGAACCTTTTTTTGTAGTTTTATTTACTTCGTTTTAAAAGGGTTTGTTTATAACAATAGTCACATAGGGTATGCAGATACTGTATTCTGTTCAAGTTCCAACTGACCACCCAAAAGCCTTCAGAAGCTGCATAGCTGCATTAACACAGACAATGAAAATAGCTTAATTATCTGAGTACTGTCAATTTCAATCAAGTCTCTCAAAATCCAAAATGGACTCTGAGTACTTTTTACATCATATGCAGGCCAAAAATTAAATGGCAGATTTAAACGGAGAGGATTTATAAGGTTAAATTGAAATCTTCAAGCCTGGAAAGAACACATCATCATGAAGAGCACAGAGTCACACACAGAGGCAGGGAAGATCTGTTACTCCTAGGAGATATTCCAAAAATAAAGGCACAGCAGAAGCATTCTTCCATGGTCTCCAAAATAACAATAATCAGTAAAAATACTAAACAAACAAACAAACAAACCTTAACCCCACATTGTAAGTAGCACAGAGAAAAAGATGGGAGTTTGCTTCTCCAAAAACCAGTGCATTCTCCATCTTAGCTAAACCCAACTGAAATGCAATTTTGCAGAATTCAGAACAAATCACTATTTTCTGAGAGGGAAGAAAGAACCAAAGATATGCAACAGTCATGCAGTTTGTGAGACCTGGCTTAAACAGAACTAATCAAGGGATTTATTGCTTCAGAGAGAGTAGCATTTTTGAGTTCCCTAGGTCAAAGAAAGGTGATTAGCAGTGGAGACTAGGGAGAGCTGTTTATTTTTGGCTAAAACCTATGCCACTTGCATGGCATATGCAAGAAAGGAAGGAATGTGGAGGAGTAAGAGAAAAGATATTATTTATTCCAAGCCTTCATTTCAGCTATAATCCACGTCTTGAAGATGTATGTAGAGAATTATATTTATCAAGTGTGAAGTTTTACTAAAAGACTCATCCCTAAGATAAATATCAAAAGAGCATTTCAGTTAATATTGATTATAATTACATACATGATGTTTGGCAAGTTCAATTTCAATAGCCTTGGGGTCTCCACCCACGGGTTTCTGTTCATTCAGCAAGTCTTCTGTATGTGTCAGCCACGCCAGTAACTCATCCAGGGCGTGCTGGAACTGCCCCAAGGCTAACAAGGCACCTTCCAGTTTGTGCTACAGTGGAAATAAAGTTAACAGTAATTTAGTTTCACAATGCAATTGAACTGTCTTACATTAACATTAGTCACCATAATCCAGAGCAGACTCCACACATTAAGAAAGAATAAAAACCAGGGGGAAACAGTTGCCCAGTACAAGCAACGCTTTATGACTACAGCTGAGTTAGCAATTCCCTTATAAAGCCTCGCATTCCAGGCTTAAATTCCTGGCCTTGGAAGAAGCCATGCATCCAGAGCAGAACTAAGTCTGAAGGTTCTTTCATCAGAAATATCAGTAGCTTTTTATCACGTGAAACATAATTTCAATATAAATGCAATTTGGTGCATGATCTTTTCAAAATCTTTTCTTTGTCATGAAATGATTCAGTTTAGAAAAAATAATACACTTCAAAGGACTCTCTTTCACATCTCTCAGCTTGATAATTTAAGGAAATAATACTGAAATAGTTTCATATTAAGTTAATCGGGTTTTATTCAATTGCTCAGTTCAGCAGCTAATATTACTTTTGCACATATAAACATGTGTTCAACTGCTATTTAAGACATCATCAAATAGCCAAAATGAAATAATAATTCAATACAGCATTGCTGTCAAGAGAATTTAAAAGGAAGGTTTAAAAATATTAAAAAAACTCATCTAATTGTACAACTCAAATCCTATTATAGATAGTTCTTTTAGTTTCCAGACTGAAAGGAATGTGTAAATTAATATAAGCATTATACATAACAAAGAGTTTTTCACAAAAATCTAAGTCATGAATAAAGCCCCCACCTCTAAGCTTATTTACCTGTCTACTTATAATTTTGTCTTCCAGGCTGCCCCACAACAATCTGAGCTCTGAGAGAGGGTCTTGAACAGTGTGCTTGTCACTCTCTTGTGTTGCCTTCTTTAGCAATAGTTCTGCCTGATGGTTCAATCTTTCCATTTCTATCTGCTGCTGATAAGCTTCTGTCTTAAATTGCTGTGGTAAATAGAAAAAGAATAGAAATAAATGAAACACAAGTAATGATTACAGAATCACAGAATGATTCTGTGTTCTAGCTCTTGTGGTTGTGATGGTGATAATACTTTAAACTTCAAATTGAATTATTCTTCAAAGGAAGTGAAAGCAAATTTTCTTTTGTAGAACTCCCTCTTGAACATGCAACTGGTGCCAACAGTCTGAATGCAACTGGTGTACATATGTTCTGAACTATGCAAGGTCATGATTCATTTGAAGTTACATCATAAAATATATAAAACAACCTGCTCACAGCCAACAAAATCTACAAGTGGGCAACAAAACCAAGAACCTTCTGTGATCATCACACCTCTCTGCTTTTTAAACATGACATAACAGCATACATCAGGAGCATATTCAGTCACAAGTACAGATCCACGCGGACAGGTTTCTAAGGTAGACTGGAATTTTGATTTTCACCTTACTCATGTATTGGGAATGTCATGATCTGTGTGAGCATTTCAATAAAGGCTCTAATGGCAGAAGCAAAGCTTTCGAGGCTTTCTCTCAGAGCCTCAAACAAACTTCATGTTAGAAACCAGAAAACATAAAGGTCATAGCAAAAGAATCCTGTACATAATAATTTCATAGCTTTTGAAAGAGAATGAATGATACTAGAAGTATTCCTAGGCAATCAGGAAAAATAAAATGTAGTCTTGCCAAAATTTGGAACAGATTTTTAAATTAAGCACATTTTAAAACAAAAAGTTTGCAATTAAAGACTTTAAAATTTTCATGCAAATTCTTTTTTACTAAAAATCTAAAATGAAAATTGCTTTTGACTCTCAAAAAATACTAAACAACACAGAAAAATACAGAGAAATGGAAATATAAAGGAAATAAATTGCTAGATCATACCTTAAGTTCCTCTGTTTGCTGCTTCACTGTCTCCAGATCTGTTCCAACTGGAGACATAGATGCTAACTTGCTGCCAGCAATGTCTACCCAGTCAAATAATGCCTGAAAATCACAGTATGATATTCAAGTGTGAGCAGAGAAATGCTGTTATTTTTGAAAGTTATATCAAGTAAAACATCAGGACTTTTCTTTTTTCCAGAGAAGGTGCTGTGCTCTTTCAAAGAAAATAACTTTCCCAGCAAAACCTAGGTTTCTTTGCAATACAATAGAACAAATATCCATGTAACAGTTACAGGAGTGTACATTTTGCAAGACTGGACTTCTACTAGCAACAACATTCTGCCAGAATTATTCATCCTGAGTAGCACTCTACTTTGTCTAAAATCTGCAATTTTTAATGAATCCCCTGAAAAGTAAATACAAGAAAAAATCTGTTCTACAGTTGTCGGGAATGAAAATGGAAGGTGGTGGATAACACACTTAAATGAGGATTACAAACAAACTTCTTTTGAAGAACGCTGTTTGTGTAAGGGAACATGGAACTACCCACTCAGTACATACTAGGCAGTGAAGGACCATAACTGAGCTAGAATGAATCTCTATAGGATGATGCAGTATGACTTAAAAAAAATAAATTATGTCTCCCCAGTTCTGATGCTTTGTGGGTCTTTCTTTTGCTCCCAGTACAATGCAGAACTTCAAGAATAGTCTAGAGGATTACAAACAGCTGCATCAATCTGAGTAATTGCACAAGGGAAAAAACACCTCCACTATGCCCTTTTCCACCTGCCTGTTGTCTGTGGAGATATCACCATGGAGAAATGCTTAGGACAACTTGTTGGAACTGCCCACTGCTACATAGCCCCCTGAGCAAAGGAGAACTTTGCCCAACGTGCTCAAGAGGGTGAGGCAGCTGCAGTTAACAATCTGTCCATAATAGTTTTCATAGTGTCTATTGAAATGAGTGTAAGACAGCACTTAAATACAGTTCTTTCACAAAGTACCAAGCTTGTAGGATGTACCACGTACAGCCACAGGAAATAGAAAGTACTTAAACCAAGTGGTGATGATTCTAACTGCCTGGTCAATCTCTGCACAGTAGGAACACAGGAGAACCCAGAGACAAATCCCTAGTGATGGTGCATTGCAAAACAGGCATGTTGCATTGTTATTATTATTAAGGAGTGTTCTGCTGCTTGATCTGCACCAAATACAGAAGTAACTGCACTCAGTGTCATGTGAAATTCCAATTTTAAAGATTAAATGAACCAGGGAAAACAGTAATTCCACCAAGAAAAAAACAAACAAATTAAACCAAACCCACAAACAACTACAAAAAACCCAACAGCATATAAAGCGAAAAGATCATATATTCAAAGGATAGTTTGGGTTGGAAGAGACCTTGAAAGGTCATATATAGTACAACCCCTCTTTTTTTTTAAACTTCATCAGTTCTAGGAAGCACAATGTACAAGATATCTTAAAACTGCTGGTACACTTACCTACAATTTTAAAAAGGAATCATCTTCTAAAGTATTGTGATAGGATAAATTATACTAAGAATAAGTATAATGGTCTAGCAACATTATGTTAGTAATATTTTTGCTTAAATTACTAAAATATTTTACTTATAAAAAAGGTGGAATAAAATTCAAGTACTTTAATTGTCCTCCACTCAAAAAAAAAATAGCAGCAAGTGGATATATGGACCTGCACTCTGCTCCTTTCAGACCACAAAGATGGGTCACAACTTCAACCTGCCTACCATGTGAAGCACTGACCATCACAAGAAATTGCAAGCACCATTACTATGAATGGGTGGTGCCAAAAAAACTTCTGCTCCTATCAACAAACAAGGTGACATTAATTTTGAATGTAAACACAATGGAATATATGGACATGAAGAAAACAACCCAACATATGTATTCTTTAATGGAAAAAAACCCCAACAAACCAACCCCAAGCAATCTTTAGAAAAAAACCCTGCCTACTGAAGAAAATAGTCACTACAACCAGAGTGCATTAATTGCCACCTACCTAATCACATGACATTTTTTACTACAACCACATTAAATCCCACTGACTGAAGGCTGGGCTAAGTAAATCACATCATCTTACCTGGAGTCCATCTTGGTACTGAACAGCTGCCTGCATAGCTTCCCCAAGCTTATCCACACGTTCTTTCCATGTTTTGTTTAACGCATCCCAGGCAGAATTCAGCTGCAAGTAAGCACAATTTACTCCAATAGACAAAAGAATTTAAATGCTATATAATGTGCATTTACTAACTTTTCACCAATCAATAATACAGATAAATTAAGCATGAATAGTTCACATTTATTCCATATTAATACTCTTGTTCTCCCTATCACTGCAAAACAAATTTCTTTCAGAACTCAGCAGAGGTTCCAGATTATAAAAGCTGTAACCTTCAATATTGATTGAATATTTTTATTAACAGAGATATTACAGTTAATAGAGGAAATACTACTAAATCATTTGGAGTTGCATCCCTATAATAAAAATATCCTAAAAGAATCATACATTGGTGAACACTAGAGAAATTAAAAGTACTTTATAGTCATCCAAACAGGATAGTTTCAGCTAAGATGTCTCACTTGGCATGAACAAGATATATTCAAAATTTAATCTAGGGTTACTTTTGCAAGAAATAGCCACCTACCATATTAATCAGTGAGTATTTTAAAAAAAATCTTTTACGAAAGTTCTAAATCATAAATCAATGAAATAAAACTGTGTGTACATTCTAATCTAATCTAAGATTCATTCACCCAAAAGGCAAACCTTACTTTACCACAAAGGCTTCAGGGGTGTCTCACTTTTGCCAAAAAATTTTTATTTTCAAAATTTGTTGGGGTTGTAGGAAATATACAAATTTCAGTTGAGCAAGCATCTCACATAGCAGACCTAAGCATCTGCATTTCCCATACCTCATCTATACTCTTGTTGACAATAGGTTTGTCAGGCTCTCCACAAGCAGCTCTAAGTTCAGAGCCAAGGCTCACAACTGCTTCTAGTTCTTCTTGTAGTCCATCAATTTCTTCTTTAGCAGCCTATAAAGAGGAAAAAAGCCAACACTGCTATTACTAAATTTAATCATTTATGTACAACTTGCTTTCAAGATAGAACACAGCAGGATTCCACCTTTGTTTTCTTTCAAGTCACTTGGACTTACAACTGGATGGTTAAAAAATAAGCATTCCTTTGCAGTGTCAGATGAAATCAGCTGACATCAGTCTAAATTGTAACAATGGTTTATGATACCATTTTGCATGAGATGGAAAAAATAAACAGGAAGTTTTAAATTAGATTTCTTTAATCAGAGTGTCTTCTTTGTCAGAGGTTATCATTCAGCCTTAAACATTTAACTATCAGTATAGATAATTACAGGCTTAGAGGATAATACATAGAGCATCATACATTTGTACACCTTTCATTTAGATGTTGCGTATTACTCGAGGAATCTCAAGTATGTATAGCTTTTAAAAGTCTCAGTGAGATGGTTATTATATACATATTTACAAATAAATAGGGAAATGTAATGACAAGCACATGTTGCATGCTCATTGCAATTAAGCACTGATACGTATTATTTACTGTAGACTCTTGAGATACCATTATTGTAAATTTCTACACAATTATCCCTCTTAGTCTTTAAAAAAAAATATATTCTCCTCTGCATACCATAAATGAAGTACTTCATTTATATACTTTCTACTGACCTCTGCAGCTTCTTGCTGTTGCTTGACTACAGATGGGTCAACTCCAGGTCCCTCCAGTTCTCGAATGAAGTCCTGAGTATCTTTAATAGTAGCTACAAGAGCCATATGATCACACCAAAACTTCTCAGCTAGTTCCATTACATCCAACAGTTTGGCCTCTCTTTCCTCAGTCAAGGTCTGGATGTCTTCCCAAATCAGGACCATTTGGTCTAGTTTTTCTTGAACAGCTAAACAACAAAGGAACTAGATTACTACCTTGGCAAACAATTCTTGGTCATAAATCTCTCTACAGTTCTACAGAAGAAACATATGTGTACATTTTAAAATTTAGAGTCTAAAATATTTCTTTTCAGGACTCCTTATAATGTTAAGTGGAAACAAACACAATGGCCTTTAAAAATAAAATAAAGGTCATAACCACAATGCATTATTTTAAATGAATGCTTTGTTTTTATAAATCTTTAGCAGCTTCTCCAGGAGAACATTCCCCAGATTAGAGGTCATCAGAAATGAAGAATTTTATATGCTGCAGCTTACTGCATTTCCACCTCATGAAAGTTTCCTCAGTCTACTACCTTTAGCAGATATATCCTTATCAGCGCCTTCTGAGCGAGCAATCATTTCCTCCCCTCTCTGTTTAAGTGTCTCATACACTGGCTGAAGTTTTTCCAGATCCACGGACACGTTCTTATTTTCGCTGATCTGCTCTTTAATCTTCTCCACCTCTGCCGAGATGGAAGGTGGCTGCCTCAGACGTTCAACTATGCGTTTCAGACTCTCGAGAGTTGGATCAATCTTGTCATGGAACTAGGAGGGTGGTAAAGGACAGAAGGAAATGGCCGACAAATTATAATTAAAAAAACCGAAAAACCAAAACAACAAACTAAAACATGGCATCTGAAATTATCTTGGAAAAAGGTACTTTAACATCTTTATCCAACATATGTATGTGCAAATTGCAATACCTCCCTCTAGGCTCTTTTAATACCTAAATTACAAAAATAACCCTGCAAAATGGTATGTTCTCTCAAATTCAGGAATTTTACTGTTTAGTTTGGGTTCAGTCCTGAGACACTCCCCCTCAGGGTACTACACATATGGCATAATCCACTTACATTTAGTCCTGTGAAATTCATAGTAGTTTGTAGCTTTAGAGAGCCACGGCTTTCTGACTCCATCATTTTAGAAAGGTATGTACCTCATAATTAAAAACATGCATTTTCCTGTTGGGACCAACATACTGATATACAACCTCTGATTGTGGCTTTATATGTGAGGTTGTGCACAAAGACATTTGTTAGTGGCTAGGTGGTGCTTGCTAATGCAGTAAAGGTATGTTACTTTCTGCAACCAAAAGCACACAGCAGTGTAGACACTACATCCATCCATGTTTGACTGAGCCCAGGTAGGTGCTCAGAAACTCAATTACAGCTCTGTTAACGTGGTTAAGCCTTTGGGATAGGTCCAAAGTTAGCCTTTATTATATGCTTTTGGGTTAATAGAGATTCCTAAATATCTTGCACCACCACGCCCCATTCAAATTAAAGAAATCAATGAATCGTGGATGCATTTAATTTTAGAATTACAAAAGCACTCCTAACACCATTAGGAAATGATGCTTCAAAGAACACAGCAAAACAAGATTACCTTATATAAACAAACAGCTACATCCTTTCTATTCAAAGGAACACAGGCAATATAAATATAATTACTTTTTCCCACCATACAACTCACTTCAAATCAGACTCTGTGACTAACGTTATGGGCCTCAGTGTTTTTGTTAGAAGTGTGAATATCATACAAGCCAACAAAATGTGTTAGGAAAGAAAATAGCCTTCCCACATTCAAGAGTTCTGAGAAACTGATTGTGGCAACAAAACCTTACAAAAGTGATAAAAACTGAAATTAAATTGGCAATATTTGGGTCTAATTTTAGGACATATGTTACATTTTTAAGTTGTCAGTGCATTCAGGAGGCCTTCTTGTACTCAACTTCAATGAATGAGACAAAGTGTTTTAGAACTTAAAAGGAAGAAAATGTAAGACATTACAACCTCTCATTCTAGCTTCATACATTATGTCCTTCCTTTGATACATAGTGCAATTTAATGTAATTTAAAACCTGAAGAGTTAAATAATTATTCTTCAAGGACTGTCTAGACAAACATTGACACAGAGATCATAGTATGGAGATCTGATAATATATATTCGCGTACCTTCATAAAAAAGATTATATAAAATTACATTCTGCAGGCTTTACAGTGTTTTACTTTGCTATCTGTATATGCATTTAGGTATACAAAATGAACCATAAAGTGTTGCATAAATAATTCAGTAATTTCTCAACATCTGATTATATTCTAGGTGTTAGCAAAGAATGCATTTCTAATTCTTGCTTTCTGTACTTAGCCAGTACAACATGTTGATGTCTATCACATACAAAACAGGGACTCTAATACTAAGTAAATATCTTGGTTTTCAAACTGGCAGCTCCACATATGAGGAGGACTAAGCATTTATGATAAAGAAAAAGAGAGGATCTAAATAATCAGGCACACTTTAGAGGTGTGAATAAGGAAGGTGTTTAGAATGACTGAAAGTTTATACGCTAAATAGACATATATAATACATAATGTCCATAACCAGCTCAAAAGCAAGATGACATCTGATGTCATTTAGTTTTGCTTCACATTCCTAAACTCAGCTGCAGGGGCTAGGAATATGACATTAATTATAATGACCTGACAAAAATTATTTAGAATGTAGAATTGGTAAGGTCTTCAAGGTGTATTTCTTTATTTAGTATTTATGACCTAAGCAGAATATAGCACCTTATTTCCAGTAACAGAGAAAAAAAGGGGAATTTCCTATAAAAACAGCAGTGTAGAACAAAGTATTTTTATTCACGTTTTTGTAGAGGTTTACGTATGAAGCTTTACTGAATTCTTTTCTGAATCCGGGGTTGAGGGAAAGAGTTTCTATGTGAATATAATGACAATTAACCCAATATTTAACAGTTGCTAGGATAAGACACTTGACAATACTCTACTGAAGTTCATTTCATAGGCTAATAAAGCTAGAATATGCATTTTTTGTGGACTTGACCTGAATTTTATGCTGATGACATTTTGTGACGTCTAACGTTAAGTTGTTTGGAGTCTGCAGCAAAGAGCCCATGCTACTACCACTGCTTAACTACCCACTAGCTCCATTGCTAACTCTGTTAACTACAGCTGCCAATTCCTAGAAATAACTATACCCATGTTAATTGATCAAAAGTGACATTTGTTTATAAATGAAGCATCAGCTAGTAACAGACCAATAAAACGAAAGTGAAAATCAAATCCCACATTTTTAGACCACTAGATTTTTTTATTTCAAAATTAAGCAGCTGTAACATTTTTCAGCAGCTGCAAAGTCATAATACTGACCAATATATAAAATTATAACCCCTTGAGATATAGAAAAATCAACACCATTGGCAGTAATATTAACATTCACAGAACATTAGTTTGAAAAATCCAGATAAAACTGCAGTTTAGTCCTGATATATGCATGTAAGATGACAAAGTGTATTTTTCCACTGAATGAACCCAATTATACTTTAAATTTAAATTGATACCTGGGTACACTGAGAAATGGCTTCATCCAGTGCCAGTGCTCGCTTTTTGACATCTTCCTTAATTTTACTGTAAAGGGTGTCAGCTGCCACATATTTCTCTTGGATAGAAAAGCCTTCTCCCGGGCTCAGCTCCAGCAACTGAGGCCCAGTTTTGTTCATCTTATCTATATGAGGCTTGTGCTCAGCAATCAGCTCACGCAGTTGCTATAACAAATGAAACAACTTATCAGTTTCTTACGCTTGCACCACCACATTACAACTGTCCACACTTCCAACACATCCAGCTGGCAAGAAATTCCAAACAAATACCTTTCGTCTTAATGTAAAGCAGAAATAAAGTTAATGACTGCTTTGCCAGTGATCATTCCCATTCCAACACAGAACTATACAGGCATAAAACATCAGAACTAGAGACACACTGGAAAGGCCTGTGCAACACTCTGGTAGGACATATGATTACAGGCAAAATATAAGATGCTAACTATGCATATGATGCTAACAACAGACACTGCCCATCATATTTAGTACCTTTAATGACAGAAATGGCAGTGATATTCCAGACATGGGCGTAACACTACCACATACATACTTTTCATGTTGATACTGGTCACTTGCTGCAAAGTCTTTCATTGAAGAACATCACAGAAAGAGGTACCAGCATTGCAAGAAAATGAATTCAAATTACCCTTGATTTAAGAAGAGGAAACCAGCACAAGGGAGGGTCAAAGAAATCAGTGAAAAGGACAAAAGGACAAGTGAGGGTGATCAGCAGAGACCTATCAACCTTGTTTATCAGTCTCCCCCTCTGGCCACAAGACCCCTCTGTCTTCATAACAGCACTATTACTCAACTTACACAATGTTTAACAAGCAACTAGTAAGTGAATTATATTTGATCTCAGCTGTCTATTCCTTCCCATCATCCACCCTAGAAGTGAAAACTGTGCCGAGGACTGTGCAGAGGCATGTGGAAGTGAAATGTCACAAGGTGTCTTCCAAGTTATCTAAGGAGTTCAGATTTTCTTGCTTGCACCCATAGAACTGACAAAAGGGAAAGAGGGGTTTTTTGCGTGAATAGCCCTGTCCTTGCCTCATTTTATTTACTTTCTCATCTTGTCCCTCCCTTTTCAGAAAAATCCCAGTCTTGTGAAGTACTGTCCCTCTCAGTGCTGTGAACTCCATGCATTTCTATCCAATAGCTCCAGAGCAGGAACACGAGAGGTACATGCACTGCTTCTCCCAGCTGAGAGTTTGTTTAAATTAATGAAGACCCAGAAAAGAGCCTATATCAGTCTCAGTGTAAGTAAGTTCTCTTCTCTTCAACTATGGTCCTTCCCTTAAAAAGGAATCCAGATGCTGGCTTTCTTCCTTGCTCCTCCCCAGAAGAGGAGGCATTGAGGAGACTGGTAAGACAGTGACCACAACTCTTCAGTCCCCCAGTGACACAACAGCAATGAAAATAACCCCCCCGACTCTAACTACTGACTTTGAATGTAACTGTGTTTGTGCAGCTTGCCACAAGAAAAATAATGTTGATTAGCAGAGAGGAGGAAAAGGAGAAACTAAGAGCAGTCTGAAAACTTTTAGGAAATAATTTTGTGTATTTTACTTTTGAGCACAAAGAGATTACTTGACACAATGCCACAAGAGTGTACATTTCTGGGTCTAAACCTTATGCTAATACTCTGCCAACAGCTCATTTCAAACCAAACTAACTGCATTGTTACTCACACAGAATCAACTCTATGAATTCCACAACTTGGAACAAAGACAGTCATCAGTAAATACATCAGAACAGAAATATTAGGTTCTCAATTCACATTGAGAACTACTTTTTTCTTCGTCTTCTTTTTAAGAGAACAATAAATGATTTGGTCTTCTCCATGATATACTATTGGGTAAACAATTCTAGTAAACAAGTGTTTCAGAGCAGATTACGTGTTAGAAGTGCCTGACATTAATCTTCTATTTAACAAACAAATCTCGGCTAATGGCATAGCCCGGGGAAAAGCAAAAATAGCAGCTCATCTGAAAGGCTTCTCATAGAAGCAGCATGATTAAAGTACATGAGGAACAATCCTGTAAGTAAAGCAAGCATGATATGGTTCACGGTGACTAATCAAGGTAGTTTGTAAAGCTTATGTTATAGAGCTAGTCTTAACAGAACATGTTTGTTCATTTTGGATATAATAGGAAGACAAATGAGTGAACCTGGTGTTTACAAGTCCATAGGAGTGGTACATTTCATTAGCTGGTCTCAAAGTAAACAAGACTTTGAAGCCAGGGTTCATCCTATCTAACTTGAGTCACTTAATTGAGGCAGCTAAAATAAAAAAAAACACTAGTTACTCTATGTTTAGCAGGGAGAAATAGGTATCTCCAGTGGCCATACAGGTTTTGCATCTGCCAAAACATGCAGGTTTTTAACCCCAGTGGGATACATCTGATTCCACGTGATATTAGCAGTCACCTACGAAGCACCTTAATTTTTACCCGTACTATTTATTTTAATTATTACATAACAAACTTTCTTGACATGATAAATTACTATGGGATTGGATGGTGCCCAAGCGATCAATTCTTGGCCCTCTAACTGTTCCATCTTCCTGACTCAGCTAACTTTGCTTTCAATGTTACCAACAAAACAAAAGCCAAATTTTTTATACATACATAAGATCATCATATGTCTATATCTGTACACAGACTGTACCTCCTTCTGTTTCTTGCTCCAACATCCCATATCCATTCTGTTTATGGGTTTGGTTTGTTCCAATACTGACATTAATGTTTACTTTTAAATATACTTCTTAACTTAGCTTTTATGTGCTCAGTTCTCTCAGTACAATGGCAATTATTACCCTTTAGCCCTCTTTTATGCTTATATGTCAGTTGCTGCCTTCCCCAGAGACTCTTCCTTGCATGCACGGTTTGGTAAACAGTAGAGACACGACTGAAAAGGTATATACTCTGTATTATTATTATAATTTTTTTTTTCAATAGAAGAGTAACTGGGTTTTAAGAACTTTGCAGAGTACTCCACAGTTCTAAGCAAAAGACTTCCCGGTTTTTAACACTCTATCTTTTTCAACACTGGAAAAATGCTTACCCTATGTTCTTCTTGTTGTTGCTTTAAAGTTTCATATTCGAGGGCTGGCGCAGGAAGCTGAGAGATGATCATTTCTGTTTCAGTTAACCATGGCCAAAGCTCTTCATAAGTCTCCCAGAACTGGTTAACCAGGGACTGAGCCCGTTCCAGCTGGAGGTTTCTCTCTGAGTTCATTTGACAGACTGCATCATATTTCTGTAAGAGGCTTTCAATCTTTTTCTGTAAAATAACATTAAATTTTTAAAAGTATGTTTTTCCACGTCTCTTACCTTCATTTCTAAACCTTCTTTGACAATTATAGCACCAATGTACAGAGAATAAAATTTCAGTTTTGATGTTTCCACAGCATCACTGTTTAAGGTGGGCAGAAGCAACAAGAATTTGGACAGAATCAATCAGATTTTGGCAGAGTACTTGCAAAATAATTAGAACACATTTAATAATACTGGTATTTACAAATAATGCTTTATTCATACAGCTTCTAGTCAAGCTGCAAATGATCTGACTGCAGATCTTTGCCCGACTTCCTTACTGCAGACACTTATCTTCAGTGACACTTGGCAGAAACTGAGTTTTCCAGAGCATTTCTGAATCAAAGCAAGGAACAATACACAAAATCTGTTGGGCTGTTTGGTTTGGTGGTTTTTTTTGGTTTTTTTCACTCTGGCGAGATAGTAGGATATACTGTTGTGACTGCCATTTACAAACTTGCAGAAACCACAAAACATTATTTTCCAGGTTAGCATACATTACTTAATGAGACTGTATTACCATTAATAAAATAGATAATAATGAGAGAACTATAGTTTATACATTAAAAATTTACTGTATTTGGACATGTGATAATGAAAGAAAATATCTACTAGCTATACATTTTTCCTGTGGAAGACTGCCTATGTTATCATGTTTATGAAGTATTATATGTGACAATGCACATAAATCCTAACCTTGGAAAAACTACATATAAGCAAGACATTGAATGTGAAGAAGCTTTTTTTTTTTGGCAGAACAAGCTATCCTTCCATTTGTTATGTCTTGCATGTAAATTAAGTATAGAGATGTTATCCAGAGGACAGACCATAACCTTAACACACAGATATACAGTATTTTTGACAAATAAAAATATTTAGTAGAGACTCACACAAAACTGCTCTGCCTTATGAGTACAGTTTCATAGACAGAACATCTCATTTATTTTAAATTCACTAAAGACCAAATCAAATTTATTCAGAGATCCTGCAGCAGAACACAACTACTGAAGCATTGTTTCTCACGGATTGGAAGGACTAAATCTACACAGCATATCCAGCCTCGCTGTAATTTAGCAAAAAAAATCCCAGCCCCACAACTAATCCTTCTTAAATGCCAACATGAAAAATCCATCTGTACATGTTTGCGCCCTGACATTGGGCTCTCCGTGTCTATGTGTAATAAACAAAGTCATAAGAATGCCTTTCATGGGCTGTGACAGGATTGAATAATCTTGGCAAGCAAGGTGTACATGGAAATCAGCAGATATGAAAGTAAAGATTCACATGGAGGTGCACAGCCATTGAATCTGCACAGAAATGCTCACGGCCCAGAGCATCGCTGACCCAAAAGAACTCGGGAGATAAACTGCCAGAGTCCACACATCAACCCAGATGACTAATACCTCTTCACTCAATCATCTATAGGCTAAAATACTATTTACTATGGATGAAGATGATAAATGGGGCTCCAAATTAGTGTCAGGCAAAGAAGCAGGTACACAGTGTTTGTTCTTTTAACATCCTGAAGGAAGGAGAGCAACACGCAACAGCATTTCCTCTAGTGTTACAATCCTCAGACTAGAAGTGACTGTAATTAATGCTATGGCATTAGTATTTCAAAAAAGACACTATAGGAATCCTGCTACTTACATATTGTCTGCATATCTACCACTGTAGCTGCAATTTAAGGAACTTTACCTTCATCATCTGTTTCTCTTCCTCAGTGCATGTTTTCATAAGCTTATCCCCAGATTTAACAAGTTCATCTATAGTATCTTTGTGTCTTAAAATCTCCATGGTAAAAGCCTTGAAACACAATAAAAATTGGTTAGAATAATAATAATTTAAAAAGTATTTGGACCAAAAACTCATTTTGAAGTGCATTAATTATGATGGACTGAAAATTAAATCATGTCAGTACATTTTCTAGATGGAGAGTGTGCCGGCCAATAATTAACATGACAGTTGGAAATGCATTTCTTTTACCTTTTGAACTTGCAGCTGAGCAGTGGTCTGGTCTTGCTCAAGCCTAATATCACCCAGAGACATCAGTTTCTTTTCTGTTTCTGCAATCCAGGCAAATTCAGCATCAGCTGCTTGATCAAACTAAATGAGGGAGACAAGAATTAGTTCAGCAGTTCTACAGACATGAAATTAGACTAACTGTTTCAAAAACTTTAAAGAAGCTTAAGCAGCATAATTTTGAATTTTTAGAAAGATAGCAGCTCACTTTCCATTTGAGGTTTTTATATAAATGAAATACAATGCCTGTTGCCCTGGAATTCTGTAAGCCTTCTGTTTTTAACCTTGGAGTCAGATTCTTTCTCACAGTTTTATGTAAATAGTAGCCGATGTTTACTTAACGGTATCTTCTGTTTTTTATTCCTTTTGTGATATGACCACTTTGATGAGCACCTTTCTTCTCCAGTGAGATGGAGAAGGAAGTGACATGCTCCCCAATCCCTTGTGGAGTTGGGATGCGTATAAGAATAAGATAATGTCAATAAATCGATGTCATATCCTCTTTTCTGCTGAACCTGGCAGGTGTAAGAGCGTCTTTATTGTGTCTCCACGGACACACAATGCCCAAGATGGTTCTGAGGGATTTTAATACAAGCAGCTTAATTCATAAGCATGACAAAGCAACAGAAGAAAATACTTTCTTCCAAAGCCTACAGTTCTCTAACAGCTGTAAGAAAATAAAAAAGGTTTATAATCTCAGAGTTTTAACTAGGCTACTTGTTTTCATTTTATTCTACTTTCACATGTCTTTTTCATCTCTGTGTTTATTATTACTGCTAGTGTTGCAATTATCCTGAGACACAGTTGTTTGATGTTACCATATGAATCTGAAGAGCTGCTTTGGTATTAAATGATCAAGGCAAAACAATCAGAGTTCAATGAAGTTAGCGCAAAAACCTCACTGAATTTAGAGAAGACAAGATTTCATTCAAATCTAGACCTCAGCTTAAATGCAAAATTTTTTTGTGCATTTGGATGCAACCAGTCGTCTTCCTACAAGATTAACCTCTGACTACAATTAGTCAACATTTAAGTGTTTCAGAAATTATCTAAAACTACTAATGTAATGACAGGACCTGTTTCTTACTAATTTGCAAAGAAAAGCATGAAAAGAAGCTTGTGGGGATCTAAGTCTTCTGAAATGTGAGACCAAATGAAAAATAAAAAAATCATACATTCTCTCTTCAGATCAAGTTTATAAGCACGTGTCTTAGCACACACATGTAGCAGTACTCAACCAGGGCAGCTTTGAGCCTAACACCCACCCCATGACAGCCACAGAGAAATATTACATGGGATGTATCAGATGCATATTACCAAAACTACTAAGAATTTATTCACTGAATTTGTTAAAACTTTGCCCCCTCCCCAAAATTACCCGAACCTTAATACAGCTCTGAGTTATTGCGAAAACCTGTCAGGATGTTTTAGGTCAGAACCTGCTACTTCTGTTGTTGATGCCCACACTTTCCTCAGAAGTGTTTTTTTGAACACTCTCAGTCCCATTTGTCTTTAAAATATGCTGGTCTATGCATTTATGGCTGTAGTCCATAACAGCCCTGCTCCTTAATACAACTGGAATCTGCTTTAGTCACTAACTTAGACTTGTCTTAGTGGTTAATCATGAGTCCCACAAAATGAAAGAAGCAATTCTGAGATTTCATTCTTTATGAGTCAGTCTTTCTCAGCCTTTATAATCCATTTGTGACATGAAAGAGCACAACATTCTTTTTCACTATATGTCATTTCTCATTTAAAGTAAGAGAAAGTAACACTTGTCCTAAATATTGTGACATCCTACTAGAAAGGTATGTTCTGAAATAATCAGTACTGTAAACATTAGCATGAAGCACACGCACCAGTGGTAGTTAAATCCTGGCTTTGGAAACTACAGTTTGCAACCAAGCTTTTCAGAAGCCCATCTATTTACTATAGAAATGGAGAAGATGATTTCAAATCTGTTAGATGTACAAACTAACTGCAGTGTGACTTCCTGATACTAAATACTCATGGATATGTAAGTAATACTGAGGAAATATGTAATGCAAATAACAAAATCAAGGCATGGCAGTGAAACGTCTAAGTTAAATGGTATCAAGGAAGGACAGAACTCTAAACTCAATTTGCTAGAGGTATAGGATTTCCAATTTGTGATGCTTAAAAACAACATTAGGGAATAAAAAGCATAAAATTGGTACTCTCTGCATCCAAAATTTGAAATGTTTTCTTCCCATTATACATGGCAGTTACTTATGAGCCCTCAGCTACACGTTCAGTCACTATAAAATCGTCTACTTAATCCCTGTCCAGTTTAACCAAGCATAGTTCATTGCGGTACTTTTTCTTCTGATCAGGAATGACTTCTGAATATGATGATGCTGCGATTTTCTCCATGAATGCTTTTCCGAAGCGCTCTCTATGGCTGCTTTAGAGTGAAGAACAAGTACATCCAAAGTAGAATATGACCTTGTGTTTCTACACAGGACTCCTTCACTAGAGGACCTCACCAATGCCTTCAGTCTTGAGAAATGAAGACTAAATCATGCAGCTGAATTTATCTCCAAGATAAATCTATCGGTTTGGGACTGTTTTGCCCAGGTAGTTAAAACCCTGGGCATTGCATTTGTCTATTAGTCTTCCAGCTTCTATTCACAACATGAAGCTATTACGCCTAACCACCTCTGTTTCTTGCTGTACTCCTCACCCTGGTCCAGGAGCATCTATCATGAAACCCACACTTACTCCTACCAAACCCTTGTATTGTCAGCAGCTTTGTCCTCCACCCTCTTAATAGTATAGGCACTTAAAGAAGTTGCCACAGGGCAAATTTAAAGAGCACTAGCTTCTCCAAAAATGATTTTTATTTTGCATAGCTAAATGGGAAGTAATTTATCCTTTACTGGAAAAGCACATTAAGCCACCTGAAACTTATCACAGGATATAATGTATAGGAGTGTTTTGTGATGATGTGGGTTGGCTGGAGTGGAGGTTAGGGGTATGCAGGATCAAAGTGCAATGTGTCCTTGCAACATTAGTAGTGAAATATCAGCTCTGAACTTTTCATGTCTAGACCTGAAACCGCTCAACTTACGCTAGAGGATGCAACACACTCACGGAATTCAGAAAATCTGAAGGAGAGCCAAAATATAATCTCCTATCTCACCTTATCACTCATTAAAAAAAAAAAAAATCACCCTTCATTTTTGAGGATTAGGTTAATGAGGCAAGAAAATATTAATTAGCAAACCCCTTAAAAAGAAACCTGTACTTATTTTTAAGCTCACTTTGAAGAAAATCTGAATTACTGACAGTCTTTTTTAGTCAGTTTATAGCAAATTTTGAAATTATCACACATGCTTTCTCCTTGTCCTGTTACAACTGTTTATGGGAACTATATAGTAAAAGTAGAAATCTCCACCAATATTTTTATGCCTGAACTGTAGGCAGACACTGAAGATTATGTTTTTGCAGTGTATTTATAAGCAGGCTAAAATATGAGTCCACTTAGTGACAAAATTAGAGCCTATCTCTTAAAGTATATCCATATATACTTCTGTGCATGTACAGAAACCTCCACATATTAAATAACTCAGGTTTTGGGCCCCAAGAAGAAAAGCATTGTAGATATTAATAAAAGTAAGTGTTATTTAAATCCTGCACTGCAGCTGGAACGAGGTCACCTGCTGTTAATTGTGTAATGCCCAGATGAGCCGGACAATCAACTGATGCTAAAAGCTGTGGCCAACCTAGCAATCTAAGTGCCACATCCAGACAAGGTGCCTCAGGATCTGGACCATATTTTACTTAACACAACATGATGCACGAAAGACGGGGGCCATTCAGTTCTTAAGCAAACTGTGACTTAAGGAGCCACAGGACAGTAACAGCAATTTTAGCTGTAAGACTGCTGTTTGCATCAACAAGAAGGGAGACAACTACAACAGTGTAAAGATTAACAGATTTCTGGCATTCAAAGCTTAACAGTGGAGTCCCATTTCATTCAAATGGGCCTTTTGCTGCTCAAGTATAACAAACTTTTGGCAACATTATTAAAGGACAGCTTTTGTTTCAGTACACATGGCCAGAGACTGTTACCGTCCAAAGAACAGTTTTCAGTACCTGCTGGGATCTCAGGATGGCAGCATCAATCTCATCCACCTTCTGAGAGATCGTGTCACTCACTAATCGGTAACGTTCATTGTCCTCCGTTATCATCTTGTCGAGCCCCTCTCTGGCCCTCCATGGCACCAGCTCCAGGAAGGCACTGCCAACTTCATTCAGGGTGTCCAGTAAACCTTTGTTGTTCTTTGCTTCTTTTTTCAGCTCCTGTAAAAGGCCATTTAAATCAATTAAACCATTTAAACATGGCAGTATATGAACGGAAAATACACAGTTCACAGTTTTTTTCATACTTTTAACTACTCTATGAGTCGAGAACTGAAATGTTTTCCACACAAACCAAAGGACTAAATTAGAATACTTATTTTCAGTTAAACTGTATTAGCTTTTGGATACTGTAAGTTGTTTGACAGAAAGGTAGGCGACTCTTAAGACAATTTTCCACAGAATCTAACCTAAATATATTTCTCCAGTCAGTATGACTGTCTGAAAATTTTCTAAGAATTGTTAGTACTTCATGAAGCATCCAAAGAAAACAAAACTAATGGACGGTTGCAAACTGCAACTCCATAAGGAACTAAGTCATCAGCAAAAGAAATCAGCATGCAATATAGCAAAATATGATGAATTCAAAGGATTTCTGCAATGAACAATGACTGGATAGAATTTCAAGCACACATTCACACAAGGGAATGAGATTTTACCTGTACAGAACTCCCCATCTATTTAAGAAATTTAACAGAATTTCTTTAAGCTTCCCCCCTCAACATTTTCCATACCATGCAGCTTATACTACATTTTTTATTTTGAAATAAATCTTGTTAAACAAAATTAGTAATATATATTTAAAATGCTGACACTTTACAGGATTTTATCCATGTCACAGCTAAAGAATTAAAATAACTTTGTTTGACAACTTATGAGGTTTCCCAGTCTTAGGTAGCTCTTTGAATAAAATGAAAATGTTGTGCTTCTCTTGTGCTAAAAATAAACCTCAGCCCAATTTCATAAGTGATTATAACAGATGACTCTGGAAAGGGAGTTTGATTCTTAACTACTGTTACATTTAGTCAAATGATCTGATGCCAAAATTAGTTATTCAAAAGATTATTTCATGTCAAGCATAAATTAACATAAAACTTCACTGAATCACAGAGCAGTAAATAATTCACAGGTTCTAAAACCTACTTTTTGTCTTTCTTGTACTTGGCTTAATTCTTCACCCTTTGGTATTTGAGTTTCATATGAGAGTAATTCCATCTCTACTTCATCAAGCCATTTACAGAGTTCCTCATGAGTTGAGTGCAGTTGGCCTGCAAGCTGCAGAGCCTGCTCTAAAGTCTTGGATACATCAGAACTTAATTTTGTAATGTCTTTGTATCTCGCTTTAATGCCTTCCAGTTTATCTTGAACAATTACAACTTCATCACCTAAAATATCAAAGGGATGTTATTTCCTGTGATCACAAATATTAAAAAGAAAAAAACAAAACAAAACCACGACAACAAAAATTAAAATCCCAAACACCATATATTACAGAAACCTCAGTATTTAATTTATAAAATAACCCAAACAAGGTGACAAGGCCAATCCTCAACTATTGTAAATTGTCCTACCATCACTAAAGTCCACAGAGCTACAAAGTTTACCTCAGTTCAGGATCTGTCCTTCTGTCTTTTTTCTGCTTTACCAAACTATTAGAAAGTAAGGAGTTAAATCCAATATTTAACACATATGTTCTTAAAAAAAATCCACCCTTAAATTCACAATACTTCTTATAAAGGTCAAATAACAGATATAAAGTGTTACTGAAAATGTAAAGAACAACAAAAAAATCTACCTATTACTAACTAGACTTTCAATTACTAATTACTTTCAATTCAGTAGATTTTGACATCACAGTTCACCCTCATTGCTGTCCATTTGAAACACAACTCAAAAGGCTAAAAGAAAAACAATGCATTGAAATTTATGAGCCTTATTAACATTAGAAATGTTCAGATTTCCTTATAGAATATATATAATATCAAAGTTTGTAACAGAAAAGGATAATACCACCCTGCACAAACACATGTATGTCGCAAAGGGCTCAAGAACTTTACAAGTACTGGAAAATCTGGACAGATGTTGATCTACAGAACAGACACATTGTATAGGACTGGAATGCAACTTTTCCCACACTATTAGTTCCCATGGATGAAGCTTTCCCTTTGCAGTAATAGGTAGTCTAATATCTTGTTCATCTGTGGATGCCTGCAGGGAATTCACTATGTCCACTGCCAAGCAGCCCTCCATTATGAGTAATGTCCATAACTCGCTATTAGGAATGGAATGCAGGTTCACTAAAATAATTTTCCACTAAAAATAATAAAAGGATTCAAGGGCTAAATTCTCTACAGGCAAAAAAGGGCTTTTGCTCACTTACATTAAAAATAAAATTGGCCCGAAAACATAACCTAGCTTGACCTCAAAGCTTTATTACAATAAACAACTATGAATGCTTTAACCAGTAAATACGAACCACACTTACAAGTTTCACCTTAATTTTCTTAAGCATCTACAAGTACAAGAAAAAAAAAGTATGACAAATTACAGTTTTATATAAGTTCTCACCTGTTGTTTGCTTGAGAAGCTCTAAGCCATTTTGTATAGCCAAATCAACATTTTGTTTTCTAAGAAGAATCTCTTCCTGAAGATCCTATGAATGAAGGTCATTGATGTTAGCACAGACCTAACAAAATACTATTTTGTTAAATAAAAGTTTTGTTAAAGAAAAATTTAGAATAAGCACACTGCCATTTTAACCCAAATATATTAATGAAAATAAATGAGGTATGGGAATATAAATCAAATTTAAAACATGAATTAAATAAGAAATGAACAGAAATCAAAATACCAGTAGTTCAGAGTGCTGTTTCTCAAGCAATTCTGTGTTGCAATCTTGGACTGACAATTTGTTCAGTTTATCATGGATTTCATTCAGCCAGTTCATCAATTCAACTTCGTCCTCCCCAAAAATTTGAGCATTGCTGTAAGCTTGCTGGAGAAGTTCAGACCTGCTGTTGCTCTTCTCTTGAATTTCAATGTATCTTGCCTGAGCAGAATCTAGCTTTTCCTGCACCATATCTTTATCTTCCCTGGAGCTCATAGTCTTTAGAGACTGACCAGCGCTAATGGCCTGATGTAAACTCTTATTGTGAGCTAGGACATCATCTTCTAGGGCCTATATTTTATTTTAAACAATGAAGAATAATGGAAAAGAAAATCAGAAAAACATAAAATAAATGTTTTGATAAATAAATAAAAATGTTTTGATAAATAAATGTTTTGATAAATAAAATAAAAGTGGAACTCAATAAAAATTGAACAAAAAAGGACGTATTGACAACATAAATATACAAAACTTAAATTACAAGTGAAACAAAAATGAAACAGCATGGTAAAACGAGTACAGTGCAACAGCTTTGCCAGTTGTGTTGTGCTTCACAGCACAACAAAGAATGACCAAAGCAAGTGAGTGGTTTGTATCTTACTTTATGCTGAGAAATTTGCTGCTGCAGTTTGGAGGCCTGCGTTCCAATGGGTTCTGCATTTGCAAGCCTCTTCTCTGTGGTTGTCAGCCACTCCACTAGTGGCTCCAGAGCTTCATGGAACTGCTGCGCTACCACCGAGATGCCTTCCAGCTGACGGTTCCTATCAATACACCCAGGGAATGATTATTTTTTGGGATGAAGTAAGTGTGAAACAGTTTTAATAATGAAAAAAAGCCCCAGAAATAATTCAATCTCATTGTAGGAACCAGTCATCAAATGAAATAGACATATATCCATGACACTCAATGAAAAGAAAGGTAAGGTAAAAATCAAATAAAATTAAAAACAAACACCTCCAAGGCATCTAGCTAATATACCAATTTTGCAAATAAAAATAATATCAATTTAATAATATACTTTTTGCTAAAAATAATCTATCACTCAATACAGCAAAACATCGTTTTATACCCAGTTAAGATAGTTCTCAGGTTTCCAGCTGTCTTAAAGCATGAAGTTACATTCCCTTGACTATGATACATGTTTTAAAGTTAGGCAAAGGCTTTACTGAACAAGAACATACTATCACGCTTCCTCTGTGTTGTAAAATATCTTTAAACATTTTTTCAACTATGAGAACAGAATTATTTGGTTCTACATCTGCATCTTTTGTCCTGGATAAAAGCTCTCAATTAAGTTAGTGAGACAATATTAATAATGCACAGAAACTCGACTTCCAAAACAGAAAAGCAGTATCTAAAGCATTTCATTCAGATTATTACATGTCAGAGAAGACTCTTGATTACAGCAAAGGCTTCTTTACAAGAAGTGCTGAACAAACATCATTCAAGCAGACTTTTAGGAGAGATTTGTTCTACATGAAAACATCAGAATATCGTCTTTCAAATGAGGATCTCATTCCAGATAAAAGCTGCATTTACACGCGCTTTCCAAGGCTCATAAACAAGGTCGACTTGACATACTTAGTCATGGAACACTCTGTGGGGTACTCTACATTGTTTTCAAAATTATCCTCAAATTCCTTCTTCATTTCTAAAGACCAGCGAAAGAACAATGGAGACAAGCTTGCAGCTAATGGATGGCTTGGAAAAAGTTGCAATTTCATTTGTAATTAGATATCACCAGACTGGGAGGATATTATTAAATTAAACATAACATTAACATTTACTCCAGCTAATGAGTCAGACTACTTCCATAAAAAAGAGGAAAAAAAAAAAAGGAAATAATGGTCTATTAGTGGTTGACCAATTAAATAATCCTATTATTAGTATGAGGTAACAAAACAGGTGCAGCTCAAGAGAGGCTGCCAGAATGAATAGAAGACAACAGAGGTGACGTGACTTCAATGCCACCTTAAGTACCAGCACAACCATTTGTTCTTCACTGTAAAGCTTCCCGTGCACTTCAAATTTGTTTTCTTCAACTTCCCAAGTCCTCTCTTACTCTCAATTATATGCTTTTTTCAGGCTATGTCTCATGCATTCCTCTTGCTACTCTGAAAAAACTGTCCTTCTCAAATCTTCACCCAGAAAACATGTTCAGTAACCCTTCCAACACAGATTTTTTCAAAGACACTTTACAGTTCACAAATTTACAGGTATTATGTACATTGACAACAACTCATAAATGTAAGTCTGTGTTTACACAGATACTATGTGCATGGATTTCATTTGAGATTTTTTAACTGGAACTTGGACTGCAATGTCTTTTAGGAGATAGGGCTTTCTGTGTTGCAGGAATATGCATCTACATATTTTAAAGGTCCTTTTCTTTCTTGAAAACTAAGGGAGCTCAGCACCTTGCATGCATCTGCAACTGACATTATGAAGACCTCTAAGCTGCAGAAACTAATCATGTAGGTGATATCAAAAAAAAAAAAAAAAAAAAGGAAAAAATTGAGTGCCCCCTCTTTGTAGCAGCAAGTCAGGACTTTGAAGTTCCAAGGGAATACCATCATTATTTGCTAGGTGTAAAATTTGCACTTGATTCTATTGCAAAATGGGTTCCTGCATCAAAACACATGCATTCTAATTAAGTAACAGAGATAAAATATTCAGAAGATACATATGTAGTTAATCCTAGCAGATTGTCACATCTTAGACTAAGCTTTTTTTTAAGAGCTTTTGGTCTCTTCAGGTCATTTCTCTCCACTTTTCCTTCAGAGGACCCATTATATCAACATCAAGAGACTAAGACGTAATGCAATTAAAAGAATGATAGTACTTCACACTGCAGAGTTCCACATGCTGCTTCTAAACATCTATCACATGCTATGTCTACATTTTTAAAATCCATGAAAGAATTTCAAATACCTCATTTCAGCTTTACTGAGCAAGGCATCCCATCGACTGTCCAGGAAACTCAACTGTTTCAAGATTTTCACTCTATCAGCAGGCTCTGCTGACTCCGCAATTTTCTCCCCTTCGCGCTTGATTGCCTCAACAGTAGGCTTGCGGTCATCCAGCAGCCTCTGGAGAAGCTACAGAGAAAGCAATCGAGCACCAGGTTATTAAGAAATATTGCAATAATGCAAATGTAACAACAGTAGACTTCTTGAAAAGTCGTTAAGACAAAAAAACCTAAAAACTAAACCACAATGCCTATATTGTGATAAAAGTGTGAACGCTAATCAAAGAGATAAACATACCACACACATCAGCCCCTTCCCTCACCAACATAGGCTCATTTTAATTTCTCAGTTGTTTTCCTTAGAACACTGCAGTTTCATGAAGCCCAAACAACATCCCTGGTTTCTCTGAGCTAAGGATATGTGGCAGCCCAAAAAGTGAACATACAGAGGAGAAAGTTCAACTTAATACCCTTGAGGTAATTCAGCTTTTTAGAATTAAGTTACATTTTACAGGAACATTTATGGGAAAACTGCATGCCCTTCTAGATTTGGCATCACAGAGGTAACTCTGATACCTAGAGAGATGGGAAAATAGATACTAAAACTATTGTATAATCAACTCATCACTTGTATGAGATACAACTGAGTTCACCAATCTAGTGCAGTACATTAACTTCTCTGTGAAGAATAAAATATGCCTCTGCCTACATTCCTCCCTTCCTCCATTCCCTAAGTGCCTTTGGTAACATTAACATTTTGCCACTGCAGGAATCCAAAGACAACAACTTGTACTGGCCATAACTCTGTATTAAATCTTTGGGTGGCAGTGGGTCACACTGTCCAACTCCATGAATTGTTTGTTTTATCAGCTACATTACCATTTTTCTTTCTATAACCATTATTAAAATATGCCAAAGTTGATGACATTGATAGCACTTCTACATTAGCACAGGCCACTTCCCAATGGGATTCCAACTAATTACCAACAATGATCACATCAAGATCAAGAGCCAAGTATTTAGGTCTGTAATCTGCAATCTTATCTTGGAAGTACTACAGTGAAAATTTACTAGGTTTTATTTCCTACCTTTCAATTGGCCAAATACTGGATTTTATGCTTTCTCTTTTTCCAGTGGATCTTTAACATCCTTTCCAGATAATGTTAATAATTCTAACCAGAGGTCAGATTGCACAGTATCACTCTCTGTCTTACATCCCAGAAGATGAGCACTTCTCCCAACCCTGGACAAAGTCCTGAGTTTTGAACAGATGGCTCCTTTAAACACTTCAGCACACTCCAGTGTAATTGAACAGATATTATGCTTTGCCAAAGACTGGGAATTTATTCTCATTGATCCAGTGGAAGGAGAGAGATTCTGAAACCATTTCACTTACCTTCTGTTCTTGTATTTGGGCCTTGACAACTTTGAATTCAGCAGATGGTGGTTTCTGATTAGCCACAAGATCTTCTGTATCAATGAGCCAGCTAAGCAGAGATTCAAGGGCATCCTGAAATCTCCCACAGTGGAGGAGGGCTTCCTGCAATTGCGCAGCACGCTGGGCAACCTGAAAAAACAGTAGAGAATCTCACCTGTTCATTTTATTTCTGTGAAATAATTAGCCAAAACCTGTAGAGCATCTGTCAATATCACTAATAAATACTCCCATTTTTGTAACTATTCATAACAGCACTATGTCACAATTCAGCATTAATCTATTGGGGCTGGAGACATCCAATGAAAAGAACACACTAACTCCCAGTAAATCGGCCTGCTCGAGTAATTCCTTACAAGAGACTCCTGTTTTATATAGCTACAGTCTTATGAAATATACTGACAGAATGTTTGCATTTCAGATGATCTTTATTTTCCTCACAGAAAGAGTGAGTCAGGAATCCAAAGTAGCAGCTTTTAATAAGGGCCAATAATGCCATCAATGAGAAATAAAAATGGGAAAGGAGAAGGCAAACAGGTGAACTGCAAGTGTCTGGTTCTGCTGCATCACTCCTTCAGGAAGAGAGCAGAAGATGAGCACCATTTCTACTTCCCACCCTTTCTGTTTTCCAACAGCAGCTACTGCTGAAAGAAGACTCTTGAAAAGTACAGAAAAACATCTACAGCCAGTTTTTCAAAGCAGTGGTACTATCTGATGTCTCAAGCAATACAGTCCTTAAGGTGCTGTAAAGGAAACGTTCCACCAGCCACACAAAGCTGGGCTGTACCATTGCTCTGTGCATTGTCCGGGTACAACAGTATACATGAGCAAACACAACAAAGTGGAAGAACACGCAAACAATGACTGAAAGTGGGACTGGATCTCTAGGGATCCCTTCTAACCCCAACCATTTCATGATTCTGTGAGTCTTTCCTGAAGAAAAATCCAGGACAGACTGAGAGAAAGTTTGGCAAAATCTTATAAATGACAGCAACACCTCTGGCTATTAGTGATATAAATCTTATCCTTAGAATTACAAACAAAGTGATTGTGTAAAGCAAACATAATTCATACTCTTAGTGAATACTTAATTTCCTGTATTTTGAAAGACATCAGCAAGCAAATAATCAAAAGGCAGAACACAACAAGATAATAACCTTCTTATTAAGAGTCTTCCACCGGGTGTTGACATCTTCAAGGTCATGTTCAAGGTTCTCTGTGTTGGTACTTTTAGCAGCACTCTGAATAAGGCCCTGACCCAACCAATTTACTTCCTGTTGTTTTACTTGTAAAGGTTCAATTTCTTCCTTCTGGAATACCTGCAGTTGAAACCCAAGACAGACATGAAACATGATAACTTCTGACATAAAATGCATCTGGTGTTTACATGACAGAATGCAACCAAAAAATTGCTTAAAACTGGTGTCTAGAAGAATGGAAGCCATTCCTTGTCAGGACCTTCCTCAAAAAGCTTTAATAAATCTAAACAGTAAATTCAATACACCATAGAAGGGGAAATGGAATACATTTCCATGAGTAGTTTTAGATAGGAAGGAAAGGGACCAAGAAAAAGAGAGGCAGTGAAAGTTTTAGGGGGTGAAAAAAGAAAACAAAAGACTGGAGAAACTCATCTGTTTAATTATCTATCTATAAAATCTAACAAAAAATGGCACAGACCAAGAGATACGACTGGGCATTTTTTCCAAATTAGGACCAAAGCCAAAGTTTTAAGTCAAAGAAACAGTGAAGGAAGAGATATTTTAAAATCGGTTTAGGAGATTATAATAGTAACAAGTGGAGGCACTACAGATGCTGTTGAAACAGTATCCCAACAGACACCCAGGAAAAACGGCTTTCATTCAAAGGATACTCTTGCAAATTGCCAAGGCTTTGACCGTGCCCAACAGCAGTTTGCGTAGTTTTGTGTTTGCTTTATTTTACTCTTGCAGGTATTTAAGCTTTTTCAGAGCCAGATTATTACCATTAGCAACAGCAATGTAAATCTCCATTTGTATTCAGCAGCATTAAGCTGCACTGACACAAGTGTCAATGAGATCAGAAAATGGCCTGAAGCCCCTGAATTAATTACACAGGCCAGTGAAAAATAACCAATGAATAAACAATGCTAAAGAATGCTCAACTTTTGACCCTAAATCCTTCAATTTCTATAGCAGCATTCAGTAACAGTTTTGGTGTACACTCAGTGCATTCAAAGCAACCTTTCTCAGCATCCTGAAAAGCAGGGATCACTCTGAATGTACCAGCAACTCTCCTCTTTTGCACCAAACACACTGTGGCAAGTGACTGCTTTTAAAGCTGCAGACCTCAGGTGGCTGAGCACACTTCCACCAGCTTGACAAGTCAATCTAGAAGCTACAGCAAATACACTAAACATGAGGAGTAAAATAAATTAAGCATCCCTAAGAGATTTGTTCCTACAGACAAAAAAACCCCTACAAACTCCAGGACTGTGGTTACATGAAAACTGAGAACGTGCAATGAGTTGGCTGCTCCTAGAAGAAGGAGAATGCTTGTGTTTTTCTTGACTGTAGGGTAGGGAGGAGGCAGAATAATATTTCAACACAGAATCAATAACAAATTCTTCTTTTATGTGCCATAAAGTCTCATCTTTTGAGAACAACATCCTACCACAGAGGGGACTGATCTCCATAATCTGCCCTTTAAAAATGCACACATTCTTTGTGGAGAGAAGCTTAAAATAAATTACAATTATTGCTGAGGCCAAAGTTTACCAGAACAACTTAGCAACAAAGCTTGAAGTATCTCAGATTTCAACCAGAGTGGGAAGAAAAAAATTACAGACCCGACAAACACCCTTTCCTTATTACAAAGCTTCCCTTACTCTCTTACCTCATCCACCACTCACAAAGCACTGCAAGATCCTGTGCTTGTAAAATACTACTGTAACGTCAGATCTGCTTTCTGGCAAGCAAATGCAAAAGGCAGCTTTCAAGAAGAGGCGGTGAGCCTTTAATCTGCCTGCTTTGGAAACCACAACCATCTGATACTGTTGCTTATACCTTGATGAGTAAGGCTGCTCAGGCTGAACACAGGGGCCGTAGCTGCCCTTGAATGGCATTGCCTGGGACTGCACTCAGTACAGACTCGAGCACCAACACACAGCACGGAGGAGGCATTCCACGTCGGGAGTAACAGGCACCAGCTGGGCAATAAATAACCCTGCTCAAAACAGCTGGAGTAATCACCCCCTCAGAATTTGCCCCCAGGTCATTTCCCATCCTGACCATTTCCCCTATCTTGAACACCCCACATGAGCTATGCAAATGACACTGATTACTGCATCTGCCTAATTATTAATTTTTTAAAAGTTACATTTTTGCAATAGTGGCAAAACTTAAAAATATCTGTTTTAAACTCTTAAGATTCTATTACAACTATTTCACAAATCTGTGGGTTTTTTTAAATTACCTTGTTGGACACGAGGCCATTGCAGACTGTATCCAAGGTGTCTTGGATGCCAGTAGTCCAGATATTGCCTTTATTTCTCCCTGGGAAAACTTTTGAACAGTTTACAGTACTATCTAATTCAAGCTGTTGAACAGAAAATGCCATTTCATTTGAGCCTGTACATGCTACACTGCATTCCTCCGTATCAGATAAAATTTCATATTTTGCAAAATCCAAGTCACTAGTATTTACAGCAGCATTAGCATAATAAACATCTACATGAGGAGATATATCATCCACATAATCCTCCTCTACTGTTGTGACTCGTATTTTAGTTTTTTCATTAACTTCATATGCATTTTCCACTTCATTTTTGCCAGGGGTACTACCTCCTCCATCACCTTGAAGAGGATCTTCATGTGACAGAATCTTCTCTTTGACCCCTTGTAACTGAGAGTATTTCCCCTCCATCTCTTCCTCATCACTCTCACATGTCTGGGCATCGTTTTGTTTTGTTTTTCCAGAGGGTAAAATGTCATGCAAAGCCAGTCTGCCACTTTCTTGCACAGGGACACTCATGCTTGCAAGCAGTGGGGTTTGCTGCTCTCTGCAAATTGCTGGGATATATGGTCTGAACTGACCTACTGCATGGATATCTTCTGCAGAAGACAGACTTCGCATTTGAGTTTGCTCCCCTGCTAACAGTGTATCTTGTTTATCTTCCCTCTCTGTTGGAGGGCTGCATAAACCAGAATCATCCTCTTCCGAGGTAAGAGAATTCGTACCCCATTTGCATTTGCCTAGTCTAGCCGTCTCTGACGTATCAGCAGTTTCATTAAAGGAGCTTTCACTTCTATTAGTGTAATCTGGAAAGTTGGGCGGAACAAGCATTCTCCACGATCGTCTATGCTCCTTCTTTTCAGTGTGAGACTTCACTTTGGGTAACCCAGCTGTCCGAATTATATCACTGTTCAGTTTAAGAGCATCAAAGATCATTTTTTCATCTAACTTGTTAGCTTCACGGCTTCGGAGCTCAAAAACACTGGAAGAAGTAAGGGCACCATTGGAGCACAAAGTACTGATGTCCAGTGTTCTGTGACTGTAGGGTAAGGTCCGGTCTGTGAAATGCCTCGAAGAGAGGCTGCCCTTGGAGCCTGAATCAATCTGTTCATTCAGCCGCACAGTGTCATAGATAGACCTCTGGGGAACGTAGCAGTCCTCAATATTTAGATCTTCATCTTCTTCCCCTTTTCCAACACATGGAGGATTCTGACGTAGACAATCTGGCCTGCTAAGTGGCTTCCCCATGTTGAAAGTATTCACACAAGTACACCTCTGTTTTCACAGATTCAGGGCGAACATTTAAAAACCACTAGCAATCTGAAGAAATAGTAAACTTGCCCTTAGCATAAGATGTATAGATACAAAAATATACATAGTAAGATATGAAGTGGCTGAGGTCATTCGTAATCAGTGCATCCGTTTAAATTTGACTTTACCTGGATATGAGGTTTCCCACCCCCAAAATATAAAGTGCTTCAGTAAGAAAGTAACAGAAATGTCCCAATGTCTCAGAAAAACAAATTATAGCAGAAACCAGCAGTAGCCAAATATTTCAAACATTCAGTGGAAGGCTTCATTTATTTTTCCAGGTCAGAAACTGTATGTGAAATCTCCCAAATAAGCCTTCAAATGAACAAGTGTTACAGAAGGCAGTACATTATCTTCTGTACATGACTGCTTAACTGTAATCCATTTAGCTGGTTTGCAGGGTCCCATCTCCTTTATAAATAAAACATGGCGTGGCAGCTTAAAAAGACAAAATCCACTGTGGCTTCTATGGTCCTGACCAAGGCACGGAGAAAATCCTGGGGGTTGGGGGAAAATAAGTTAAATCCAGAACAGTAAGAATAATAAACCAGCCCTTTACTTTTTTGGCAGTAGCTATAAATAACCTTGATCTGAAAGGCAGCTTATCCTCCTCTTGTAACAGGCTTGTTCGTGGTGCCTCCACAAGTCCCACAGGAAAACATCACTTTCTAGCAGCCAAGCCAAGGCGTCCTTTGAGCAGACCGTCAGAAAACGAATGTTTCAGACCGATTCCCCCGATGCCATCCTGGAGAGCTCTTTAAGGCAGCTATAGAGCCGAGCAAGCGCGGCGCGTTCCCCGAAGGCACGGCAGGTTTACACTCGGCAGGTCCCGACTACAAGCTGCAGCTAGCGGGCTGCCCTCGCCTCCTCCTCATTTCTGAGGCGCAGCTGCCGCGGAGCCGAGGGAGGGAAACCCCCGCCGTGGAGCGCCGGCGCGTCCCGCCCGGCGCGGCCGCCCAGCGCCCCGGCTCGCCCCGCTCCAGCCGCCAGGAACGCCCCGCTCCGCTCCTCAGGCAACATCTGCTACCGGCCCGCCCGCGCCCGGAGCGCCGCTCTGGGGGCTCCCCCCGGGGGCTCCCCTCCCTCCGGCCCTCCCCGCCGCCTCCTTATCTCCTCAGCCGCCCGCGCCTTCGCTTCTCGCTCGGTGCCGCGCAGGGGGCTGGCGAGGGCGGGCAGGCATCGCCGCCCGCCCGGCGGTGACATCACTCCCGCCCCAGCCCGCTCCTGAGCGCTGGGGGAGCGGCCGACCCCGCTCCGGCCGGCTGCTTTCCCGGGAGAAACTCCGGGAAGGCAGCAGCGCTTTCACCGCGCCCGCACCCCATCGCCCCGTCTGATAAAGCCGTCATTTCAACGTACGCTTCCTTCCCAAAGTTACGCCGAAACTTTACCTGTGTATTATTTTAAAAAAGAAATCCCCCAACCTCGCCTAGAGTTTAGATTAGGTGTTGGAATAGTCACAAATTGCTTCACTCTACATGCAAATGGAGACGGTCAGTCCAGTTTCGACTATTTTCAGGACCGGGCAGCCCCTCCTGACGAATCCAGCTCCCACCGAAAGAAACATTGAAATATTGGGAAAACCTAACTATATCTGAAAGAATTTTTTTTTTTTTTCCAAAACCAGCCTATCAGGACAAGGATTCCGGTTTGGGACATTTACATCTTTTAAATACAGTCCAACACTTTGCACCTACACGTCTAGCCCATAATCACAGAGGTGAAGGGTTGGGAGAGTCACAGGTAACTTGCCAACAGCACAGGAGGAGCTGCCATGACCAAGCAGCTCCACTCCAGTAGAAGCCATACCCCTAATAACCTGAGCTGCTTGTGTGACAGCAGCCATCAGTTACATGGACAATTCAGACCTCAGTTTGAGGACAGCATATGGCACTTAGTGCTAAAACTTAACACAGTGCATTCACTACAATCAGCTTGAGCTCTCCGCATTAAGCAGCAAGCAGGATATACTGTATGCAAGAAATACAAACATACCACACCTCATGTTTATTGATTTACTTGATAAACAGTCAGCTACATATCAAAACACTAAGGTCATGCAAGACAAATTCTCTCTTCCTCCTCTCTGGTGAGCAGCCATGCAACATCACAATTATGTCAAACAGATAATCACCTCTGGATTCTCCAGCAGAGATGTGAAAAGAATTTTAGATGCTTTTGATAAAAGGTCCTATCATCCTTGGTTATTTTCACCCATAACAACCAAAACCAGATAAATCCTTGCTGAATTGAGAAAGTGTTGCATGATTTTATAGGGGAAGTGTATAACTGAAATTGGTCTGTATTTGTTCAACAGTAAAATTATTTTAACAGTTAAAAAATAGTTTACCATTTTTCATTGTTTCTCCTGAAGACTTTTGTATGATGGATAAGTCACTTTCAAAATGTAACTCTTAAAAAAATTTTAATAGTTGCTTATATTACCTTTGGTTTTCAATACAGACCTTAACTGTAGTAAATCCTATGGAAGATTTTAGTATCTTATTCTAGGGTTTGTAAACAGCACATGGGATATGCAACACTTAGCTCAAAAAGAAACTTACACTTCTGATTATGCTTTCAACATTATTTGCCTTCAAAGCAAAAATCAGAGGACAGATACCCTCTACATAACTAACAAGACATGTAGATGTGGCATTTAGGGACACGGTTAAAGGTGGACTTGGCAGCGCGGAGTTAACATTGGACTTGATGTTCTTAAACGTCTTTTCCAACCTAAACAATTCTGTGGTTCTATAACATAAGCCAATTAAAATCTTAGTTCAAGCGCATTGGCAGGAATATGCGGGCTACCTAAGAATTCCCATAAAGTACAATTAGAAGGCAACCTCTAACAACTATATCTACTTTTACTCCAAAAAGAAAAGCAAAAATCAAATGAACTACATACTCATGAAAGCTGTCACAGTGCCACATTGGTTCTACTAGTAAGAATGACTTTTAATGACAGTACAAAGAAACTTTTGTGAGAAAGTTTCAAAAAAGTAAAATAATTAAACTTTGGGTTCTTTCTCTATTTCAGAGAGAAACTAGCTGTAAATGCTTGTCCAACTGCAAACATTCTACCACTGTGCAGCTACTCAAACCCAGAGTGTTCCGTTCAGTTCTTTTATGTTTTGCTTTTAAAGAATGGTGGCAGACTCACCATACCTTAACAAACCTAATTTACTGAAATTTCCTTTCAGGATTAATCTACACATTGCATACAGTCTTTGGCATAAAAAGTGTCTTACAAAGCTAAATTAATTGGTAATTTTTTTGTGTGTGTTTTATATTCATTGAGATAAATTCTTCATTTGATTATACTCTTCCTGAAGTGAAGTAAGAGTCATGGTTCTACTTTGAAATGAACTGCTCTGAAGATTTGCATTTACAGAAAGCAAATTTTATAACTGCATTGTAAATAAATATATTTTAAAACTGACGGCAACTACTTACAATTTAACACTGATGGCAACTACTTTCAATTTAACACTCTGTACTGACTGGAATAAGTACATTACAAAGAAGAAATATAAATAAAACAAGTATGCATATGTATTTTAAATAAAAATATATACAAGTCAAAGCCAGTTTATTTTTTTTTAAAATTATGCATTTTAATATAATGCCAAGAAGATGTACACAGCTCTAATTCTTTGTACATAGAAATTGGTTAAACCACAAAAACCACCTCTGGCCCATTACACGAGCTCCTTCCCTGAAGAGAGTGAAGATTTCATGTTAATACGTCTACACCAAAGAACAACTCTTTTACTTTAGTCTTGAGGAATTGAAATTTACTGTAGTTGACCACAGGAGCTAAAGACATAAGGAGCCAGACAGTGGTTTTGTGGCCACAGCCACATTTTCAGGTCGTGTGTGTTTGCGTACGTGCACAAACATGTGAGCAAAGACAAACACGCCACGAGTGGAGCAGGATCTGTGGGAGCCAGTCTCCCCAGAGTTTGCTCCCTCAGGTAGAACTGCTCTCTGGAAGGGCAAACAGTATAAACAGATAACTTACTGTAATTTTGACATGCCCCAAGTAGCACTGACACCAAGTATTAGAAGAGTTGATCCCTATACTCCTGCTATCAGTATCCCTTCACTAACTACACTCTCATTTAGTAAAATTTCCCATTCTGGTCTCCCTACTTCCTTTCTTCAAAGGCTCCTCAGTCTGCTGTTTCATTTCTGCACTTACTTTTCACTTATTTAAACAACCCCTTTACTTTTTCATCGTTCTTCACCTCCTGTTTAATGGCATTGTGTTTTTAATCATAAGCAAAAGCATGGCCTAAAATAGTTGCTTCAAGCAAAACACATTTCTAAGCTTATAAATATCTAATATAAATACAATCCCAGAGTAGACTTCTGGATATAAACATGCTGCTATCACTGTTCTTCTTTATGTCTCTCCAGGTTTTTTTGGCCTTCTTACCAATAATAAAATAAAATAAGCTCTTGTGTTTCAGGGACACTCTCACCCCACAGGTCTGCACAGGTCTCTCACTCCCAAACTGTTCAATTGCTGTGTTGTGTCCAATGCCCTGACGAACTACAGCACTGAGACAACACACAGGGAACTGGATTCCCCTACCATCTGCTGTTGTAACACTCCAAAAGCATTTTTCTTTTTAATAAAACTCATATTTATATATATACAGTTCTTTGTATAAAATATGTATTAACACACCTGAAGCTGCACCCAATGTTTGAAAATATAAGAAATGTGGTGAAATCAGAGATCTCGAACTGGCTACAACTGAAGTCCTGTACAGCCAGTGTAAGCAAGAACATTCACAGCAGGAGCTGTTGCTATTTTCCCATATCCAAAGTGTTTTATTTACCATATACAAAGAAAAGCCATTTGTTTCTCTTTTAAATTGAGATAGACTTGTTAGCATAGACTGGCATACAATTTTAATCCTCCCAGTCTAATGGAATCTCCTCATAATGTAACTATTTGTTCAAGATTTTTGTCTCTATTTATGTGTTCTCAAAGATCATCAAAACCCACAGTAACTTCCATTTGAAATTTCCAGATGAAAGTTTTCTGGTTTAATTTTCCTTTCTGATATGGCTTAAACAAGCAAAATGCACCCTCTGTTGGGCCAGCCGTGTAATGACTCTTTTCCAAGGTCATCAAAATTCAACTGCATGGCTTACCAAATCCTGTTAGGAAGGTTTGGCTTTATCATTAAGTGTCAACTAACGTACAGGTCATGCAAACATTTGAATCAATATTATATTGGAATGAAACCAAAGCAGCGCAGAATATTAAGTGCTACTATATAGCTATTAGGAGATTTATGATCTTTTTCAAACACTACTTATATCTATAAATCTTTCTGGTGAGAACTGGAAATTCATTTATTGTAACCTAAACCAAGCAAATATCTGTACTCATTTCAGCAGCAAAGCTCAATTAACATTCACTATCACTGCAATGCATTTTTTGAGCTGGACATGGATTGCTAGCTGGCATATTAGAAAAAGCTACACACAGAAGCTCTGGAGTGTGTTTTGGATAAGGATGCTACAGCAAACTTCCAGTATGGTAGAGGGGTTATTTTGCCTATTTTCTTTTTATTAGGATGTTTCTAGGTAAGGGTGGAATTCAGTGAGGTGAAACTGGCCAGTGTATCAGAACAGAAAATGGCAAAAGGTAACATCTTAAACCTAAATATGCTGAAGCCTATACCCAGGTGAAAAAAAACCCCCTAAACTACTCAGATGAGCAAAGTGAATGTGGGCTGGTATGTGAACACTGGAGTCTAAAATTCACACCACTGTGAAGATGAAAGTTGTGTAATACATGGACGTCAAATAGAGACAATACGCAGTTTCTCAAAAACTTGAAAGGCAGATTGATTACAGAAGGTAACAAGATAGTGAAGAGAGGTGAAGAGGGAACTGAGGTGCAGGAACCAGGAGCTGAGATGCAAAATTCCCAATGTCTGCCAAGCTGTAGCAAAGGAAAGCTTCTCTGGAGCATAAGACCCCCATTTAAAACAGATAAAGAGAATACAGGCAGAACAGACTGTTGTGAAACATGACTCCTCTAAGGTCTGCACTCCTCTAAGGGACTGCCCTTTCACTATGATGTTTAATAAAATGGTATTGTGATAAAATACTTTATAATAGTAAGAAAGCAATCTTCCTACCTTGAATGTATTCAGCTGCTGATTAATAGCCTCTGTTTCCATTCCAACAGGACCTTGTGACTCTTCATGTTCTTCAGCTCTCCCAAGCAGAGTGGAAAATTCTTTTAGCTTACTGTAAAACTCCTCAACACGGCAAATAGTACTGTCCACTTGATCTTCCCTGGCTTTTGCTCTGTCTAGTAGTTTGTTGCACTGTTTATTTAGAGCTTCCAAGTCTCTCTTTACACCCACAAGATCAGGAGAAGCTTCAGCTTCTGTGGCTAGCATAATTTTACAGTTTTTATTAGCATTTTCATTATTCATTATAAGATCCTCCAACTTCTTCATGAAATGTTTTATGTCCTCTCTCTGTGATTGCAGTACCTTGAGATCTCTCCCCACTGGAGCCATGCTATCAAGTTCATCATCAAACTCTGCAAACTGAGAGAACATCTCTCGGATGCTGTTTTGGAAATGGCCAATTCCCTGAAGTTTGGTCTCCAGGAATGAGCACCTATCCTCAACTTGCTGCTTCACTGCATTGTATTCTTGCTCCAAAGATTCAGCTTGGAGCAAAAGGTCAGAAACACCTGCAGAATCAGAAGCTTCTACCACCAGGTCTTGGGCAAGCTTTTTTGCTAAATCAACATGAGGCTTTAAAGCTTGCAAGGCTTTCTGCTGGGCCTGCATCATTGTCAGGTGTTTGTTACTGAATGACTGAGGTCCCAGTGAGTCATGAGCTTCCAGATGCTCTTTGGCACTTTTAAGCTGTCTTTCAGTTTCCCTGGATGATTCCTGAAACTCTTTCAGTCTTTGTGCCATATTTTCCAAGCACTCTCTCTTCTTATGTAACTGTGCTGTAACCACTTTCACATTCTGATTCAGCACCTTAGTTTCTTCTTGAACAATTTCTTTATCTGTTTGACTTGCATTGAGCAAACTTTCAGCAGAATTATTTAATAGTTCCACCATCCCATGGTGTTTATCCAGGTCCTTCTGCCATGCCCTCACCTGAACAATAGAATCTTCTATTTCAACAGGGTTTATGCTAACTTTTAATTCACACAGGTTGTTTTGGCACTTCTCTATCCATGGTTGCAGATTTTCTACATGCTGCTTGTATTTGAGGGCTTTCTCCAGACAATCTGCTAATTTATCTTGCCTTTCTTTTACCTGTTTATTCATTTCATCCCAGTTATTTTTGAGTATGGCAATTTGGGATTGTAACTCTGCTTTGTCAGCTCCTTGAGTCTTCTGTAAGATACTCTCTCCTTCTGCAACAATTCTTTCATATGAACTAATCTGATTGGCCATCGTCTTCTTAAAATCTTTCTGTTCTTCAATTAGTGATTGCAAGGCATCAAGTTTGGCTGACACAGGACGAGCCTGGTTCAGCTCTTCTTTCTTTTTGCTTAGCCAGGCCTGAAAGTCCTTAGACATTTGCTGGAACTGATGAGAAGTGGCATACGCTGACTGAAGCTGCTGAACGTGGTTATCTACAAAGGAGAAGGCAGCACAGAGGTTCGTTATCAGAACCTGCTAGTATTCAGTGAAAAAAATAATAACTAATATTGATTCTATTATGCGGGATCATTAATTTACAGAAAGCCCATCCTTAGTATGTGGTGTTTGACTAGCAGACAACCAAGTTTCTTGCAAGGGGCAGACTCATTCCTGTAATACAGCAGAGCACTGAAGGCAGTAGGACATTAATCAAATGAGATGAGCTTATCCAGTCTGTGGAGATCTATATGGATTCCATTCAGGCAGATTTTGGCAGTAAAAACCACACAATTGTGCTTCATGGTACTACGAAGCGTAAGCACAGGGAATATTAAGTGGTATAACCTTGTAGAGTCTACATGGCCTACAGGCAATACATGTTCCTAGGGAGATTCTTTGTTCCTCGTGACCAGAGGAAATTAAAAACCTAAAACACAGGCTGCTAGGGGAAGTATGATATCACTTGCAATGCATTACTTGCTCAGTTCTGTTGTTCACAAGGTAAGGAAAGGCTGCAGACTACCAGCCCCCTTCTGTCACAGGCAGTTTTATACAATTACCACTGTGTTTCACTAAGCCATTAACTGGTGTTTGCCTAGAAATTATCATTTTGGCTTATATTCTGCCCCTATGAAGTTGAGTAGCTCGATGAACAGCATCCTCTTTTGGTATTCAGTTAAGATGCACCTGAAGGAAGACATGATGAAAGCAGCCTTGCTATTTTACTCCAAATTCTCTCCTAAACTATTTATTCACTAGACATCCCAAGCATTGTTCTTACCTTTTCAAGGTATGGGGATTCTTCTAAATTCTAATGTACAACTGTTTGGGGGTTGGACTGGATAGAGAGCTGGCACCAGGCTCAGCTCACTCAATACCTCCATCACAAAGTTTTGCCTTACTTTATGCCTTAGCTACTATTTTTCTTTAAACAAATACTAACCTGATTTTTGCTCAATATCCTTAAAAGATTTTAAGATGCTGTCTAACTGTCTTGTAAGTTCTGCTTTCAAATACTCTTCCCCAACCAGTGTTGACAGCTCTTCGCAAAGAGCTTGTGCTGCATTTATATTCTTCATTTCCTGTTCTATTTCTTTCTTCATTTCTTTAGCAATTTCCAGCTGTTGTTTCACAGCATCAGGTTGTGTACTCACAGCCAGGCTGCTGCTTAGTTTACTATCCAAGGCGCTTAGCTTATCAGACAGACTTCTGAGTAAACTTTGATACTCTGTGCTTTTCACTATAGCTTGGTCAATTCGGTCACATCTCTTCTTCAGCTGGCTGGTTAGACTGTCCCACTTTTGTGCCACAGCTGCCAGTTGATCTTTTACAATTTCATGTGAGGGTGGATGTTCACCAGGTCTCTCCAGAATCCCTTCCCCAGCCATAGTTAACTGCTCATATTGTGGCTTTCTGGTGTCAAACTCCTTAAGCAGAATCTAGGAAAAAAAAGAGGTATTTAAAAATAAGTTACTTCATGAAAAAAAGAGTGCTTCTGACAAAAAATCATGTAGGATTTGTTGTAGCTAAGCTCTCTTATTGAGTGTATCTGAGTTTAAAAGCCAGTGAAATAAATGTGCCTTCTACATAACCGGTGTTTTTTCCAAGTATTTACAGCAAAGAAAAAGAAAAAAATAAGGTGAATTTACACATCATCTAATGCAAGTTCAACCAGGAGATACAAGTAAACAATGAAGTCTGTTAATACTACAATAATTAAGTAACCACACCAAGCAAAATAAGTGCTGTTTAGTTTCAAGTAGTGTCTTCTTTCCTAGACAGTTTTGATATTTGTCTTAAGATAGAACTTCAAAGAAGGTGTATTCTGACATAATACTGCAATGTATTATTATAGAACTGAGACTATTTGGTTAATTCACAAAATGACTGAATGTGTAGTGTAAGACTTTTAAAGTTTATATCACTGGTTCTCAATTTTTTTTTTACAGTAAGTCACAGTGCTTGCAAAAGAAGGGACAAATATAATGGTTTTACTTTACAGAACATTCCAAACCCTTTCTTTTCAAGTCAGTTAGGTTGAACTTTTAAGGACTGTTAAGTGATACATGATAGTCTTAAGCCATCTGTCTAGACTTCCGAGCAATTACAAACTAATACTGAGTCATAGTATTTCACATAGTATTAGAACACAGTTCATGTTTTAAACACTTAATTTTAAATAATACTGATATTAAAGCTTTAATAACACTTTTTTCAAAAACAATTTCCCATCAGTTTAGAATAACTGGCAGTGATAGAAATGTTTGAAATTAAATTTTCTACCTTCTGCAACCTCATCTGATTTCACATTTAGTTTCTTTTGTCTGCAGTTTGCTGTGTTGCTGTCAGTAAATTATGCCACTTCTTCATTATACTCTTTCTTCTGTCTTTGACACTCTTGGCCCCGTATCTATCTACAACACTGCATTTCACTTGCCTTCATATTTTTGTTAGCTACTGGCACAGTCAAGGGAATAAAATCTCAAAAAGCTAGTTCTAACCACAGACTATGTATGAGGAATGACAGTAAAATGTCAAATTAATAAAACTCAAAGGGACATTTTTATTCCACTACAGAGAAACCACAGTATGGTCAAAACAAAAAGATGTACCAGAGGATCAATTTTTCTTTACCTGTTCTGATCTCTTTTCACTCTTATGATAATTTTTTCTTGTAATAACTGTAGTTAAGTATGACAAGCTGGTACCTAAAGATAAACAAACCTAATGGCTTATACTAAGCATGCTCTATTCTAGATGCAAAACAGTACTTTGCTAATAGCAAAAAGGCAGAGGAAACTTAAATCAATAATGTGTGTTGGCACTACTCACCTGAACCTGCTGCTTTTGTGTATTCAGCATATTAGGATCAATTGATAATGGTCCCAGCACACTGACCATTAGCTCCTTTTCTACAAGCCAGTGCTTTAGCTGAGCTTCTGCTGTCTGGAACTGGGTCAGGTAATTTGAAGACTCCTCCAGTTTTTGTTGTCTCTCTGATGTAACTTGATTGAGCTCTTTCCATTTGGAATCTAACAATGATAATGTTAACATATTGCATGTATGCTCTAGCAGATGGATTGTGAGACAGCAGACTATATATGAAACATAAACAGAGCTCTCTCATAAGGCTTCTTGCTGATTAACTCCAGATGCCTTATTGCAGTGACTCTGCAAATAACATCTTTTAAAAGTCAGACCCACATACACTTGGATGACAGTCAGCCACATGTGGAGTTCTTAGAGCAATGAATATACAACATCTAATAAAATTGGATTAGAATATTACTAAACAAAATACCCCCAAATTTAGACTTTGGTCTCAAGAAGGCAAAGGGTTGTACTCGGTTATAATTCAGGTGCCTGATTTAGATAGACAAATCTCCCTGCTTACTCAGTAAAAAAGCCCCATACATTTTCAAGGGTGATCAGAAGCCCAAAATTAGGCTTCAACTCTGAATAGCCCTCTGAAAAAGCCTAACTCTTTCAAATGTCTGTATCATTCATCTAAAACCATTCATCTAAAACATCTAAACCACATACCTAAGGATGGGCAATGAGAATACTTCTGCACATAGGTATTTCAAAAGCTTAGGTTCACACCTATGCCAGTCTGTGGTCTTTGCCACTATGGTAAGTGGCTCCCAGAGCAGCCTTTGAGATTTAGTCTTGTAACTTCCCCCTTCCTCTCTCTGATACTGTCAGTGCTTGCTTGGTCAGCTCTGGTATTTTGCTAACTCTCCCTTTCCCTGATTTTCATCCCTCTTTTTCACAGTGCCTTTTGCTGCTTTATAGTCCTCTGCTAATTTTGTATTCATCCACTTTCAACACTACTAAAGGTCTGTTGGAGACCTTACCTGCTACTTAAACTTTTCAGAGTTTCACTTACAAGCAGGAAAGACTGGAAAAACTCCCAGATTGAAAATTACTGTTTATGTAGTGATGGAAATGCCTATCACTATGAAACAAGACTGACATACAATGCTATTGACCTATAATTTATTTAAAATATGAGTAACAAAAAAAATTTAAAAGCTCATGACAATTAGGCACTGCAATATCTCAAAATCTATTGATCAAACATGGTAATTTTCTTTTTTTATTGGCTATTTTTGGATTCCTTTTTTGGGGAGGCAAAATTTATATAATCAGTTTTAAAAAACAGCAGAAAACCAGCAAACCCACAAAAAGCCAAAAGCCACCAGTTCATGGCGAAAAAAAGCATGCAGAAGAGCACTAGCAACAACTCAAACCATTCTTTACACGAAATTAAAATCAGCTTAATTTGTTGTATTTTGTAAGAAGAGCAAAATATGTATCTGGAGCAGTAACTGGCCTGTCAAGTTTTGGCTGCACACAGTTTGAAAAAGATAAAGCCTCTCAAACAGGGAGTCAAGCTATAGCCTCTGCACTAATAAAACTTCAAAGGCCATGGACATCACTGGAATTATTTCAGATCTACACTCTTGCAAAGGGAGTTATTTCCACAGAATTTAAGAGGTAAGAGGAAACAAGGTATTAAAAATACTAGTCATTGCTAATAAATTAAAAAACTCATAATAAAACAACTTCCAAATCAGTCTGAGCTATAATACAGCTTTACTGAAGTACCTATTTTATCCAACGTTTGTCTCCACTTGGGTGCCTCAGGAGAGTCAGGGTTCTTCTCCAACAGCTCTGTAACTTTGTCCTTTAGTTCCTGCACTTTATTTGCACTTTGTTTTAATTCAGTTTCAAAGAGCTGAAAATTTAGGTGATAGAATAAATAAATAAATAAGAGAATAAAGAAAAATGGTAAAGTTTGCAGTCCATAACACTGAGGTGCCAAACATGAAGATAAAAAATAGCCTGTATATACTACTTTTCTGCTATGAATCTCAAAACACATTGTAATGACTTAAGTTGCTAGTCATTTTTTTTGGAAGAGAGAACCTGAGAGATATAAGCAATATTAATAATTATTGTTTAATTTAAACAAGTGACAGAAGTAGAAGAATTCAGATAAATAAGATTTACTATGTTCCATCACAGTCACATCTACTTGGAATCTATTTGTGTACAGAAGGCAAACTGACTAATGCAAAGTACAGTTCCCAGCAGAAATAACCCAGCTAGCACTGACAGAGAGGAGTGTGGTGTGGCCTCATTTACCTCCGTAGAAGTCCTGCTATCACAGACAAACTATTTTGTGTAGTTTGCCTAAACCCATAGTTTAAAGAGAATCAGAGCTTTAAATGTAAACTTAACAGAACACTGAGATACCCCAGCAAATCCTAATTAATGCTGTTCTTGCAGACAGAAGTGAACATTTCTTTTACGCCTGGCAAAGGCTCTTATATGAATGTCCTTAAGTAATAAAGCTTGCCTCATGGAGCTGCTTTTTAATTATCCAAAACTCGCAAAAAATAAACACTGAACAAACTGTACTTGATTTAAAACTTCTAGTAAAAGGTCCAACTGCATCAGATGACTCTTGCCTGAGCACTCAGTTTTCCAACTATTTGTGAATACTTTTCTATTACTACACTGCAGGTTAGATGATCATGTTAGCTTTGCACGTTCACTGTTAAGAAAAAAGAGCTGGTTTTCTTTCACACTTAGTGTGAATTTTAGGATTGAACGTTATCCAACTCTGAGGAAGTTGGTAGCTGGACAGGTTAATTTTTAAGGGTGACCTGCCAAATATAAAAGAAACTCAGTTAAATTAAATTGTGTCTTTGTTTATAGCCAATCACAAGCAAGAAAAGAATTTTCCCTATCCATTACGTCTCCCTTTACAGATGAACCTTACATGTGTAAATATTGTCCTTCACTGCTAGAGAGGCATATGTCTCCAATGCTGAAACAGGACAGAAGCTTACTGCTGATTCTGTGGTTTTCTCATATCAATTAAAAAGGGGGAAGGAGACTGTTGTGCAGCTATATAACTTAACAAGCATGACAGGGCTGCTGAAGAGAAACACTGCCTTGGAAGAGACATAAGCTGCTGCAGCTGCAGAGACCGGGAGGTCTGTGGAGCGTCAGTGAACCAGCAGCTGCAGAAACAGCTTTTGGACAGATACAGCCCTTCAGATAGTACAAGTAATCTATTATATACCTCTAAACCACAAAGATAAAAAAAGTTTATTGCATAATCAGTAGAGCCTCACCTTTTCAAACTGTCCACCGAAATTATTATTCTCTGACCTGCAAAACTCATTCTCTCTGACACAGTGCTCCTTTACTCCACTGACACAGTTTGCCAGATTTGCCCTAAGCCTGACTAATATGCTTAGTAGGATCATTTAAATACTCTCTGCAACATTAAGCTAGGCTGAGGTACCAGTTATTTCATAGCATCTGCCTAATAACTACAAGAAAAAGTATTTCTTTGAAGGCACAAAGTACCTTATGTTGCTCAACTTGGGCTTTAACCGCTTCACTATCTGTTGGAGCAGCTTCCCAGTCTGATGCAGTTTTGTCCATTTTTTGCAACCAGTGCATCATTGAGGCTGATTCTTCCTGAATATTTTGCATTTTTGAAAGCATACTTTCTAGTTCTGAAATCTTTTCATTCAATAAAACTCCCAAATCTTCATAGCTGTGATTTACACTAGACATAGCTTGTTGAACAGTCGTCAGTTCTGGAAAGAGAAGTGCACGAAGACTATTAGAAGTTACAAGCCCTTGAAACAATACTGCATGGATTCTAAACAGAGTTACACCAGCTAACAGTCCCCCAATAAGAAGTCATTGAGTATGTTAGAGTTATTTCCAACCCACTCTAAATGTGGCAACACTACCTCTGAATGAGCTAATATAAGTTCCCATTTGCAAGAGCTTCTTATTTCACAGAAATCATTATTTCAGTACATACAAGTGCCCAAACACATTTCAATCTTCGTACACATTGCTATTTTAGTATTTTAAGTAACAATTCCATGACCAAAAGTTGAATATACTGGGCTACATTTCATCTACTATAAAGTCCTTAAATAAAAGTTCTTTGGTTTCTACAAAAGAGATGGTCACAGTGATACCAATGTATATAAAACGGGTGTCTTTGTATACATAAATTTGTGTATACGCATGTTGTGAATGCTGACGGGTATTAAAGTTTCAAACCCCATAGAAAGGTATTTCTCAAAAGTCATGTCATCTATTAAAATAGCCATCCCTGTATACATTTATAAAAGTATATATTGATTCAGAAAACAAGGCCAGATTTGGTTGGTCTTCAAAGAAAATAATGAGATAGGTATTGTTACAATTACTTATAATATCATGGCCCTAGTCAGTGTAGTTGTCTTATGTGATGGTGATGTGAAACTTCAGTCTAATAATGACTGCTACAAGCAGATTTACATACAACATTTGAAAAATGCATCCATATTCAACAGCAATTGGCAAGCAACATTTCTTTATCACATGCTGACATTTTTACTGACCTTTATTTTTCAAGAAGTCCTGAGTTCCTGGAGCTCCTCCTTCACCATTTAATATTGTGCCACCTGTGGATCGAAAGACATGAAGCCTCTTGCTCATCTGGGCCTTTTCCCATCAAAACCCCAGCACTGCATTTCCTCTTCAAAACAGCATAATCCGCAGCTGTCATTACAACATCAAGAATGGAGCTCCAGCCAGCCAGTCCCGTAAGTGGTACCACACACACAGAGCAGCTGGGTGTGTGTACATGCATGCGCTTAGAAGCGTGCACATACACAGATGTATAAGCAGTCCTACTGCTCACAGTTCTTTACTAAATAACTGACCAGGGCCACAGGTTTGTGCCCTAGCTATGAGGCCTATTCACATCCACACTGCCAACATCACTTCCTTCCTCTCCCCAAAAAGACCCTGTTACTGAGAACACAGTTTTACCCAGCCATGATGGGTACAGCCTGGGAGAGGACTACCTGGCAAACGCTGCAACTGAGGAGAGCACTAAACATTAAACAGCAAAGAGACCTAGAGTGGTCATTGCAGACACCGCAACCAAAGGCACTGCGTACTCAGGACACCTTTACCCACCAGGGAAGTGGCTGAGATACCATTCCTGGAGGTATTTAAAAAACATGTATATATGCCGCTTGGGGACATGGTTTAGTGCTGGATATCATGATCTTGAACGTCTTTTCCAACTTAAAATGATTGTATGGTTTATCAGCATTGTAACTCTGCACAGAAAGCTCTCGATACCAACTGGATTAATCCCTCCCTATCTTGTCATAAGCAAGACTCAAGCATGTGCTCCATGATAGGAATTGCAACCTGGCACTTTTACTGTTACACCTCAAGTCCTTACTGTCAGTCGGAGGCAGCCACTCACCGAGGCAGCCCTACCAATTAAACATAATATCAGAGCCTCTGAAACCAGAGCTAATGGGCTTTGTGAAATGGAGTCAGACCAAAGAGCAGGGCCACATGATCACACTGCAGAGAACTGCAAGGAGACTCATTTCCCACTCTCCTGCACATATGTATTCCCAGATGAGCAATTAACAGAGGAAGATCAATGGTTGCCTTGGAAAAGGCTATTCATCCACGCCCCGGTACCAGCTGGACAGTGAGGACCACATTAGTGGCAGCTGGAGGATGGCAAGAGAAAGCAAACCGGATAAGAGAAGTCACAGGCTCCAGCAAGAGTCTTGTAGATCTTCACGCTCTATTAGCTGGACTCTGGTATTTATATGTGTGATAAACTGATGCACAGTACAGCTCTTGATAAGGAGGGCAAATGTTCTGGTCTGGAGGATTATAGCTGCTCTTATGTGATACCTATTTAACTATTTTTCTAACTGGATGCATAAGAGTAGAAAAAGAGGCAGAGGAATGAGCCCAAATACATCATAGAAGATTCCAAAATGTTCTTTGAAAGATTTTTATTTAAAGTTAAAAAAAAAGAAGGAAAAAAAAGGAAAAAAAAAAAGAAATTAACCAAGAGGCAGCTATTACAAAGAGATATAAGAAAGAAAATGTTCTACTTTTGCCCAGTAGGTATCCTCTGTCAGTCCCCAACCTCCCAGTCATTTGCAGATGATCAATGAAGGCCAACACACTTGAATTTATTTCCAGACCTAGGCAGTTCAAGAACGGATTAAAAATGTGGTTATGGCCATTAAAACACCCAACATCTTTGAACTATGTCTGGAATAATACGTGGCAGGTTTCTGCAAAGCAAATTAATATTTAACACTAGAGTAAAAAATAATAATAGAAATAGACTTGCTATCTTTAAATTATGATTACCAGTAAAATAGAATTCAGCTGAATGTCCAGACAGAAAACACATTTCAGCCCAGGAAAATTATGCTGGGTAACAAAGTTGATTCCCTTCTGTCCTATTGTTTCAACTAAAACACTGACTAATACTAATTATGATATGATATTAGGATGAGTACATTTATCTAGGCTCACTTTTTACATAAACCATCTCCTCACTACCCTTCTAGCAAAAACTCCACGACTCTGCAAACCTTTCTCTGTTTTCTTGGCACCACAGAATAGCCTTTTGGGCATTAAATAGGTATCTCTGTGCAGATACATCAGTGTTTTCAAAACAAGGTTTGTATTTCTCCTGCTTGCAGAAGACTAGATGGATATGTGAAGCACTGAACACTGATCAGAATAAGTCAATTTCTCATTATCAGAAGCTTTCTGGGATGAGGTGAAGGCAACTGTGATACTGTAATTTTATTCACTATCTGAGAATTATGTAACAGCTCTAGGGCATGTTAATCATTTACATCAGTGCACTTTTACATTATTTGGGCACAGTAAAACAACGAGAATGTGTGCTGAATTACTACAGTAGCTAGACCATTTAAATGAGAATCACAGCAAGCAATGGTCAGAGGAGACATGGCTAAATGTTTTCTCACAAGCCATAATATTCAGAATGCTAATTTGTTGAGGAGAATAAGCTTGCCAGGTCTCTCCCTTGGAGAGATGTCCCTTGAATGGGCTGTGACAAGCTTATCTCAACTGTCCCCTGGAGAGATATCACTTGGAAGGAGCAGTCCTCCCTGGTCAGGGTGAGATCCCACCACGCTTTGGTGCCCATGTAAATTCCTTGTAACCCACTGGTCTTTCCCCTTTGGTACCACCCTCGCTTTCCCCCCGTAAAAACCACAGCTTCTGCCCAGCTGAGGGGGGAGTTGTCGTTCCTGGCCCCCTTCACAGAGTGCTGGACAATAAAGGCTGCCTCTGTGGAACCGCCACACGGTGCTCCTGTCCCTCTGTCCCTGAGTCGGCCTGGGGTTACCTTGCAAGGCAGGGCTGAAATCACTGAGCTGAAATCACTGCTAAGAGCTGATCACTTACAGCCACAGGCTGTCCCCTGGCTGAGGTTTCTCAGCAGCTGGAGGATTGCCAGTGACTCCTAGAAAGCTGTCCCTTGCGGGACCTCTCTCTGGGAAAGCCGTGGCATCTCGGGTCGGACTAATAGAGCCCCCGCGGCCGTCGACGACACTAATCCAAGCGTGAAATAATCTCAATTTTTGTCTTAAAAGTTTTAAAAATTCCTGAAATGTTAGGCTTACCTGATTATACAAAAGCATACCTGATTTGGCAACTGCCCTCAGTTTTGCAGGAGAAGTCACAGCAGTGATTAGGTTACACAGCAAAGTTCCTCTGCTATTCATTTTCTGCACTTCAGGGGCCTTTAATGTCCACTCATCTTTTAAATTCTGGTTAAGAAAGTGATTTGTTCATTACAAAACTGACTTCAGATTTATGAGACTCAGTGTACAGAAAGGAACAGCTTTGCTACTTGGGAATCTGCTGCAACACATACAAAGCAAATGGGAATGTAAATGCAGACTGCAAGCCCCCTAGTCCCAATTACTGTGACTCTTTACACCTTAGGTCTGTATTTCAATATTAATCATAGATGCCTTATTTCCTCAGCCAGATTTCTCTTCTTCTGCAATGGCTTACCAATGTATCTTCCAAAGGTTTCTTTAACTCCTCTGTATTCAGAGAGGGCTGTGCTGCTGGAATTCGTTCTGTTGTCTCTTTTATCCATTTCTTTAGTGATTCTACAAGGAGCTCAAAAGTATCCATTTCTGTCTGACAAGATGATACATCCTCTTCTCTAGACAAATAAAGACAAAAGAATGACTGTATTCCTTCTAATAATAAAACTAACAAATATTACCAGTCTGGTATTACTCGTCCTAAAATACCAAGTGTCAAAAAGCTAATTTTATGGATATAAGCAGAATGTGCAAAATCTAGTCTTACTGTAAAGGTAACTTCTGTGGAATCTCTTAGAATTTATCAGTTTTCCTTTGCAGCCAAATGGTACTCTAAAACAATATGCATAAGCAGCAATTTATGTTCTATCAGAGAAGGGGAGAAGTAGGGTTTTCTTAAAATTGCCAAGAACCATGTGAATGTCACAAAATTTGAAAAATTATTTATCTTTATGGCCCTTTTTAGAGCTCTTGAGCCAGACAGACTAACTACAGAGGCATTTTCAAATAGAATCTTTTTCTTTCTATAAAAAATCCCTCACTTAATCTGGTTAACTGCCATATCTTGAGATTGCATGCAAAAGGATAGCAGTAATCACAACATTCACGCTGTGTTATTAGCCAAAGTGGAAACATTTTGATTATTCAACTTACTTTTCCTTTATCGTCTCCTCTACCTCTTTGAATTTCTTGGACAAAGCATTTACTTTTTCTAATACCAGTGCTTTATCTCCAGGAAGAGCATGGAATGAAAGTTCTTCAAGGAGCTTCTTCAAAACTTCCAGATCCTTCTTGTGTTGTGCCAATTCTACACTAGCTTCCTGAAAAATAGGATTACATTCTTCATATTAGACTTTACAATCACTTGTTCAAAATCAAATTCTTGATTTTAGCTAACCAACCAAAGCTGGGAAAAAACATGCCTTGTTCCTTATTCAATCACTTAGATGAGTTAGACTAAGAATGCACAACACATACAAATTGAACGCTACAGTACCTGCATGTATTGAGACACTTCACTAACATCCTTTCTTGGTGCCTCCGTCTCACTGAGTGCCTGGTTTTTCTCATCTAGAAATGACTGAAGTTTTTCTGACAGACCTTCAAATAACTCCACTTTAGTCTTCAATTCCTCCATTTTCATAAGCTTCTCTCTATGCTTGTTACTCGCTTCAGAAAACCGTCCTGCGAGTTCACTCATTTTAGCTTGCAGTGTGGATGCAGTGGATGGATCTGCTGTTTCCATGAACTTCTTCACTTTGTCATTCATAGTGTTTATACTGCTTTGGCGACCTGCAATGTCTTGTTCTAGCATCTGAAACATACACAAACTTCGTATTACTTGCAACTACATTTTAAGAAGTAAAATTCGTCTACCACATAAAGCAACAAATCAGTACAGCTAGACCATCAGTATAATCGACTTCAGCTACAAAAATCCTTACGTGCAGTTTCATTTCACACAACAGTTTTTAGTAAGTATTTTGAATCCATTAAAGGTGATAACCTAAGATTTTAATTCTTTCTTAAAATCTGCATTATCAAACAAATGTTTCTTCTTTCAAAGAATGCTACTTACAATGCTTTTACTAATAATATCCTGAATAGCAGCAGAATTCAAAGGCACTTGGTCTTGTTCTTTAAGGCTCTTTTCAACTCCTTCCATCCAATCCAGCATTTCATCCAAACCATCCTGCACACTTAGGGATCGTGTCAGAGTTACTTGAAGCTTCTCATTCCTTTCATTCACGGATTTGGATAAATTGTCATATCTTTCCATGATATCATCTGATAATAAGAAAATGTATTTCAATTTTTTTCCTCTAGCCAAACTAAGCTTTTAGCTCACTTCACCAGTTCTCACCAGCTGAGTCAAAAATTGCTATGTTAGAATGAAGAAAAAAAAGTCAGCTTTAGTCAGTAAAAACATGGAAGCAAAGACCAAACAGAGCCAAGAAACACACCAGACAAGGGAAATGAGGGAGTAGCATACAGCTGTAGTTGCCCAGTACTAGAAGCTGGTTTCCATGTAGCTCTAGTTTAAGACAGCTGTTGACTGTTCCCAAGAAATAAAATAGCAGAGCATTAAGACAGGTCTTCTACAACTATGTTTCTTATGCTATTGTGAGACCTGAGAGGTTCTTCCAGATGGTTCTTCATTAGACATCCAACACTTTTGAGATAACTCTCTGAAAGTTACAAGCTCCATGTACCTCCTACAGAGTTTTATCACCAACTCCAAAAAGTCAAGCTACAGTTGTCTTATTTTGTTGTTCTGCAAGTTATTTATGGGATTCCATGAAGAGGCAGTTGTGTGATACACAGAGAGAGCCTTCAAACTTCAGACAGTGATGAATGTCATGCTGTGCTACTTCTCACAACTTATAGGAAAGAGTATTAAGTGTAGGTGGTAAGGGTTTGTTAGTGACAAGTTTTTCCTGGCTCATGTGAGAGGAGGTCAAGGGCTGCCCCATGGAAGACACAGATGGTTCCAGCCAACTCCAGCTCACCCATCACAGGGCACAGCTGAGCTCCTCAGCCAAACTGGCGGTGCTGCTAGAAATGTATTTAAGAAAAGGGAGAACACTGCACGGGACTGAGAAATGAGGGAAAAGAAAGTATGAAAACAACGCTGCAGACATGAAGGTCAGAAAAGAAATAGGGAGAAGAAAAGGTCCAGGTGCTGGAGCAGAGATTCCCCCGAAGCCTGTGGAGGATGGAGGAGCAGAAAACCACACTGCAGCACATAGAAGACCCCATGCTAGAGGAGGTGGATATTTCCTGAAGGAAATGCAGCCTATATCCACACTGGAGCAATATTAGCGCGAAAGATTTCAGCTTGCGGAGAGATCCCTCACTGGCGCAGGGGAAATGTGTGAGGAGGAAGCAGCAGCAGAGAAATTACAATCACCCATTTCCCATCCACGCTGCACTGTTTGGCAGGGAGGAAGTGGGAGCAGCTGGGAAGGAAGGAAGGAGTGATGGTAAGCCTGGAAAAGAGTGGGGTGGAGGATAGTGTTGCTGTGATTTGTCTTCGAGTCTCATTTCCCAAACCTATTTTATTTGGCAATAAATGAAAGTTAATTTTTGTCAAGTCAAGTCTATTTTGTCCATGCCCAGTAAATGGTAAGTGATCTCCCTGTCTTTATCTCACCCCATGGGCTTTTCCGTCTTAATTTTTACTCCCATCCACTTGAGCAAGGGGAATGAGAGAGAAGGTGGGTGGGCATCTGGCAGCCAGCCAAAGTCAACCCCTTCATAGACAGTTTCTTCAAGCTGGAAGGAAATAATTCCTAAGCTAAGCAAACTTCAAATAACTGCCTGTAAACAGGTTCCTTGGAGTCATGTTTCTCTGGAGAATTTATGATCCTCAGCAAATCACTACTTCTACTCGGCAATCTCTATTTCTGTAAAAAGAAAAAAACCAAAATGGCAGTGAAAAGCATATGGATCAATGTAGAAGAGAGACCAACAATAAAGTTGCTGTGTTGTAATGACTTATGACTCAACAAAACACGGACTTAGACAGTGACACAAGAATGTGGAAGCTCTATAATTTCTCTGCATGCACACACAAGTGATAAAAAGAGATATTAAAAAAAAGCAAATATTTTACCCAATGTTTTCTGAATCTCATCTTTGTCTGGTGTCAACTCTCCCCTTGTGTCCAATAACACTTCAGCAGCTTTTTTCAGTTTTTCTACAGCAATTTGGTGGTTAGACACTTGTCCCTGAAGAACCTGCAAAATTCCACTATTATCAGTTACGCTTTTCAGTACAGTTGATATTTACATAAGCAAGGCTTGGGATGCACCACAGAACCTAAACTTACTGCTGGGAATAAACTAACTCAATTTGTGACCTCTCCTTAAGAAAAATCCTGACTGGTGGTTATGGCTGCTGTTAACCTGTTCATTCACCATCTTTTTTACCTTGTGTTTTAGAATACTTGTCTGACTCAACTTATTTCTTGTATGTAACTTCAAACGTGTCTTTTGGTTAATTGTTTCTAAAGACCCCTTGTACAGACTACATTATAAACATATTTTTCAACTCAGCATCTAAGAACAATTCAGAGGGAAAAGCATACATTCAACAGCAGCAGTTACACATTCACCACCAGTGGTATCAACAAAGAATCAGGCTGATATTGTAGTGTAAACAGGAATAGCTTGAAACAAGGTTATTGCCTTCACAGTCAGGAACCCCTAAAGCAGTGTGGCTAAATTTTGCCTAGGTTTGTCCATCTAACCAAGGAACACATGTTCAGAGACTAGCCCAGCCATTATTTGCTCCGGAGACCACAAAGACAACAAGGCTGAACCAACTCCTAGTGGCTTTGTCTCTCTAGCGTGTAGGAGTACTTTAGGCTAAACAATCTTTAAATTATTTCAGGCCTCTGTACTAGTGTTTGTTTTGATTCGCTTGAACTTTATACAAGCCCAAAGTGAAGAGATGTCTCATATATTTTTTGATATTCATTGATACTCAATGAATATATGAATCAAAAGGTAATCCTATGTGCCCTGTCAGCACAAAGAAGTCATGCCAGTGCATTCAGCACTGGTACCCAGAGCATAAGAGTGTGTCAGAGCACAGTACCTCATCTTGCTGACCCATTTGACACAATGGGCCTCAGAGAGACCTGAAGAGGCTTAGGCTAGTACTTGTGCAGAAAGAAAAAGAATAAAAAAGAAACAACAATAAAAGAAAGAAAAAAAAAGATGTACCAGAAAACCTTGTATGCTAACAGAAGGCAAGCAAGCTGATGCCAGAGGCAGTGAAGAATATTCTGAAGAACAGTTAATCCCCATAAAAAGATTAGACCTCACCATGCTGCCAAGGTCTGTGTCTAGCTGGATTATCAGCTGCATGCGTTGGCTACAAGGGACAGCTTTAACTTGCAACACCTGACTTCCTCAAAATACTCTTTGTTTTGCTTTCATTAATTGGCTTTCTTTCTTCAGCCTCCTGTTTTTTTCTCTTCCTTTGAATCTTTTGACATTTTGTACCCTCTCCCTTCTTCCCAGCTCATAGTCATTGAGTGCTCTTTTGTGTGGCAAGTAATCCATGTAGACACTTCATAAAAAGAACCCTAGTACTCACTCCTTTTGTATTACTTGCATGAAAATTTGCATTATAGAGAATATAATTCATTTTGGCATAAGGAACAAAAAAGTTTAAATGAAGCTTCAAATTGTAATTGGTTTTATTCCTACTCTTCTTGTGCTTGGAAGCACAAATGTACCTAAAACATTCAACTGTTAGGAGTTCACAATGTACACTTTTAATTTTCTTGCCTTAAATACGGCTGTGATTTGACTCCTTTTGCTGTCATGCACTAAAGTGTTGGGCATCTCCAGAAGCCAGTTTGAAAGATACCGTAGGTAAAGGTAACTACTGCTCAGACTGATGTAAGCGAAATGGTTAAAGCTATTTCAAAAGCTATTGACTATCATTTTTCAATAGTAAATGTGTCTGACCTGCACTGATACTTCACTGAGCACAGACAAAACAGCGAGGAAGTGCCTGACCAATAGTCTTGCTCACTAAAAAACAAATATCTTGCATTTTATTTATAGTATAGGTGATTGAATTTGTTTATGAAAATATAACAGTCAGTTGAAAGATGACAGACTGTATGAAACTTTATATAACTCACCATATACTTCTAAAGCCTTCTCAAAATTTACACTTTATACAGGTAGCCAGAGTTTTACCTTCGCAAGCTCTATCACTAACTTGTCTTGCTGATACTCGGATTTACATAAAGTCGTGAGTTACATCCTCAGTGGGGAAAAATAAAAAATACCATTTTTCTACGCAGCACAAATTATGTTAAATTCACTCTGCTGGGCATATAGCACTGGGTGCAACTGAAACAGGCAAACAGACTACTCACTGTTCACCTGATCCCTTTCATAATGAAGTAACATGCAAATGTGAACAGAAAAAAAATCAAGAGTCACAGATAACAATCAAATGGACTTCTCTATTTGGAACCCTATCCAAGCCTTATTCTGATAGCAAACCATAAACCCTAAATCCTTTCTTAGTTCAAAAACTTTCCAGATTTCACCTTAACATTTGCTAAGTGATAGAAAACACATCTTGCTTTCACCACTGCTAATGGTATCTTGGTCCTCCATTTTTTTTCACCCAGTGCTTTTCAGATATTCCTCTGGACAGCCAGATTTCAGAACCGTAGAAGCTGTATGCCCACATGCAAGGCAACATTTTGGCCCGCGGCCACTTGGATTATATTATAACATCCTGTTTTTCAGACAAAAAGCAGTTCCTTTTAGGACAAAAGTACTGCTGCATTTTAAAGCTTTTCACCTTGGTTTCTTCGATTTGTCTTTGGAGATTTTTGGGATCCACTGCAATTGGCTCTGATAGTTGTTTGTTCACAGCTATTTCAGAGGCCTGAAGTCCTGACAAAAGTCCAGATGAGGCATCTTCATAATGCTGGTATTTATCCACCAGATCTTTAAGGTTATTTCCAAGGATGCTACACTAAAAGAGTAGAAAAGAAACAAGCAAATATGCAGGCATTAAGCTGTGCTGCATACCAATCTCAAAGTCATACATTCCTTCCCATAATACGGCATCATTTCTTCCTGCCATCATTTCATTGTCTAACTGATTTCTGAACTAAGACATGACAGCTGGGCAGGCTATGCAGGTCTTAACAGTTTGTGCTCCTAAAGCGTGATTTAGGATCAAATAACTGATGCAGGTAGGAAACTGGAATCTTACTTGCTGTACTAGAATAGGAGAAGCTTCAATAATAATTTTTGATTCACCAATATAAAGATTCTTTATCAGAACTCTGGCACCAAAAATGTAGAAAGCTAATGGAAAGTAGAAATGTAGAAAGCCAGTGGAAGCTAGAAATTTTTTCTAAAAGTCAGAAGAGATGTGTATGTTCATTAAAATACAGACAGTGGGGTACTGTTTTATAACTACCTTACCTGCATAGTTAATCCAAAGTGATACGATTGGGTATTGCACACATACTTTGTTATTCACTTAAAAATGTCATCTGAACAAGATCCTATTAATCCTATATGTTAGGATGCCCCAAAATATTTACAGTGAATTGTCACATTAAAAAGTCTGAAACTCTTTCAGACTTTCTGGAGATGGTTTCACAAGCAAAATCTGATTGTATCAAGTCATAATATTTACAAATAGTTACTTTAAATATTTATATTCTGAACCTTCCAGACATTGTGTGGTACTTGGTCTCCATCTGGTGGGCAGACATAGAACATTCATATTTATATAACGAGTTTACATAAAGAGAACTGACTTTAAGATTCCTTCAACATATTGGCCTATGAAATCATGTCTCATACACGTGCAAATACATATATATAAAAGTAAAAGCAATCTAAGTATTTATTAAAAGCAGGAAGCTTTTACGAATGGCAAAAAAGGTTACTACAAATTCATTTACAACTCAGAAGATCTCACTAATTTTGGACAATCTCACTTTTTAGAATTCTGTCCTTAAAGACTCATAAGGTCTACTTTATTCTCCATATTTATTGTCAAATATTTAAAGCATGTCTATTATAACTCTGCTAAATGTATATACGGAAAGAATAGAATTTGGAAAAGTGACAAATAAAGCTGCTGGCATGGGATTTTTATGTGCTTAAAAATAAGCTCTCTGAAATTTTTTTAATGAAATCTTTACATTCACATGCAAACTGATTCAATAAACCAACTGGAGGTAATCTAATATGTCAATATAATTGTCAATTTAGCTTCCCTATTCACACCAGTTAAGCGGGAAAAGGAAAATATGCTTCTGTAAATGGAGAGCTGCATTGACAAACTGAGAAAACAAGTTTTACACTGCTTTTTTAATCATGCAATCAAATATATGTCTTTATAGAATTTACATTTCTGAGCATGAAAGCCTCAAAGAGATAAAAATTTCCAAAGATGGCCACTGTTGCAGACCAGCACTGTACCATACCACTGGGCATTAAAGCTCCACTAAGGAGTTTGAATCTATGACCTTAGTAAATCATGAAATAGCACATTCAAAGGCTACTGATAGCAACTCTCTCTTCAATGGTTCAATTAATAATTATCTCAGAAGTTTACAGTTCTGGAATATTATCAGTATTGAACAACACTGTTGGTTTTTTGAAAACAGCTGGAAATTTGGCATGTGAGACTAGCTGGTGATGTTTGTCTAGTTCTATCAGACAAATTCCATACATGAACCTGGCACAGAGAGCTAGATTAACTTCCCTCTCTAAGGTACATGGAGGATTTTGCACTGCTAATTACTCATTAGTTAGACACTAATCTGAGATTGTTAAGGATAAAATGTTTACTTGGTAGAGCAGTGGAAAAGAATTGCTGTCCTCAAATCACTAAGTTCTTTCATGCCTAGTGCTGACAACAAAGGTCACACTGGGACAAAGTATTTCAGGATACAAAAAAACCTTACCTGTTATTTTTGGCATAGTCTCTCTCTTTTTACACTCATTTTATTAGTAGGGAGCCCAGTAAATAAGCAGTTGTGGGAAATATTGCAAGTAACATAAAGAAACACTATACATCTGAAAGTATTACAATTTCTTTCCACCCCAAAACATTACTCAGGACATTCTGAGCTGCCACAATCTCAGAGGCTGTTTAAGGCTGGAAAGAACAGTGAAGAACTCTGGTGTAATTTCTTCCTTATACCACAAAGTAGAAGGTATCATCCATTCAGACCTTTAATAGTCTGACACTTGACTAAAGTAGATCTTCTAGAAAACCATCTTGTTCTGCTAACGTCAAGAAACAGAATTTACAACTTTCCCACAGTGTTTGTTTCATCAGCTAGCTCCTGTCTACACAAATTGCTAAATCAATTACAATAGTCATTCCTATCCAGTATAAGTAAAACTTACCTTAGTATAGAGAGATTTGAAGCGATCTGAAGCTCTATCCAGTTTATTTTGCACTTCAGCATATGTAGCCGAAGTATCGATACCATCTTTGTCAACCTTCACACCATCTCTTTTGCTACATGACCTCGCAGCATCCAAAACTCTTTGCCCAGAAATTGTAATATAGCGTAAATCGCCTTTGTGAGATATAACATCTTCTGAAAAACTCTTCTGCCTTTTCAATTTGACCATAATACCACTGAAGTCAGAAGCCCCTGCCTCCAAATTGTCCACTTCTTGTTCTGCCTGCTGCAGCCAGGTTTCAAATTCACTATAGTCTGCATCGAATTTCTCCAGTTCTTCTCTTAGAGAATGGGTCAATTTCATTTTTCGTTCTGATTCAGCCAAAGCAGTCTCATACTGAGCCTTCAGCTCTTTCATGTTCCTTTGCATCTTGTCTTTTTCTTCAGGGGTGAGGTAGTGCCCTTGTTTCTCAAGGAGTGCCTGAGCAGACTGAGTTGCTACTATGACAGCCTGCTGCTGGGAAATAATTTTCTCATGTTGAGCCTACAAATAAAAGAAGAATAAATTACAACCAGCACCTTCTCACATGGTTCCTTAGAAAAGGACATGTAAAACAATCAAAATGATAAAAGACTTCTCTAATTTTCATATTATTTATTTATAAACTCCACATTTTCTCAGTAATTTAAGTGAAAGTGTGACTCTCGGTCATCATATTTCTGTGCAGTTAACATATTTTACAAAACATTCAGTGGTAATTTTTGCCAGATGTACAGACCATAACCATATGGAAAAGTTCAAATATGATTGCCACTTCAGCAGTACCTGGATGTATATATCATACAAGCATTTTCCCCTGTACTTCCAAAAGACAACTTTGTAGAGCAAAACCAGACACTATCAATCTCTTTACTGTTTTTCCTAATAAAATAATTTGCTTATTACTTAGTATTTATGGTAGTGTACTTAGTGTAACCAAAATTTTTCTAGTTCTCTGTCTCAAAATGGGATTTAACAAATTAAACATTCAAAGGTAGGCAGCTTTCCAAATCAAAACTCTCCATGTCCCATTACTTATATTGTAGCTACCATTACAGACAAGCAGACCTAAAGGAATGAAAACATCAAACATGGTACAGATACTTTCTTCTTACACTCAGTGAACAAAAACTATTACTTGGGTTTTTAAATTTCATTTTTCAGAATCAAGAGCCACGATTCCTATCAAATATAGTTAGTCATAAAACAGGTCTAGTTGACATAAAAAAAATCAAGACACAATCTGTGCATGAAAATTTTTCAATCCCATAAAAAAAATTGAAGTCCAGGAACTAGTACTCTATTCCAAATGAAAAACATATTTCAAATACATTCTTTCAAAAAATTCTTCATTCTTGAAGGTCTTCTATTGCCACGAAAAATAGCTATGTAAAGTAAACAGCCTGGTTTTCTTCCATGAGTATAGTGGCCAATTATTCTGTAAGCACTAGATGCAGAAATGAACTGTCAAAAAAGTAGAAGTAAAAATATCATGTATGCAAAACCCAATAATCTTATTTTCTTAAGTTGCTTTCGGGGTTTTGGTTTTTGTTTTTTTTAATGAAAAAGAAAATCCAAAATACTATCAGCAACAAGCATTATAATTTTCTTCAAGGTGTCCATCAGCTCACACCTACAAGTTCTTGGTTTCTCAGCTCTAAGTCAGCAAACACCATAACACTGAGCTCTTACTATTTTAAATGCTTCCAATTATCTTACCAGGAAAATCTATTTTTAAAATGCTGCACTGTAATTTTATGCATCTTTCTGAAGCAGTCAAACACTGCTTTGCCCATGTGTCAAAGTTGTAGGGAATGGAAACTATAATTTCAGTAAACTATTATTTGCAGCAATTTGCAATCAGTATTCACAGGGGATTAAAGGAGGATGAATCATTTGGGTATCACAAAGATTTTTGAAAAAGCTGCATAAAGGGTATGAATTTATATTGCTATGTTTTGCATTTTATTTGCCTGCATCAATTCCTCACTACAAAAAATAATAATAGACTCACCACAAAGATTCTACATTTACCTTGTAGAATGTGTCCTTTCTCTTATTTGCGTGAAACAACTATAGTAACAGCAAAGAAGTGACAAATGTGCAATACATTCTAGCTACTGAAATTCCTACCACTGCGTGTTACTGTCTTCCTAATGCCTGTTCCAAAGCCTGTGACAGAACAGATGAGACTGACTTCACTTATGTTGAATAAGGAGTGATATGCTTAGCACCTAAATGTTGAATAAACCCAGTAACAATACCTTGACTTTCTGATACTGCTGGTTCAGATTATCATCTGTGCTTTTTACTAGTCCATCCATCCGAGTTTCAATGTCTTGCTGCATTTCCAGCAGATTACCATTGACATCATCCTCCTCTCCTTCCAAAACTTTCGTATCTCCTTCTTCAAAGTGTGTTCCATTCTGTTCTATCACTTGCTTAAACTTCCGGCCATGCTCCGCTTCTTTATCCACATTTGATAACCAATCCAAAAGGTTTTCTATTGTATTTTTACTTTCTTCCAGCTGTTCTATGGCTGCAACCTGCATTGAAATTTCACAGTTTCAATTTAGAAATCTTCTTTAAGGATCACAAAATATCAAATAAATATAAAAATAAACCATTTAAAATACAGTAACATCAAAGAAAATTTTTCATTAATATAGAGGCTGCTGTTTATTTTACAAGAGAATAAACCAACAGTTTATTAGTTACCCAAATGAAATATGATATTATCAGTTTATCAATATGTATTGGGTTTGCTTGGACAGGTTTTGGAATCGGGAGGGGGCTGCAGGGGTGGCTTCTCTGAGAAGCTGCCAGAAGCTTCCCTCACATCTGACAGACCCAATGCCAACCAGCTCTGACACGGACCCACCACTTGCTACAGCCAAGCCCATCGGCAATGGTGGGAGCAGCTCTGGGACCATATAGTAAAAGGGTAAAAAGAATGCATGAAAAATAGCAGCCTGAAGAGAGGGGTGAGAATATGTGAGAGGAACAGCTCTGCAGACACCAAGGTCAGTGCAGAAGGAGGGGCAGGACGTGCTCCAGGTGCCAGAACTGAGATTCCCCTGCAGCCCGTGGTGCAGCCCATGGTGAGGCAGCTGTGCCCCTGCAGCCCATGGAGGACCACAGGGGTGCAGAGATCCACCTACAGCCCCAGGAGGATCCCACTGCAGAGCACGTGGATGGCCAAAGGAGGCTGTGACCCTGTGAGAACCCCACACTCAAGCAGGCTCATGGCAGAACTTGTGCCCACGGAGTCATTCCACATACTGGAACAGTGTGCCTGAAGGACTGCACCCGGTGGAAGGGATGATGTTGGAGACCATGGGAAGGACTCACATTGGAGAAGTTCATGAAGGACTGTCTCCTGTATGAGGGACCCCATACTGGAGCACGGGAAGAGTGTGAGCAGTCCTCCCCTTGAGGAGGAAGGAGCAGCAGAGACAACGTGTGATGAACTAACTGCAACCCACATTCCTCATCCCTCTGCACCAGTGGTGGGAATGAGGGAGAGAACTCCAGAGCTGACTTTAGGAACAAGGGAGGCGTGGAGGGAAGATATCTCTAAGATTTAGTTTTTATTTCTCATTATCCTATTCTGATTTGATCAGTAATAAATTAATTTCCCCAAGTCAAGGTTGTTTTGCCCATGACAGCAACTGTGAGTGATGTCTCCCCGCCCTTATTTCAACTCACAAGCTTTCATTAAATTTTCTCTCCCCTGTCCAGCTGAGGAAGGAAGTGATGAAATGGCTTTTTGGCCAACCCACCACACAACAGTAAGTTGTACGACTAATACCATAAGAGATGAAAAAGGTTTGAATAAAGGTATGAAATGGCTGCCTAAAAACCTTTTCTGTTTCCTGCTTAATTGCTGTTGTCATAGCTTTATCCAGTTCTTTTTTGGACTCTTCTGCCTTCTGGCTAAGGAGCAAACATTTTGTCTTAGCTTCATTCAGTTTCTGTTCCAGAATAGTCTTGTCTTCTTGTGACAACTTTTCTCCATTCTCCTTCAAGAAGGTTTCAGTACTTTTCACAATCTCTGCCAGTGTCTGGGCACTTGTTCTCATGTCTTTTTGTATCTCCTTTTGAGAGAAAAGAAAGCAAATAGGAGCATTATTCATGAGAGCTATCCAATTAACTTTACTGGAACTATCTCTCTTCTAGGGGTAAGCACCACACTGGTCCTTTCCAACTGCACATGATACATGATTACAGGGCAGACAATTATTAAAATGAAAGACATCAACATCTGACAATGCTGTTGCAGCTCAATCTGTCTTTTTAATTTTTTTTTTAATTGCAAATCTGTTTGCTTACAGTCCTATTCAGACTGAGGCCACTTTTTTCCCTTTGTTTAACAGTTCAAATACTGCATTTCCACACATGCAGAAGAACACAGATCTTCTTTTTTAGAAATCAAGAGTTAAGTAAATCTGCTATACTGCAGTTAGTAAAGTGAGTCTCCTGACAAATTCTGGTCCATTTCTATCCTAACAGAAAGCTGCTGAAAATAAGGCAACTGAATAGAAGTCAGAAAATTGTAATCATCTTTCCTGGGTGAAAGTTTTCCCATATTTCTTGGGTTTGTTCAGGCCAGAAATGGCATACAAATATTTTTCTTCTTCAGTTGTAATCAATCATAATATTTCAGTCTCTCCAGAATGTTTACATCCACTGAATTTCATAGAGAACAGATATTTAGTTCTAATTTACCGAAAGCAGTTTTCCTAGTCTGCCTCCCAATTACCTGAGAAGAGCTTTAATTCAACGATTACACTGTTGAGTACATTCACCCAGTTACTGAAACAACGACATTTTTCACCTTTTTCTGCACTATAACAATCTTGGAGCTGCAAGACAGAACATTTGATTCTCATTCTGGACTAAAGATTTTGCAGCACTTATCGAATAAAGAAGCTAAAACTGCAGCTCATTTTAACACTTCAGCAAGTACATTAGAAAGATTTTCCTGGGGACTCTGTATCAAGAAAAGAACCCTGTATCTGACCCTTCTGTGCTCCCTTTCAAACAGCACACTGAGGATGAAAGCTCTGACTTGACCTATAAAAGATCATTTTAAACCCCCATTCTCTCCTAAGACACACTTTTTAATGGCAATTCCAAGAAATCATTCAGAAAATAACTAGTCTGTTAGGCAGTCACAAACAGCTGATGGGAAAAAAAGTGAGGCATATGCTGTTATCAGTTCTTCACTCCCCACGAATACCCCATTTAGGCCATAAATCCTTAAGACAGGTAAGAGATACTGAAAGCTACCCCAGGGGTGTCCGTATGGCTGACTGACTATAAGAACAACTTTGACCAACTAGATGTATTACTTCAAAGATAAGTAAAGCAAGGCAAGATGAATAAGGAAATTTCTCCTTTTACAGATAACTAAACCTGACTTGGAGCTCTACAGTATAGTAAACTAGTACTAGGAGAAAGAAGAAGAAGAAGAGTCCCTCAAGTCCTTTAATTATCATAAATTCAATATCAGTCAGGACAGAAAAAGTTTATAGATGACTGGATAGAGCGAAGAGCAAGGAAAGCAAACAAACAGAAAGGGGTTTGCTACATGAGGACACCAAAGAGATTGCAAGAAACACTAATAAGAAACAGAATTCAAAACAAAACAAGAGTGAGACAACAGAAAGCCTCAGGCAAGAGAAAACCTTGCAGCAAAATTTTTCAAAGTACTGTGAACAGAAATAAACACTTCCTGATACCAGTTAAAAAGCTGGCTAAATTATTTTAGCATAAGAAACATGCGTGATTTTATCACATTCAACAGGAACAATCTTAAGCTCGTATATTAACAAAATGCATGCCTGCTTCAAGAGTGCTTCTTGAAATGTGTAGCACATACTCCCTATTCTAGTGTCTCCTCGTTTGGAAGTTTCTCTTCTCCCACTGGCACATACTGGAGTGTATTCACAGGCAGCAGTTTAAATGCATGCCACTAAGCCATTACTTTTGGTAGGTCAAACAAATCTATTTTACTCTCCTCTCACATGACAAGCCTTATTACTCAACAAAAGAGTCTAGCCACTCTCCTCTGCACTCAGTCTTCTTTAACTTCTCTGACTAGAACTGTGCATACCTCCTGTTTGGTCTGGTATTGTTCCAGCTCAGCCTTGCTGTCTCCAATAACAAGAGACTCTCGCTGTCCGATGAGTCGATTTTCAGTCTGTGTAAGCAAATCACAGATTTCCTGCAGCTTCTCTTTGCATTCCTGCTGCCGTTCAGCCACATCCTAAATTAGAGCCAAGTACAATTGACCAATAAGACAGAAAGTCCTCACTTCAGGAACCAACACTCTAATAGACATTAGAAATCTCTGAACATCAAAATTGCAAAGCAATAATTTTTAAAGTATGCTGTAAACATGATAGCAGTGGTACAAAGAGCAAGATGAACATACAGAAGTTATGGATAAACCTCAAATATGTTGTAAGTAAAAGAGACCATGTTTGATGGAATTGCCCAATAGAAGTCTGGCCATGCACATATGTGAAGGATGAAATCTCCAAACAACAGGAGTGAAAATCCAGTCTCTTAACCGCTTGAAACCTGTGATAAACACTATTAATTCTGAAAAAAAGGACATCAAAACAGAGGTTAGTTGTGAATGTGAGTTAGCTCTTTTTGGTAAGCATAATATGTTACCTGAATAGAACCTGTGGACTTTTTAAGCAGTAGAAAAGAAAAAAACATGCAAGCTCATTATTGTTACAAAGTCCTAGAAAACTTATCTGTGCCTTTCCTGTATTCAATTTTATGCTTCTTTGACAAAATATAGTAGAAAGAAATGTTCTTGGAATGGCAAAATAATACAAAGTCTTCAGAATACAAAAGAAAGTACTTTTAATTTTTAATTACACGTAAAGCGGGGGCTGAGGTGGTGATCCTGAGTCTTAACAGTGCTGCTTTGAGAGAAGAGGAGGTGCTGTTATGCTGCAGCTCTTATCAGCTTCTTTTGACCCTACAAAGGCCGCTTATGCTTGCCAGCTGCAGCCATGCCAGATGAAGAAGTAACTGGCCCAACTTGACTCAGTTTTCCTAGTGCCCACACCTAGAACTGCAAATATCTTGGCTGATTTACTCGTATGATTGTCCCTCTAACTCATCTCAGTCAAAACAATCCATGGTACATGGATTTAAACAAATCTGGCTCTTGGACTATAAAGATCTAGAAAAAAGGCCACTTAAGCAGATGACCTGGCAAATTAAAGGAAAAGAAAATCTTCAGCAAGACTGAAGTGCTATGCAGTGGTGTGATAGCAAATTCAGTGATCAATATAGCTCAGATCAATTACTGATATAGCTGCTGAAGAAACGACACTTGTGAGAAACCTCAAGTCAACTTCTCTCATTGCTAGAAAGAGCACACCTGTGTCTGTTCGTAATTTAATATGCTGTTTCTGTGAGTTTCCTCAGTTTCCTACCAAGGAAAGACAAAAATTCACCAAACTTGATCAATATCATCTTTGGAGAACTATGACTGTATCTTCAGTAAAAAGGGAAATGATAGAAATATGCTCAATATTGCATGCTGGTTTTAAAATTCCTCATCCATAGACAGAAACATTCAGCACACATTTACACAGAAAGGCAAACCTTCTGATCACCCAGCTCTTGCACTGCCTGTAACTGAGTCTCTAAATTTTCCACTTGAGAAGTTATTGCTTCCTGTGCTTCCTGAAAAGATTTCTGGGTGGTATTTAAGAGCCTCAGCAGCTGTTTGCTCTGATTAGGAGAAAGATCTTCAGCATGTTCAGAAATGAAGAACTGAACATCAAATGCAGTGGACTCCAGTTGCATCTTCTTACAGCTGAGCTCTGCAGCACTGTTCTGTAAATGAAGTGAAAGGATTTACTAGCAATAAAGAAAAACTGAGTACCAATAAACCAGAAGTATCCCTACCATCTCTTCTTAGCCCCTATTCCAAAATGCTTTTGGTAGACAGTTTAGCCATGGAAAATCAAAACTCAGAATCATTCTGACACCTCCAGGTATAACATTAGAACTTGTGCACGGTTTGCCTCAGGACAGCTTGTATCCAAGTAATAAAAACCACACATCTCTATTTCTTTGCTTTCACATGGATAACTGAAAACCGACCGACCTTCAACTCTAAAAGATTTATGGCAGGTTAGGTGTAACATTTCTAGGGTCTAGGTCTGCAGATACAGAAATGTTAAAATATTTACTTGAAATCATTCCTATTCTTAACTCTACAGGAAGAATGTCACCATTTCTAGCAATGTGGCAAACTCTGCCAATAGCTACATACTGTGGAGCCCCTATGACCATACCATGTCTCTGGAACACTACTTAAGCACATTAAAACAACTAAAATAATTTTTATTATTCATATATATGGAAGTATATGAACTTTACTAAATATGCTTTGTTTTCCATTACTCATTTTATGGAGTGTGTAATGAAGAGACTTTTTATCTTTTCCCATCTTGTGTTCTCACATATAATTGATATGGAAGGCAATTAAACTTCAGTAAAGATTCTGAACCCAACGCATGAAGATCACTGAAATATTTGTATTATAAATTAGATTTCTAAAAGGCTCTGTTTTATTGCAACAAATGTAAGTAGAACCAATAGCTTTCTCAGTAATCCTAACTTTATCAAACTTTTTCTGCAAGTGAAAAAGCAAAGCAACAAGATTTTATTACTGGATTATCAAGTAGTTGTTTTCTTAAGTAATTACTTCTAGTCATCTCTTTAAGCAATAGAGGTTATTGAGAAGGAACAAAAACCTAGCTAATAATTAATAGTAAGGAACAACATTTGCCAGAAGCATCAACATCTGCCATAAAGAGCACTTACTTTAATCAGCTGTAAACTTTTCTTCATCTCTTCTATATCATCAGTATTCTTTGTGAAGTCATGCATGATTTTACTGTTCTCTGTGATCCAGTCTGAAAATCTGTGGAGCTGGTTTAAAAGTTGCTGGTGTAATCCTGCAAGCTTAGACTAGAAAGGGAAGTTGTGTATTTATTTATGCTCCTGGAGTCTAGTCACATTTTCTATCATATTAAATTGAATGATATGTATATCTTTATACTAAGATAGAATAAAGAAAAGCAAAATTCCTTTATTTTAGCCCAATTACCTTGAAGAAAATCAAGGTAAAAACATACACTGATAAAAACATACCATTTCCAAGTCAACAGCACTGACTATTTGTTTTGTTCGTTTTGAAGATCTATCACAGACCACCAAAAATGCTTCCTGCAAGGAGTCATAGCTCATCTTTAGGTCTTTAAGTTTCTCTTCTGGAATATTGCTGTTACAAGACTTTAAGAATTCTTCTGCCAAGTTCATGTTCTTTTTTAGGATAATTGCACAGGTAGCCAGTCCTGATTCAAATGACTACAAAGAGAATATATAGAAAATGCATTAAGTTACTAAGAAAGACATTTAAATCTGAATTGCTTTAAGTATATTTTAAATCTCTCTTTTTAAATCTAAGGGCTATTCTTAGCACCTACCACTGAAGTACAAGCATAAAGAACACTTTACTTACCTCTAGCTGTTCCAGTTCAGCTTTTAGTATTTCCAGGCTGTTACTAATAGGCTGCTGTTTATCTAGGTGGTTTTTCATATCTTGAAGCATTGCCAAATGTTCTTGCATTGTCTCTGTTAACTTTAAACATTGCTGTACTCCATCAAACTGAAAATAAGTTTTAAAAATTAAAAAAATATTTTCCAAACCGACTTGAAAATAAGCAATAAAAGTTCTTGGTTTTATTATGATTTATTTTTAATTTATAATCTAAATTTTCAACCATTTTTCCAGTTCAATTATTCTCTCCAGCACTCGGAAAGATCCATGCAATTCCTTTAGCACAGGACACTGAGCACATTTCACTGTTGTTACTTACCATGCTAGTGGGGGTGTCTCCCATGACTGCTTCTTTTGTTTTGGAAACAGGCTCAGTAAAGTCTTTGGGCAGGTTGTTTGTCTTCCCATGCTCCTGATCACTTTTCCAAGTAGGGGTTGTGTTATCTGCCAGTGTTTTCCCTTCATCAATTTCTGATACAAGTTCTGGTTGTTCTGTTGAGGAAAGAGAATAAAGCCCATCTCCTTTGCCTTTACACTCATGTTCTATGGTGGCACCAGCAACCTGTGAGCTCATAAGCAAACCATTTATCAGCTCCTCTAACTTGCTTGTACTTCCATCTCCAGGTGAGATTTGAAAATTTTCCAGAAGTTCAGAGGTAGCAAGCTTGGGAACAGGAGCTTTCATGTCTGTTTCACTCTTCCTTTCATCTGAATCAGCTGTCTTCTGCTTGCAGGATTCCTGCTTCAGGATATCATGAAGAAGATCAGGACTTCTGCAATCAGGCCAAAGCAGTGAAGGAGCATCACTGTCCTTGGGCTCTGCACACAGCGTCTTAACGATTAATGCAGTTCTAAAAGCATTGCTTATTTGCTTCAGATCTGACCCACTAGACATTTCACTTGCAAGCTGGCTGCTTCTAGCCACTTTAAGTAAATTTTGCATTAAAGTTCTGGTATCAGAGTAACTTAGGGGTTCACCTTCCTGCTGGCAGTAAACATGTCCCATTTTCAATTTCCTTTGTAATATATGCTGCAAGTCTTCCATTAGTGTGTCAGACACATCAGCTGATTGTGAAATACCTTCCTTTACTTGAAAATTTTTGTAGGGTCCCATTTCTTTTTGCAATGACTCCATGGACATTTGCTTTTTGAAACCATTTCCAAGGGAGGAAGTCTCACTGACCATGACATTTTCTCCCTTTATGTTTTTCAGCATCTCATGTTCGTTCTGGGCACCATAATTCAAGTTATCCCCTATGCTACTCAGAATTGCAGAAGAAACATCAGTGGTATGGGTATGTCTCCCAGAAGGCAGCATGTCACTTCCATCCTCTAATTCTTTGGCATCCTCAATACTTCCTAAAGCATCTGGTTTTACAGGGGAGATTTCACTATCACTGCCGCTTTTGTTTTCTGGAATGTCTTTAAGAACACTGTCAGTATTTTGACAGTTAAGTCTCCCTGTTTCTTTAGTTATGCTAATCTCCTTTGATTTCACTGTATCAGGTGGGGGAAAAGAGTAAGTGTTAAATTCACTTGAATGCATTTCTTCTGTATTTAGTACAAAATCCCTTTCATTCTGTATACCCTTTTCCCCTCTTTTCATGTCCTCAAAACAGAATTCAGTTTTATCAAGTTCTGAATGGCCACCTTCTTTTATGCACATTGTATGTTGTTTTAAAGAAGCAGAAATGCTAACATCTCTCTTAAATTCATCTGATCTTGCACCTTGAATGTCAAGAAAAGCTTGATCAACATTTACTTTTTCTTTATTTGCAACAGAAGTTTCTCTATCAGTTTTAATTACTGCTGCATCAAATATTGCCCCAAGGTTTTCCATCTGAATGGGACTATTACTTAGCCCCATAACATCACATTCCTCCATAATATTTACTCTATTTTTATCTTCTGTAAGAATTTCAAAACCTCTTTCTATCTGACCATGCTTCCAACTAGTGACTGGACGTACTGGGTCACTAAGTGAACTATTATCACCCACACAAGGGATATCTGTAAGGATTTTATTGTCCACTTGGGATGAACTTTCCTTTAGTTGTTCCAGATGATTTAATATTTTGTCCTGTCTCTGTCTTTGCCCATGATTTGAATCTAACATTGGCATGGTATTACTGTCTTTATTCACGCTATCAGTAAAGCATTCTGAGAGAAGCAAATTTGTCCACGTACTTTTGTTATCATCGGTAGCTTGCTGTAGGTAGGCTGTCACACTGATGTCAGATTTCACAGTACCATCATGAAGTTGAGAACCTGGAACCCTAAACTGTGTTTCATTATTCTCTTCACTCTTAGTGGACATCCATTTAGTGTCAAAGGTGTTTTCAGACCGAATAGGCTCAGTAGTATCTTGTGACATGTGTTCACTTTTTACACAAGTCCGATATTCATCTTCTGTTTCCTGCTGTCTGTCTTCTTCACTTGTACATGAAAGACCAACACATCTTTCCTCAGAAACATTTGACACTGATTCACATTTTACTGAGGATAGTTTTCCATTTTCATGGTTAGACTGGAGTTGCAAACTATATCCTGTCTTGTGGCCTAAAGAATAGCAGCAGTCATCAATATTCTGATTATTTTCACTGCTCCTTTCTACATCTTCTACAGAAATTAACAGCTGATCACCTTTGCTTATACATTGATGATGTGAATAAAAAATATCCATTTCCTCTTCACTGTCAGAATCAGAGTCATCATAGCTATCATAATCCTCCTCATAATATTCCCCCTCCTGTATACCTTCAGATTCCTCCTCACACAGGCCACCTTCTGCTTTCATTTCAACTTCCTCATTCCTGTCTTGTACATCCTCTTCACACATATTCCAGAAATAGCTCATGGCTCCTTCCTTTCTTCCTTCACTCTCAACAGTAACTGGTAACTCTTGCTCCTTCTCTCCAAAACTCCCCATTCTTTCCCTTTCCTCAGGGATTTTTTCCATAGTCTTGGCATTTGCAGAAGCTATAGTTATGCTCATATAGTTATGCTCAGGTTGCCCTTTCACATTTGCATGAACATTCTCTCCAGCATTAGCTGCAAGTTCTTTAAAAGAGCTGGTCTCTGCTTTTAGGGTTATTCGTCCACCTCTCTCCTCCAGAAAACCTAATGGAACTGATTTTCCAGCCAGTTTTGGCTCTGGTGTATCATCATCCCCCAACTGCAAGGTATCAAACCCCTCATCACCTTGAGAAGTGTCAGAGGAATCATCATCATCATCAATTTGTGGAGTATCATAGACATCGCTGTCATCATCATCACCCTGAGGTGTTTCATAGGCATCATCATCACCATCACCCGACTGAGAGCTGTCCTCTTCAGAGGCCACCTCACCATGTTCATGCTGCAAGCAGTTGCTCTCAAGCTGTGGGATGCCATCATCCCCATCCATTGATGAGTCAGAACTACTGTCACACGGCACTAACTTGTGGAATATAAGATCACTTTCTTCTACTGCCAGCCTTTGTGCTGTGCTGTTGCTGTCCCCCAGAGGTGGTCCATCGTGTATGACAGTACCACCACCCAATGAAGGCCTGTGGTGCATGTCAGTGCTGTCTTCTAGACACAGGTTATTCCGAAAATCAGTACAATCCTCCACGGATGGCCTTCCATGTATACAAAGACAGTCCTCTAGGGATGGACCCCCATATTCCTGTAGAGGTTGCTCATCATATCCATTGTCTTCAAACCTTAGCGTGACACCACACTGACTAACCAATTCCTCTGGAAGTCTATATTCAGTGTCTGCACTGACAGATGAATCAAGACTCCTCTGAAAACTATCTTTCTTGCTGCTATCCAGTACCATTCTGTCAGCTTGAAATATGTGAGGCCCATATTCTGTGCACCTTTCCAGCTCCCTCCATGTTTTGTTATCTGACAAATCATTCACACTCAAGGAATTTTGTAATGTTTTATCATTCCTGTTTTCATTATCCAGACTGTCTCCCACACAAGTCTCTTCTTTTGCTGTTTCTGAAATAAGACTTGTATTTGAGTCATTTGGAAGGTATCCTTCAGTGTTTCCTGAATTTGTCTGCTGATTGTGGTTACAGAGTTCTGTCCACTCAGAAACCTCCAAAAAACCTCTAAGTTCATTTCTCTTCATGGAATTTTGAGTGCTGCTTACTGCATTTCTGAGTTCTGCAGGGACAGTTAAAATCTCCTGTGTATATTCTGATGTCTCGGTGCCTTGATTTACTTTCCTGTTATAACAAGAATTCACAGCACTCAAAAGATCACCCTGAACACTGTCTGCTGACTTTTTTGAGCTCACATATTTGTTACTAAGCTCTGTTTCTGACACACCAGTATTGTACCCAGCACTATCACCTTCCAGCAACATATTGATGACTTCTTGCAGTTGTCCATCATATAACAAAAGTCTCCCTCCAGTGTTTGCATCCATGTAACTATTTACCATCAGGTAAGACATGAATAGTTTCTTAGCTTGATCAAGATTATGACATACAGGGTCTTCTGTGCCAGAACCTTTACATTCCTCCTCACAGTCATGAAATACAGATGGCAGAAATTCATAAGTCGATAACCATTTTGCAGTATTTTTACAAGGGGACTTTAATTCTTCTACATTGGGCATTTTATCTGGTAAAGTCACATTGGTCAAAACAGATACAGTATTACTGTCTATTATCCCTGATTCTGCAGCCTTGTCAAGACTGATTATTTCACAAGTTTCTGGAATGTAAAGCGCAGCTATTTTCTTTCTATCATTCAGTATTTTGAATGCCAGCTCATTTGTAATCATATCTTGGTGCAAAGAAGTTGATATGGGGAATATTTCACCAGTCTGAGGCCAAATTAGTCCCACAAAGCCTCTCTGTGCTTCTAATACCAGCAGAGCACTGGTAGGTGATATTAAGTTGCATTGTACAGCTTCATCAACAGTCAGGCGTTGTCCTGAATTCTGGCAAAGGATTCCACCAGTCTGAACCTGATGCGTGAGGATCCCACAAGCAGTGTCCTGATCTATTATCCCTTGTCTCATGGCCTCTTCCACTGTCATTTGTTTCCCTGAGTCAGGGTCAATTATACCTCCAGACATTAACTGAGCACCCAGCAGCCTGAACATTGTTTCCCTGTCAATAAGCCCTTCATGGGCTGCCCTCAAAATAGTTACCCTCCTTCCACATTTCAAAACAATTTTCCCTTTTTCTTGTGGTTTCACAGGTAGGAGTCTTAACCCTGTTGCTTCATGTATTATGCTTCTATGAACCATCTGTTCAAGGGAAATTTTCTCAGCACAGTTGGGGTCTATGAGATCTTTACATGTGTCTTGTCTTTCCAGGAGTTTTGCATATAATGTTGGAGAAATCAGGTTTTTCTGGAAAGCATTCTGCAAAGACAGTTTTTCTCCAGTAGATGGCAAAATCAAATACCCACTTGAAAGCTGATTCTCAAGAATTTTAACAGCCAGAGGTTCTGAAATTAGACTTTGTTCTAAAGCTGAAACAACTGGAATATTTGCTAATGATGATTCTGACATAAGCTTCTTTGCATTACTTAATTCTTGCAGCTGCAACACAATCTGCTCGTCAATTAAGGCATGAGCTTTAGCTTCTTCCAAATCATAACACACTCCTAATTCTGGAGAAATTATTCCAGAAAGAATCAGCTGATTCTCAAGCAATCTAATTCCGGTGTCATAGTCAAGAAAACCTCTTAAAATAGACTGAAAGACTGAAAGGACTTCTCCAGTTGTTTGGTCAATGACACCAGCAATGACTCTATTCACCTAAAGGGGAATATAAAAGAAAAGCTATCAGTATTTTTGGACGGTATATTTAAAATCTTCTTTTGATTTTGAATGCATGGTAAGCATAAAAACATGTACTTACCAGGCCTGGAGGAATGTTGTGAATGTTAGCAGCTCAAATGCGCAAGTGATCTATGTCAGTCATTCAACAGCACACGATGTGATAAAAGATTTAAAACCAACATGCATCTGTGAATTGAAAACCTATGCTTTGCACACATAAATAGGGTTAGTGAAAGACAATAGAAGAAATGATTGCAGAGAGAGCAAATAGGACATATACCTGAAAGGCACATTTTCATGCTATAAATGTCTGTGAAAGGTTAGAATATTTGGAAACAGTGTGTGATTCAACACAACCATGCTATTCATGTTTACAGCATACAGCATTTCTGTATATATACTCAACAATATGGAATCAGATACTCTAGCACCAAATATTGCATTTAGTTTGTATGGAAAGCATGAAGTCAGTTTAGCAACATTATCTGAACTCATTACACAGACTCTGCCTCTGTAAGTATATGAGAACACTCGCTTGCAAGATAATTTTTGAGAACTCTGTATTTAAGACTAATATCAATAAACAAATATATTAATAGTGTCTCAGAGCTAATTGTATAATGTCCTCCCGTTTTCATACCCAGAAAAATTTTAAGAAAAACAGAAAGTAGATCTCTTCCAGGACATTTCTGAGTGATATATGGGAGAGATTCACATGTTATTTGACGATGTCATTTTTGTAGCAGAAACACAGACTTATCTAGCAGTCAAAGAATGGCTTTTAAGAGAAGAGTTAAGAGATGAATGAATTGCTTATCTTTCTTCATGCAAGGCACACATTATTAAGACTCTTCACAAAAGAAGTCTGATGAATAGAATGCTCATGTGCACAGGTAAGGTCACATACAGTATTTCATAGCAAATACACAACACCTTCAGTCAATTAAATATCAAGTTCCTTCCACACACTGTTAATTGCAGCTTCTTCTTTTGCTCACCGTGTTTGAAAACCATGCAGTAAATCTCAAGAGAGACTAAAATCTAAGTTTCAGTCTTGTTACCTTTTCTTCCATCTTTTCATCACCCAGATGAGCTTCCTGCAGCTGCTTCAAAGCTTCATTGGATAACAAGCTGTAGCTCTCCTGGAGGGATCTAACTTGCTTTTCCATTTCATGTCTCTCTTCATCTGTCATTCTGTTATGAAAAAAAAATAGAAAGGAGATATCTATGTGATTTTAAACTTGATGGGAGTGATCTGCCTATCTTTACTTAAAAATGGGGAGCAGAAATTAGTACAAGTAGTCTGGAAAAAATACAGCCTAATTACAAAGATGTTCAAGAAAGCTACAATCTGATCGCAGTTGATCAGGAAAAGAAGCATTTAACCTTTGCGTGGGCCTTTGTCTACTGATTATCAGTCAAGACAGGTCACAAAACCAGCGAGGAGTCATGAGATATTTTAGCAATTTAAATTATCAATTATCAATCTCAGCAATAAATTATCTCAATATCTTAAACTATCTGTTTTCAGACACAGATGAAACAATCTTGTGACATGTAGTTCAAGTACTCATTTATTACAAATTTGGTAATTGTTTTGACTTCTAATGAAAATTTAAATGTCTAATATTTTTAAGTTGACCAGAGTCAAATTCTAAACCGAGTCAAATTCTTGAAATAAACAAAACTGTATCAAGCGTCACCAAATGGGAAGACCAAAAAAACCCCAAACTGTACATGAAATGAAATTAGAACAATAAGATGAGGATCTGATTTCTGTTTAAGCAAACAGTACGTATTGATCCATTTAATTTACATTATTTGAAAAATAAAAATGGCCTACTTGTCACTGTGCTTAGCTAAAAATGACTGAGTAGTCTGCAGAGCTTCAGCTATTTGTTCTTTCTTGGTTGACATTTCATGAAGGGAAATCTGAAAAATAAATAACCTGTGTTCAAGACCTCATTGTGTACATAAATAAAAACAAACAAACAAACAAAACTGTATTTGTATCAGGGGCTCATCTCAGTGATATAAGAGCTTGGGTTTTTTTAAATACTGGCTATCCTGAGAGCAATATTATTTATAAGAATTGTATCATTTCCATATAGGTAAGTCATTGTGGTATGCCTTCTGATTAAGCAAGCTGTTTTTAGAAAACTGTTGGGCAAAACAAATAGAATATTTCAAAATCTTATTTGATGGAAAATTAACCAATCATTTAAAATCACTTATTATTATTGGCATAGTTTATAGCAGCTTAATAAAGGCTGTGTGCAATGGTCATGTTCAAGAAGTTGCTTACCAAAATGAGGGATAACAAATTTTTGAAAAAACATACCAGAAGACCATATGCCTTCATGAAGTTCAATAACAGAGACAAATGCAACACGAGACACTTTGAAAAAATGAATTATTAATTAATACTTTCCACACTAACAGTTCTGTGTCATTCCCACTAAAGGATTTGTTCTGGTAGAGGAACTTGTGGGAATTTAATCTAACTGAGAAACTCCCTGCAGTCTCTGCAAAGAAAAGCACCCATTTTGGATAAATAAAGGCAAATTATCAAAAGGGAGTTGTGCTAGCTGGAGATATTTTCAACATAGGTGCTAGATCTCAAGCAAAGTGCTTCATTCAATTGGGTTTGGACACAGTCAATTCTGTCCTTGTATGCATTGTATCAAAGTGCCCAAACAGTCTCCCCTTGCAATCACCACCAGCAAGCCACGATCTCACCACTTGTGCTGCTTGCACAGGAACCAAGAGAACCATTGCACGCACTACGCCAGAAGATGATACAAGCAGGCTGAAGTACCAGGTGGGGTCATGAGGTCCACTTTACTGAGGGAACCAGTGTCACTGTGGTGCTGTGTGCACACTGTCACTACTGGCATCAGCTTCTCTTACCAGCACCTGCCTACACCCCACAGCCACCCCAATCCTCTGTGCAAAATGTATTTCAGCCGATGTTAGCTATCAAATCACCAGTTTCTACACGTTTCTACACAACTTGTCAAGGCACCATTGCAAGTCAGTGGAGACACAAACTCAGGAACCTCTGAAAGGTGCAGCTACCTCGTCAGGCCATTTCACAAGGGAAACAAAGACCCTCAGCAAACACCCATCTCCCACAGGATGCCAAGATAGCCAACTCACAGGTTACCCGGAGGAGGCTCAGGCTGGACAGGGGAGATGACACCCACAGTTGCCATGGTAAGCTGAGATGTCCTAAGGACTTGAGTGCTGGCCCAACACTGATAAAGGTTTACAGTGTTGTCATTAACAAGGGCAGAAGAGGACCAGCACTGAATGATCAGTGAATGAATCAGCAAATCCTGATCCTAACCGCTAGTAATTTACCAATCAATATGTTCAAATCAATACAAGCTTATTTCCTCCTGTAGCTCAGAGGTAGCACAGGACCTCTCTGAACAAGCTACGAGCTGGGCAGTGGTCATCAGGACTGCCAACCTTCCCAACAGCAAGCTGGATTTACGCATGTGCTGCTCCCGTAACTCTGGCACCAGAATGCATCACCAAAATAAAAATACAGGAACACACTGCCAAGAGGGCCAAAATCATGTTTGCATGATGACACATCCAGCCCTCTACTGAGGGATCTGGACAAGACACTGCTGTGTCCCTCTGCTGCTCAGTGTGCAGGAAGACCTTCACCTACTGAAACCTTTTCAGGTGTAACTAAGCTATTTCATGGGGCAAGCCCAGCAGAGGAGGTCCTAGAAATGACAGGAAACTTCACAGACGGAAATTTATGGTCAGAGTTACAACTGTACACAGTGGCAATGTCCTGCTAAATACAAAGGCATCAAATGGGCCATTCCAACAGGCTGTGGTGATAACAAAGAGGCCTCAGTCAACAGCTGCTGTACTTCCTAGGACAGCAGTTTTGACTACCCCTTAAGAGTACCCCTCAAAATAACTTTTCAGAAGCAAATAAACAGAAACACAGCCCTCAGGCCCCTCCTACCAACTTCCTCCCTCCTGGTGCCCAAAATGCCGTCTTGACAGGATGCACTCTCCCTCCACAGAGGCTGAGAAATGGTGTGCAGGGTCTAGTTTCTCTAAATTGATATTTTGCAGTGTCAGAATATGCCACATGCTAGGTCTGTAAAAAGCAGTGGGAGCTTATTCTTGAGTAATATGTTTATGTCCCTAAACATTGATGTTTATTTACCCAACTCTGTACTCACAATCAAACGTGAAATGATGTCCTGAGGAAAATGTGGATGGTGATTTGTAGGGGGGAAAAAAAGTGCTTATGGATTATTTTGGCATTTTAATCCATGCAAAAACCCAAAAAGAGGAACTGGTGCTTTATCAAAGACATCTGTGTACCTGCTGCTTAGGTAAATCTGTCTTTTCAGCCTTTTCTCCCTCTTCTTTGCTGAGTGTCTTGCTGAGGTTTGACACCCATTTCAGTAAATCTCCAGCTTTCTCAACATGTTCCTTCTTTTCCTCTTCCATTGATTTCTGATGAGTGCCATGAATTGTAAAAAAACATGTAAATGTAAATTGTTGAAATATGTAACATAAATGTCCGTAGAAACACAATTCTACCACAATGGCATTATTATCACCATATAAACATAAAATGATTTCTTTTTATTTACCACCACATGCATTACTATGACACTTTGATGTAGGAACAAAAATGCCACATAATTATAGACATTAACAAAATAATACCTCAAGCGATTTGTAACTATGATAAAGGTGCTTATTCTTCACACACATACAATCATTACAAAATGATTGATAGCAAGAAAAAGCATAGCTTCCCAGCCATTACTCAGCAGATAAAATCTAAAAAACATTTGCATATAAACTATCTTTGAATTGCTGCCTTTGCATTACCCTCAGGTAAGGATATGTACAACCACCATAGCATAACAGTGTTTTGCAAATTATGCACATGGATTACCAAATTACAATTAGGAAGAATACATTGCTTTTATGTCTACAGAAACAAGAAAAATAAAATACTGAGGCATTTAATCTTTTCTGCACAGGAAAACATACTCCTTTTCATATAAATACAATCTGTTAGGTGGACATTTATCAATACTGAGAAAACATGCTTAAGCCCTTCCACGTATCACAAGTAGAAATGAAAACATTTTATTTCAATGGATTTTTAAAAAATTTGATGTGTAATTGTAATTCATTTGCCTATTAGAGTAGAAAACCATTCTCAAAAAAAAAATAACCTGAAATAAGAGAAAAACTCAGGACAGGATACACTATTTTTTAGTGTAAACAACCCATTAAAATTAATGAAATACCAGTGTGAGAAAAAGTACTGATGCATGTGTGCTTACTGCACTACAGATTTAATCCTTGTATATTTTATTGCCACTCTTATAAAACAAATGGTATCTGCAAACTGATTTGTAATTTTAAGTAACAGCTCACGTGAAAGACTACACTGTGTTCACTCACAAAATGGGCAATCCCTTTCAATCTTTAAGGTAAGAATATGATTCTTGTCTCACCTAAATCTACCCACTTTGCACTAATATTAACTTCACCAACCTCAGTATAATTTCTCATTTACACTACCTACATGTAAGGTAACGACAGACAAGGCTTGCCAGTAAAGACTGAACACATAGATTGCACTTTGAAATTATGAATCTGCCTATCTATAAATTTCAGTTTTGCAATTAGTAATATCTAATTCCAGTTTCAGTGGTTTATGCTAATTAGTTGTTCATAATAATTAGTTTTACAGCAACTAATTAATGCTAGAAAACACCATTTATGATTTTCCACAAAGGTCATCACAGATCTTTTCCTTAACTTTAACAGGTACTCATTTAAAATGAGTACTTTTATCTTTTGTCCACTACGAATTATAGTAAAGACTGGAAATTCCTGTTTTCATGGGCTGAGCTGCTTCTAACAACCGCAGGCCAGTGTAGCAATCAAAAACAGTTCTATCTAAAGCTTCTTTGTAGGTTATCTTCTTCTTAGTTTTGGGGCATGTTAAAACTTTATTGTGCAATTTTTCATCCTTCATCTTTGTAGCTGTGATAGCATCAATAACACCATTCTTAATTGCATCTTCCATTGTTAATCTGGAATGAGATTTTGGATCTATCAAGCCACCAGTCAAGTACTGATACTCCAGGCAGCGCATGCCCATCTCTTTGTCTATGGCACTTAAATGCACAGCTTCAACAGCTGACATAATAGTGTTCCTTACAGGATGAATGATCCCAGTAAAGATCAGCTCACACTGCTGGATTTGCTTGGCACAACCATCATCAATTAACTCCCTTTGCAAAGCTTCTGAAACACTGTACTTTTTTCCTGTAAATGGATCAATTATACCTCCTGTACTAACCTGAGCTTCAAGACATCGGAGGGCAGTAACTCTATCTACCAAATTTTTGCGTGAGGCTTTCAGGACTGGAATTCTTTCATTGGTTTCAGAAAGCCAGAATCCTGCAATAGGACTGTTTAAATCCTTATTTGGCTGTGAACTTCTAACCAAAATATCACCAAATTCATTAATTGTGATTAAGCCCTCCTTATATTTGTTGACTAATGCTCTGTCAATTCTACCCTGATTTAAGGTCTCCTCAATATTAAACTGTACACCTGTTTTAAGATCTGTAAGCAAAAGAAAAGAATTGCCATCAGAGTCAAAACACGTAGACTCCTTCCAATCAAATTCCTGTTTTGAAAGCTCAAGATATGTAGCTTTATCAATATAATTTTTTTGATAAGCCTCATACGAAGTCATTTCAGTTCCTGCGTCAACATTTACTACAGAAGTTTTATGACTTTTCTCTGCTGATGGGCTGCTTATTTTCCTTTCACCAACTGGAAACAGAAAGCATTTACTGCTTACACTGAACAAACACATTTTCAGCAAATCACAGTAATACATAGCTTTCCTGTTATTTGGATTGTGGAAACACCTTGCATTACTTGAAGGTTCATGCAAAAATTTTAAAATGGTATTATTAAGCAAGCCAAGTTGCACAGCAGCTTCTGGAGGCACACGAACACTTCTCACAGGATCAATAACACCTCCACTTGCAATTTGAGCCTCAAGGATATTTTTACCTTTTTGTCTTTCTAAAAGTTGAGCTTCCACAGCCTGAAACACAGACAGCACCTTCCCAGAACAGCAATAACCCAAAACAGCTTTCTCTGCCTCAAGCAGTCTACTCTTGAATTCACTGTCTGCAAGCCCTCTAACAACTGAATCATCAACAGAGAATTTCTGACCTGTTGTGGGATCAATAATAAAACCAGTAGCTGCTTGGGCCTCTAAAAATGCTAATGCCAGTGCTTTTCCTATGATTTTTCTCTTCGCTGCTAAAGCAAAAGAGACTACCTCTTTGCTGGATTCAAGGTACAGCCCAGCTATAGCTGTAGGTTTAGTTAAAAATTTTTCAAGGCTTTTCTGAACCTCATCAATAGTTTTCTGCCCTGAAATGAGCTGCTCAACAGTGAGCCTGTCTAAAAGTTTAACTTCAGTCAACTGTCTGGCAGTTACATCACGTCGGAGACCTTGAAATTTAATAGTATCATATTCCTCCGTAAAATATTCCAGCTGAGTAGCATCATCACCAGTTTTCAAAACCTCTTCTCCTAAGAAAGAACTCATCTTTGCAAAGTCTTCTTTCCTAAACCCTTCGGAAGTTTTGTATCCCTGAAACATTCTCTCTTCATTACCAAAAGTCTTGTCATTTTCTTGGTTTAATGTTGTGACTTCAACATGCATGTCATAGTGCTTGTTCTTCACTATCTGTAAACAGGAAGTTTTTGACACAGTGAGAAATACAACTGCAGAGTATGCTGTACATAATTCACTCCTAAATCCACCACCAGAGAAACCAAAGGGAGAACTTGAATGCAAGTCAGAAAGGAGAACTGCTACTAGAATTGGCGAGCAGAGATAGAGAGCTTGAGTTTTGAAGTGCATTTGTCATTTCAAATATTTATTCAATAACAGGAATATGACCAGACTAAACATCAGTAACTGTTGTTTGTTACTATATGAGCTTACTGCTGTTAATCAAAGCTTACTTTGACCAATAATGATACAACAGTTTATGTGAATTCCTATTTCCACTGCAAACGTTTAAAATAGTCTTTCCCAGACATTAACAAACCTGGTAGTAAGGTCTAACATAACAGTAAGCTTTTTGTGTTATGTAAGACAGAAGGAGTTCCCTTCACCAAGGTAGGAACACAGGAAATATTAAACAGAATAGTCATAAAGCATAACTAAAACCAACCAGCCAACCAAACTGACTAGTAAAAAGCAGCATTAGGAAGGCAAATCCTCACAAAATGTAGTGTGTACCTCCAAGGGATGCAGTTTTACCACTCCTAATTCATGTTTTGTGTCTTCTCCATGTCTAATGGTTTGTTTGGAACTGGGTAGGTTCCTGTTTCTCAATGTGTCCCTTTCAGATGTCCCAGAGATTTGGCTTGCTTTATCAAAAGTTATCTGGAACTGCGTACTCATCTGTGAAACAAACTCTGTAAAAGACTGGGAACAAGAATCTTCTAATGATTGGTTTATGCTTGACATCTGAAACTGCACCTCTCTCGGTATTGTATCATCAGCACTCACGTACAATGTATTTTCTTCTATTTGATCAGATTTAAAACCTGATCTCTCCTGTTTCTGCCTTAACAAAGGTGAGCTTGGCTTTGTATGTGGAGGAAGCTGTTCAAATTCTTTAGCTGCAGTCTCACTCAGATAATTGAAATCATTCCCTCTTCTCTCACAGCTCAATTTAAATCCAGAATCTTGGAGCTTATTATTTTGCTGAACTTCATTTTGGAATGAAAGAAACCTGTGTTCACTCTCCCTGACCTGCAGATCCATCTTCTGTTTCAAGCCCTCAACCATGCGTTTCTGCACTTCCAATTCTTCCTCGAGTTTCCTGCACTTCTGGTGATAGTCCATTTCAGCCTTCTTCCCTTGCTGCAGTTGTTCATGACATTTTTTAAGCCTTTCTTGCAGATCTTCCATTTGCCTCTTGTACAACATGATATTTTCCTCAGCCATATGCTTTTCTTGCTGAAGAGCAACACATTCTAGTTTTATGCCAGAAATGTCCTTTTCTGTGATGCTATGGGATTCCAGTAATTTTTCCACTTTTTTCCTAAATTCCTCTGCAGAATGTTTAAACTTAATAGATTCTTCCTGAAACAGAATCATCTTCTTGCGTGCCATCTGTTCATCCAGAGTTTTCTGATGGAGTTCATCCTGCAATTTTTTTAATTTGCTACTTAGTTCTTGCATATGAGCTTGTTGTAGCACTATCTTCTGCTCACTCATTCTCTTTTCCATCGTTAGAGCATTCATCTGAGCATTTAAATTTTTAACTTCCCGGTCAATGTTAAGGGTGGAAGCATTTTGTTTATCACATTTTTGTTTATATTCACTAGCTAAGTCCTTTGTTTTTGCAAGATCAACTTCTAGGCTTTTGATTTTACATATGAATTCTTGCTCAATTATTGTTTGTTTGTGCAATTGTTCATTCGTTGTACGCAATTGTTCCTTGAAACCATCTGCTAGGGATTTTAACGCATCATTTTTCCTCTGAATATTTTGTTTCTCCAAAGCCATCTTCTCTGATTCAGATTGAATTTGCTTCATCAGTAGTTTTGTTTCAGTATTCCATTTGTTAAGGTCTTCTATCTGTTGTTTTAATGTTTCTGACATCTGATTGCTTTTGGTTAATTCATTCTTCAGCATCTGAATTTCATGCTGGTTTTCCTTCTCTACTTTTGTTTTTTCAAGCAACTGTTCTTTAATTTTCTTATATTGGTCTTGAAGATTATTTGCTTCTCCTTTGCATGACTGTGTTCTGTGTTCAGCTGCCAGCTTCTCTTTTTGAAGAGAACTGATTTGTGAATTTAAATGTTTGATCGTGATTTCAGTTTTTGTCTGTGATCTGGTTAATTCCTCTACTTCTCTTTTCAGCTGTGTCTTTTCTTGCTGAACAGATTTCAGCTCCTCCTGATAGTTCATCTTAATTTTCTTAAGATCCATATTTTCTTGCATCACCTCTTCAGCTTTACCTGTGGCTCTCTGTAGCTGCCTTTCCAGTTCTTTCAACTGCTGCAAATATCTCTGCTCTGCTTGGTCTTTTTCCTCCAACTTAATTTTTAGGCATTTAAGTTCATTGTTGACTTTATCTAGTTTTTCTTTTATTAAACGAGACTTTTCTTCTGTTGATGATTTTTGAAGCTCAATTTCATTCAGTTCATATTTTAGGTCTTTAATAGTTTTATCAGCTTTTTTGTTAGCAAGGGCCAGCTCATCTACCTTTTGTTTAAGCTCTTCTACTTTTTTGGCTTCTAGTTTCTTCTGGAAACTTGTAATTTCAGAATCAATTCTACACTGGCTGCCTTGCCCAGCTGTGAAAGTTGGTAGGCAAGTTTCTCTGGTTACAGAGTATGTGCCTTCAACAATCTTCCTTCTGGATTCAGTTCTCTCTCTTTCTTGCAGCTTTATTTCTGATAGGTCCCCTTTAAAGTCAAGATCTTGTTCCATTTGCTTGATGAGCTTCATAAGCTTCTCTTCTCCATCTGTTTTTTTCTTCAGCTCCTGCATCAAGGTTTTTTTTTGTTTCTCTAAATCATGAAGATTAGTATCTTTTCTTCTTAGAAGCTCTTCAAGGTTTCTTCTGGTAAAGGTGCTTTCTTCTATTTGATTTCGAAAAGCACGGAGGTTTTCTTCCAGTATACTTCTTTGAGTCTCTGCCTGAAAAATGAACTGCCTTACACACTCCAACTCCTGCTCTGCATCTGCTTTCTCTTTCTCAATGTTTTCTAGGTCTATACGACACTGCTTTGCCTCTTGCTCAGCCTTGGTCTTCTGAAGACAGATCTCCTCCATGTCCTTTTGCTGCTTCTTCCGTTCTTTTTCTGCAGCTTCTCTCACTTTAGGGAGCTCCTGTTCCACTTGGAGTTTTTGTTTCTTCATATTCTCCAACGTCTCCTCAAGTGTTTTTACCTTTCCCACGAGTTTTTTATTCTCAGCAACTGTGCTATTTTGCTGTGCCATTAGATCTGAATATGCCTGACGTGTGGATGCTTCCTTGTTCTTTAAAATCTGTAAAAGAAAAAGGTAAGTTGGAACACACTTTTTGTAATACAGCATATGGAACGTATTAGGCTCTTAGAAAAGCAGAAGGGAAAATACTTACTCATGTGTATATGGTATGTCCAGAAAGCAGGATGAGCAGTTCCCACCACCATCACCTTCTCTTGAAGGCTTCAGGAAGTTACCATTAGCCAAATATGAAACCCTTGACAAAGACATCCACAAAGTGAAGAAGTCCTGAAGCCTCTCACTTCAGCCAGATGCCTCTTAGCAGAAAGCAACACCAAACAGCTCAGATAGGCTTTCTCTCCAAACAAATAGGTAGAGCAAACAATGAGCCAAATACAGCCTGCAAGAGTTCCCAAGGAGAGAGTGGCCTACCATTTCTCAATCAGTTCAGCAGGTGCTGGAAGAAGGATTTAAGCTTGCAAGCACAAATGACACAAGAAAAGTTTGGAAATCCCCTCCAAGAAAAGAAACAGTGTCTAGAGTTAGAGCCAAGATGCAGCTGCTCCAGAAGGAGAAGCATCCAAACCCCAAAACAGCTGTGCTCCACAGTGTGCTCCCCAGTCCCAGTGCCTCCACTGGCTCAGCTCGGGGACTAAGTAAGAGCACAGCTGTTCTGCAGTGTAGACACAGAAGTGTAAACATGGTAATTAGGAAAATCCTAATGAAAACCAGCTGGCTAGTAGTCTCCATATACTGGCAGATCCAGAGCAAGTCTTTTAAGGAAGATGTGTAACCAATAGTAATAATATGGTTGAAACCATACATACCTTGTCTTCCTTAGCACTGCTGTGGTGCTAAGTTACCAAATGTGAGCTAACATGAGGTAAGAAAACACCTATATTCATTCCTATGGTCATACAAACAGGGCACGAAGGGTAATGACAGCAACGTTTTCAAACACACAAACTGTTGGGTTACTTAAAATTTACCAGATTTACTTGATTTTTCATATGATATCTGAGACATTTCCTAAAAGGTTAATGCAAAGGCAGCTTCTTCAGTTCCTCTCCGTATTTCCCTGTATTATAATTTTGAACAGCCCCCAATAGACACAAAACATTTAAATTGATTTATCAGATCTCTTATACTCACATAAACACAAAATCTAATGTATTGTGCTTGAAAAAGAAGACCTAAAAATATCGATACAGTCACAAACTGTATCTTCTTAGATTTCATTTTTCTAATCAACACGCTGAGCATCAGTTGGGTGGAGAAAAGGATGGCAAATATTAACACAAAATAAACATAATTATTAATTTCTAAGAACTTAAAAAATTTAAGCATCTCAAAATGCACAGTAATTGATGCATAATTAGCATATTCATTGTTTAAATTATGTTCAATCAATCTTGAATCACTTGACCTTGATGTGTTCTGCGATTCAACTGTTGATTTGCATTGATTTAGAATCATTCTTAGACTAACTCTTTCATTTGCATTGCATAAAAACTGTGGTACCTTAATAATAGTTGTGCTCCTTTTCTCTTCCTTATCTTTGTTTCTTTTTTTTTGCTTTTCTTTTTTTTCAAATGAGACTTTTATGCCTACTTTTTCACCAAATGTTTTCTGGAGTCCAGTGATTTCTTGAGGGAACTTTGTGCTATCACCCTCATCTCTACTCTCTACTTCTGAAACTAGCAATAAATCTTTACATTTCTGATCCTGGTCTTCTCCAGTCTGCTTCTTCCTACTTCTGTTTATGTTGTGCAAACCATAAACGTTACCCTGCGGTATTTTCTTCATGCTTACTTTCTCATTGTGACTCAAAAACTTTTTTACTAGTTCATGTTCTGATAATGGAAAATAATGCTCTCCTCCAGACAAAATTCCTGAGAGACCTAAATTTGCATCAGCGTTTCCTAACAATTCTGTACCTAAATGTTGATCATTCTGCACAGGTGACATGTGAAAATCTAATGGATAAGATTCAGAGACTTTTGCTGCACAGTGACTCTCTGAAACATTTCCTGAAGCAACAGCCAACATTTCTTGCACCGTATTCTTGGCTTCGTTTGAATTTAAATCTGATTTTTCTAGGATTTCATTTTCTGCTAGGAAATAACCTTTATCCAGAGATGCTTTCTGCGGTTTGTCAGTATCCCTTTCAACATGACAAAATACACCTGGATTGCTCAAAGACTGCAAATTTGACTTCATTTTTTCACTTCCATTGTGCACTGTCAGCTCTCTGAAAGAGGATGCAATTTTCTCTAAAGATGTTGCATTCCCTGCAGCTGAAAGAGAATCACCTTTTTCACCACACACTTGAAACTCTCTGTCTTCAGATTTTAAAGTATTATGGTTTTTGCCTTCTCTAGAACAATGCTCTTTACACTGACATTCAAAATGAGTTCTCTGTGAAAAATGTTGCTGTTTGTAAGGGCTGATACCCAGGGCGTGCTTTCCAGTTTTTGGACTAACATCAGCTTTCTTTGTTGTTAGCTCAAAATCAATTTCTGATTGCATCTCACATTCTTCCTTTGTCGAAACATCACTCCCCACCTTTCTTGATTTTTTTTCCCCTATGGTTTTGCCTATAATTTCCACTTCAGGCAACTTCTTTGATATTCTTTCTGTTTCCTGTCTCTCTCCATTAGCAATCTGCTCATTTAACATTTCACCAGGATCATTGTTCACACTCACATAGATCTTAGTTGAAACAAAACCTTCTTTTCTGCCATTTTTTTGTTCTTTATTTTGATTACCAAAACCCATTGAACTCTCCTGCTCTGTATGTAGCTTACTGTCTCTGTTGTCACTAATGCTTTCTTGACCACTGAAATTTAGACGTTGCTTTAATGTTCTATCAGTTTTGATTTTATCAAATCTGTCTGTAAATTTTCTTCTGTTCATTTCCAATTTATTTTCTGTATATTCAGGTTTACTGGAAGACTTCTGTTTTTGCAAATATTCCACATCCATCATGTTTTCATTAGGTTTCTTTTCTTCTCTCAATTCAAGAGCTTCATTACTTCCCAAATGTTGAAAGACTTCAGTTGACTTCACAGGTTGCTGGAGTTGATTCTCTTCTGGTAAACTCTGAGCATGACAGCACATGGATTAAACTGAGATATGATGGAAAGTATCTTATTTTTTCCTTATTCTCTGCCTTCTTAATGCCATTACTGAGAGTTAGGAAGAAAGACTGGCATGAAAGAAAATCTTGGAACAATCACAGATTTCAGAGGTCTGTGAAGAATTTTTCTTCCCAGAAGAAAAAAAACCTCATTCCTCTTTTGAAAAAGATTATTCTTTTCCTGATTTTCTACCCTGATTAAAAGAAAAAAACCCATTATATTATTTTGAGACTGGAAACCTGCTTAGGTTATCTTCAAAGAAGCTACCAAAGATTTAGAAGGCTGACAAGGGGTAGAGGAGGAAGGAAGATGGGGGGTACTTGATTTCAAAAAAAGCAATCCTAGAGACTCAGAGCAGACTGAAACTCAAAACATTTTGAAATACTCCACTTGTTCTTGAAGAACGTGAAGTCTATTGACATTCACAGATTTCTTGAATCTTGTTCTTTGACTGACTTTTTATCCTTGATGCCATTAGCATGATTAGTCATACTAAATCCTCAGTTATAATGGCTACTTATCAACAAACGTTATATGTTTCCATCAGTTTGCTCCACCACTTGATGATGCCCAAAGATTCATGCTGTTGTTAGCGTTGGTTCAGAGGTATTCAATAGCAAGAAAAGCCAATAAAGACAAAATCAGCACCAGAATTATATAACATTCATTTAAGAACTTTTTTTCTGTAATAGTAACATTAAAATTTATACCCATATGGTAGGGTTCTCCAATTTTATCCAATTTATGCAGTTTATACTAAAACAACGTAGTCCTTAAAGAATGACTATATAATCTCTTTCTGACAGATAGTTTTCAAAAGAAAGTGAAAAATTTAGACCATTGTTTTTTCTCAATTATTTGGAAGGTTTGCTCAGCAGCAAGCATATATTTTGAGTAATTTGTCTGTCTAATTTCAATAACCTACTTTTGCTAGTAAGATCCAACTCTAAGCATAAACAAAATGCTGTTTGAACCCAAGGAATCAATACAGTAGAAAGGCAGAAGGAAAAAAATGAACGGATCAAACTAACTTCAGAAATTAATTAAGAGGGCATCTCATCTCCCTGTCAAAAGAACTTCCTTCTATGTTGTTAAGTGGACTAGAATGCATACTATGGAATATTAAAAGGCCTACATAGGGTATACACAATGAGTTTGTCTTCATCTTAATGTCTGCTTTTATCCAAAAGATCAAGCCCTGGGGTATTAAAATTGAAAGTATTAGTATTTAAATTTAAACTACATCTCCATCAGAATTTAACAAATCATATGATCTTTCCAGGTGGAAGAACTGGTAAAATGGATGGATGGTACAGGATTTTGCTTATCTGAATGGTAACAGTGTTAACACTGCTACATTTCTGTATAATGTGCACTACATAAGGAATTTTAGTTTTCCACATCTGCTGGTAACTTTGTGAATTATTCCAACAGGTGTATCGCTCTTTGTTTGCCTAGATGTTCTTTTTGCTTGGTTGACTGCCAGAGAATGACCTACCTCTTCCTCTTCCAATCTTTTCAAAGAATCACCTGCAAACTTAATGTATTGGGTCATCAAGGTCACTAAGGCAGTGTACCGAGTCCGTAGATCCATGAACTGTAGAGAAACAAAAAGAGGGAGGGTAGGTGTCATAGAGGTAAACACTCCCATTAAGCTTGAAAGAAGTGATCGACTCTACTCTAGAACCTATCTCAATTTTGATTTCAAAATTACGATTGTGGAATCCAAAGTTCTAATTATGATTCCAAAGTTCAATGCTGTCAACAAGGTGCACCTGAACAAATATATCCTAAGGATCTATGAGGAGATCCATAAGGGGAAGAAACAGAAGACAATGTTTTGACTTCACAGTCCCTTGATTCTTCCCTCTGCAAGAAAAGGTTTCAAGAGGGGCAAGCCGTGCTTGTCACTATTCCTCTCTCTAACAGGTATCAGGGAGACAGATTTCTCTTTCTCACGCAAATGAGGCTGATTTGCCTTAGAATCTATCAAAGTGTCCTGATCTGGTAGGTTTTACTATGGTCAAGATGAACTTCTTGTTTACTGTGATCAAGATCCAGCCCAGAGGCTAAACAGTTCTACTGAGGCACAATTCTCAAAGAGTTTTTTATAATTTGGGTTACTTTTTCTCATCAGCTGTGTTATACTGTCTCGTTACCAAAATGCAGCATAAGGAACAAGAGAATATTTGTTATATCATGTATCTATAGAGGAAAAAACCAGTCTTTCTTAGATTACCATATTTAATCATTAATAAATCCAAAACTGAATTATTGTGTTTACTCTGTTTTAAGCAAAGACTCACATTTTCCTGTCATAAGAAACCCATTTACCTCTTGAATAATGAAGTCTGACGAGCTTTGCATTCTTCGGCGCTTTACTGGAGATTTTTGTTGAGAGTCAACCATAGCTCTGTAGGTCATGGTCTGCAACTCATAGTCCTGTAAAAGAGAAAATACACAAAATCATTGGCATTAAACATGATACGGACACTAAAAAAAAAGGATTATAATTGCGATGTTATTGCTACCTTCACAGCAGCTGAGTATTGTTCTGAATACTTCTGGCATTCCTCTATTTTGCTTTGTTTCATTTCAATCTCAGAAACCAGCATCTGTAAAATATGAATGTACATTTTCATCTTAAAAGTTATTTTTATTACTATTATAATTAACATTTCTACTTTATCTAACAGTATCTAATATAAATAGATATTTTGCTAACATCTACTTTATCTAATATGCTCCTATCCATGTGTATACAAGTAATCATGCTCAAACCTGTGTTCTCAGCTTTAACAGGTTTACAGTACAGAAGTAGTGAAAAAACCTGCCAGGTTTAATAGTTGGTGAATGAACTTAAAATCAGGAATATATCCTTTCATGCGTATAATTTATTATCTTGTCGATTTAAACTGCTTTTCTTTCTTGCAGGAGACAGATGTTGAGTTTAGGTCTGCTTCCATGAAAATATTTCTACATCCATAATACATGCATAAATTTAAAAAAAGCAACACTGAATATAAAATTATGTGATATGGTGAGCCCAGAAGTTTTAGGATTTTGATGTTCTTGCACATCTTGAGGACCAAACAATCTGATCTATAAAATGACAATAGTCAGTGAGTGATATATTCATGACTGCATTATAAATACAAAATCATAAACTCTGGTCATTACTTGGAGTTTTACAGTAAGAGCTGATGGATATAAGCCCCTCATATTAATAAACAAGATTGAGATCACTGATACTGTAATTCTTTGGTCAGTGCTTCCAGCAGTGCTTTCCCACCTTATGCTGGTTCAATTGTTTAGCCAATGCTTTGCTATTTTCAGGATGTATTTCTTGAATCTTTCGCTGAGTATCCTCCACTTGTTGAATCCAAGTGTCCAAAGAACTGTAAGTATCTTTGTAATACTTCAGAGATTTATTAATGCCTTCTAAGTCACGCAACCTGAATTTATTTTAGAAGACAAATCAAAGAGGAGAAGATGATTATTAAAGACAAAAAAACAACACTAAGGCAAACACAGCTATAAAGGCTTCGAATGCCTTAGCTCTGCTACAGTTCACAGTATAAACATACTAAAATAATACTAATTCGACAGAAAATTCACTTCTCAAACACCAGGGATCCCAGCTTGCTAAAGCCTTTCCATTTGTCTTAAGGGACATCCAGGAGAGATCTTACTACACAAGAAACTCTATATAACTCTCATCAGTGTGTTCAACTGTCTGAAACTCTACGAGCACAGGAAACCCCAGGAAAGAGGGAGGGCTCTGCTACAGCACTCACTTCTGTTACAACAAGTGAGAGTATTTCAAATGTGACCTATGAATCGAGAAGGAGTGTGCCATGCTGGAGTCAAGTAGTAGTTCACTATACTCTCCATGCCTCCTACAAAACAGCAGGGGTTACACTAAAACTAAAGCCTGTAAATATGCTAATGGACAAAAGTAATTAAACATGCACATCTAATTTTATATCATGTTTTTGACCTAAAAAGAGAGTTCTGTGCATTTCTTTAAAGTAATTTTCATACTGAGGGAAATACTGACAGTTTTTCTTTTATGATCCTTATACTGTTACTTGTTATTGTGGTGCGATTTTGGTGATTGCTCTGTGCAGAGCCAGGAGTTAGAATTGATGATCCTTGTGTGTTCCTTCCAACTCAGGATATTCTGTGATTCTACTTAAAAGATCATGTAAATATGACCACTCAACACAGCAGAATAAACATAATAATTAAACAACCTTTTACAGTTTGACTTGGAATGAGTGCTTTGAATTGCTCTGGTGCTGTTCTTAAGATGCCAAAAGGAGACTAAAAAAGAGCTAGAGAAGAAAATTTTATTGCTCAGGTTTCATACTTAAGCATGTTTTAAAGTTAATAACCATGAAAAAAAAGAAAGGATCATGATAACTGCAGCCAATATTTGTGCATACATTTTTTCTAATGATTATCAGTGTCAAGCTGGTAGGAAGAAGCTGAGATAATATTTACAGAAAGCAGCTTGTTTACAGCTCTATGCTGCAGTTACCACAATCTGTCCTATTTACACCAGAAGCCACTATGTATCAGCAGTAATTTTCCAGCATATTCTGTTCAGGATACAGTCCTGGGAGGAGAGCATGTGGTTCATGCTTACTGTCTTGAAGCAATAAGCACACTTCAGTGTCTCATAAAACTACTGTTTAATCATTTAAACTAGGCCAAACTCGCAACTGATGAAAAATCAGAGGTGGAATTTAAGTTAGCCATTCTGCAGCCAGCTTTAAATGAGTCCCCTTTTGCCCATCTTCCTTCTAACTTCCAGCAAAGTTAAGTAGACACAACTAAACTAGTTAATTACAAGTGAATAACTGCAATATTGCACCTGAATATATATTCACCCCTTAGAAAGGGGGGACAAAAATGTGACAAGTTGTTGTGTTAACTTTTACATGAACAGCACTATCTTTAATGCTCTTGTTCAGGCTTTCTATAATGACAAACTAAAGTACGTTTTAAAGGAAAGAGAGTCAGACTGAACAATATGGAATTCCTCAATTTGCCCATACTTTTTCCTTCAGTCTCCTTTACATACAGGAAACAGAACCGTAGAGACTGAAGAAAAAAGCATTTCCAGGAATGCCATGTATAGACATCTCCTTCAGAAATACGGGTAGGTGTGTTCCGCTGTATCTGCACATCTGTGTAGGCACGTGCACTTGAGCAACATTTCTCAGTAGCAGCTCGACAGTAAAGGGCTGAATTTAGAGCACTATCTCTACTGGATATTTAAAAAATAAAAGGCACTTCACCAAGAAGTTATTGCACCAAAATTATCACAGAAGTCAATGGAAGCTAACTTCCAGACTTAACACTCGAGTAATTAAAAGCAAATTAACACGAACCCAATCATAAGTGATGAATCAGCTCATCATCTTAGCCCATCAGAACTAATTATGTGGAGAAATAGATGGTATTTCCATAGGACTGCCTGCCATTTCTGCAGGTTTGGTTTTTTTTAAGAAAAAAGACAATTTATCTCTACTGTGTATCATAAGTAGTAAGTTTCTGTATCTTGTTCATCTTTTGGAGCTTAATAGTCACAGACATTTCCAGTGGAAAAGTAAGGCAATGTTGTCAACTTCTCAATAAAGGTCTTCATCCCAGCACATTCCAAAAACAGTTCAGAAAACTATTCAGACCTGTTTTAACATTCACTTCTGATTGTTTTTCCTCAGAAATAATAATAAAATCTAAAACATGAACAGATTTTAATAAAAAGTCATACAAACCTATTTTCAATTTGAGAATGAACATTTTGCCACCTCTCAGCCAACTGATCAACTTTTTCTTTATGCCAGTCAAAGTCAAGATCACGTTCCTTGTGCATTTTGAACATCTGATCACTGATCATCTTTGCCTTCTGCAGTTCATCCTCTAAGGCATGGAATGTTTGTCTTTTCTCATCTACTTCAGATCTCCATTGCTATTAGGTGATAAAAAGAAAGTTGTAAATAACTCCTAAATTATGACGCAGTTTTATAAATTAGTATTTTACATGAGTAAACTGCATAAATGAATCAATCAAAAATGTTTCAATTAATATTTTACTTCTGCTTGCTCAAATACTCAAGTGGCACCAAGATGGGTCTGAAGCAATAAATTGCAAAATAATTTTAAGTAACAGCAATCCCCACAAGACATAGCTCAAAACATAGACATCAAATGAACACACTCCCCTTATAAACTACAGCTTTCCAAAAAAAATTATTAGGCAGATCCCAATCATTCTATCTAGCAAAAAAGCATTACTCTTAATTTGCAATATCAAAATGAGTTATATACAACAAACAAAAAATGCTGAACTTCAGTCTTTGCATTTCTCAAAGATATCTGTCAAACTTCCTAAGAAACCCTGATTAGTAGGTAGCAAGAATGTTATTGTGGTCAAATTTACATAACATAAATATATGCTTATGTTGCCTTAAGTATATGGTACTTTCTGAAGAGAAAAGAAAGTCTTACTGCAGCATTAACAAGTGCAGTTTTGGAAGTTCAGTTACTTCAATGCATTTTGCAACAGCAGGAACATGCTTTCAAACTATCCAAATCCTAATGCTTCAAAGCTGCCACCATTTTCTGAAATGTAAATCTTAATACCTCCTAAAACTAAATACACAAGCCAATGTTTGATACACTATAGAGTGTAGCATAACCAAATGAGGTGTTACAAGACAGGTATTTTTTGTCTCATTGTCTTATTTTTTTGATTTTCCCATGAAAAGGCATCAGCCAGCTCTTACCTTTAATGTACCCATCAGATTTTCGATATTGTTTTTGTCAGCTGTTACTGCCTCTTCTTCACACAACTTAGTTTCATAGTGTTTTACTAACGATTCTGCTGTTTGGGTGTTCGTCAGCACCAAATTTATAGTTTTTAATCTGAAAAACAGTGACCCCCTGTTAACTGAACCATCAATACCAACACTCAACACACTTGTGTTTTTCAGCCTTTTCATATCACAGGGTACCCCCTTTATACAACGTTAAAATGTTAACTCCCTTTTCCTTGATCAGTATTATTCATACTAATAGTTTTAATTTAAGAAAAAACTGTAAACTAAAACGTGTAATGGAAGACAGCCTAGTACGTACTTATCTATGAAAATGGAAGACATGGAGTAAACTTGGTTCATGTTTTGAATAACAACATTGAGCTCAGAGCGTAGAGTAGGGACTGAAGGTGAACCAGCAGCTTGACTGAAAAACTCTTCACATTTATCTGTGATGACTCCCAAGTCATCCTTTAGTCGATCCAGCTCTTTCTTCAGTTTCTGTAAAATGAAAGATGGCTGATAGTGCTTCCATCCTACATCAACCTGGTATATATTCTGCATATCACTGTGAGTACAGGCCTGCCCTCCTTTGCTTCTCTGATGTGGAAAGCATTGAAAAAAATTAAAGAGAAACACACGTGTAATAGGGAAACTAACAGAGTTGCCATTGATCAGTATATTTTTTCTCACAAACACAAGCTAAATATTTGACTCCTCTTTTCAAGGTACACTGCAAACCTTCCTGGCTTACACTTAAAAGCCTGGATATATTTGTTTCGTAATGAAGCTTTTCCTACGTAAAACAGATCTTCTCAAAGGCTCACCTCTTGCTCTGAAATCCTAAGCACATTTTCATGTACATCATCCCTTTCCATTGGCGTCCGGATCTGCCGTATTAACCGCTCCTCACAACTCTCCAGTCGTAGTCTGATATTTCTGACTTCAGAGACGTACAGATTGTAAATAGATTCTTCCTGTTCCTCTGTTGAAAGAATTAAGGCACATGTTAGCCAGCAAGGTCATCATGTCATTTTCACCATAACTTCTCACACTTTATAAAGTTGTTGCCCTACAGGTCTTTTCGTGACTGGTCAAAATGCCACCAGTTTCCATTGAAATTTTGGTTATAAGGCAAATTTTAGGAAGTCTTAAATTTTTGTTTTATTAAATCATCTCCTCACACATGAGAAATGATTGTCTGTCATCATCTGGCACAGGCAACGGCATTACCTCTGCGGAGACACTGCTAAACTACGTGGTATCTGGCACATTAAAACCTCTCTTTCAGGTGCACAGGGTATCACGTCTTTCCTGCAGTGAACTATGCCAATGAAATAATTAGCTTTGTGCTACTGTATTTCTATAAGTCATCAATTATTTCACAGTAAATCAGAAGAGATATTTTTAGCTTTCTGTTCTCACTGTATTAAAATTACAGAGAGCAGTAATTCCAGGCATCCTGTGAAGCTAGGAAAATAGCTAGCACATTTTCCTTGCCTTAACAGGGTGAAAAAAGTTCTAGTTCTGTTGTGAACTCAACAAAGCAATCAAGTTGTTTTTCCAGCATTCAAAAAACAAGGAACGCAGGACTAAGCGGTGAGCTGCAATGCACATAATAAATTCTTAGGTGGAAAATTTTTTGTAGCATTCTGTATATTATGTAACACAACTATATTTTTACATAGCTTAATCTATACAAAGTTTAAAAAAATTAAGAGCTTCTATACAATGCAATTGCACACACTGTTAAAATTACTCTGTTCAAAAGAACACAGGCAGTAACAATATCAACACGATAAAAGAGATCTCAAGATCACAAACAAAATGTCTCTCATAAGGGCATCTTTCTACTGTTCTAAGCCAAGTTTTACCTCTTTCTGCAGACTTGAGAAGCTCTTGATAGTATTGTTTGCAAACATTAACTTCCCTTTCCAGCTGTGCTGTATCAGAGCTTGTAAAGATTTTGGACTCCTGGCTATCTTCCACAAAATCATCAAAGCGGGACTGTAAATTGCTTAGAACCTGCTGATGTTCACCTGGCAGCATTGTCTTTATCTGCAACAGATTGTAGACCCACAGCACAGTCAGCAGTGGTGCATCACTCACACAGTTCCTGTAATGCTTTTTATCAAAAAGCAACAGTGATCAATTACTAAGATGGTAAAATCAAAGAATTGAGGTTCTGCAAGCTTACTGTTCCTTAGCTGTAGTCCACTTGACAGTTGATAATTTACACTCAGCATAAAATCCTTTTCAATCTTGCCCATCAGAAATGGGCTGTGTTAAGCCAACCCCACATCAGACTTCATTTCTCCCATCTAATGCCATGCAGCAACAAACAACAGCAAGGACAAGTAGGGACAGTTCAAGAATTACCTCAGATTCCTCTTTCCAACAGTAACAGTGATAAACTAGGTGGGAAGGTGTCATTTTGGGTATTGCAAATATTATTTGTAACAGTTTGTGATCTCACACAGTCAGAAAGAATAATAATTTGTTCTATATCACTATTCCATTTCTGACAAATTGGGCCTAACTAGCTATTTAAAATTTCAAGTTACAGATATGAGAATTAAAAATATGCATAATGAGGAATGAGTTTTCAGCTGCCTTCACCTTGAAAGACTAAATATTGCTTCACAGTTGTTCCATTGTTAGTACAAAGATGCAGCAGTTGCGGTTGTAATGAGGAAATAATGGGGGTTTTCAGGAAGATAAACCTTAGCCAGATGAAGTTAACCTCCCGAGATATTTTCAACATAAACACATAAAGACAGACTATTGCAGAACAAAATTCAGAACTTAGTCACCGTTCATTGCTTTCAAGATGTCTCTGCTGACAACAGGAGACTTGGCTGCAGGTAGTTTTCCCAACACCATCACTCTGCTCCTTCCCCAAAGGTAGCTGTATAAAGACTGCTCAGATCAATGCAGATCATTCCACACCAGTACCCAGCACTGGCCACTGCTGCCAGCTACTCCCAGGAAGATGAGGATTGCTGCAAATCACTGATTATACATTTCTGAGAAGTGCATCCTATGACTTCCCAATGAATGCTTGACAGCCCTTCCGAGTCATAACACTTACCGAGGCAACATTGCCAGCTCGAACAGCTTCAATTTCATTTGTCAGGTAATGCCAGGACACCACACTCTTCATGTTTACATGTGACTCATGCCAAAGGGCCAGAACATTCTGAAATTGCTGTTCAATCCTGAAACAAAAAAAAATTCAACTTCAGATCAGGGTAACACATGAAAACAGAAAAAGAAAAAAAACCAAAACAACAAAAACTGTGAGATATTCTTTTAACCCAAGCTTCATATAAGTGGATTTTAATAGAAAATTGGTATTTTTACTTTGTCCCTACCTGTTGGCTGTATCTATTGCTTCTTTGTTTGGTGGAGGAACTGTAAAGCATACAGATGGAACCATGGCCTCATTACCACTTGGGCTAATGACTTTCCATTTAGCACGATGGGAGTTGTTTGCTAATACACATTCATCATCTTTGTAAATAGTTATCTAGTATTAACAGAAAAGCAGAGTAATTTGATGAGCCAAGCATTACAAAATAATTGTACAAAGCACTTCTGCAAATGCTGTCAACAAATAAGCAACAGAACAACAAAACCAATGTTCCAACCCAAGGATTTGGTCTTGTTTAGTAGGGTGGAAGAAATTTACAGCCTAGTTTTCTCCAGGAACATGGTAATTAATGAAACTTTAGCTGAATTCTTACATCTGTAATTGGTTTGAGGAAATTTTAGTTTCTAACCTCAATTTGTCTATAGTCACAGATGGCTTTAATTGGAATGGATGTTTTGAGTACACAGTCAGGGTTCCTTGGCTTCAGTTGAATTATTGCCTTTGCTCTTCCCACAAGGCCTGCTACTGTGCTCTTATACTGCAAGAGTTGTTCTTTTTCTTCCTAGAACAGTTAAGAAAAGAATATGTCATAAGAGATGTCCAGATTACAGTACTGCCTCTTTGATCCTGTTATGCTTTTCTTTCCCCCTGACTTCTTCTATTGTGTTTCCTAAAAGTAACACATTTTACAAAAACAAAGTATCTTTCTGAAGACAGTGTCTTCCCATATCTGGTATTGTAAATATAAATAAATAAAGCTGTATTTTAAAGTTATGAAAAGTAGTCATTTATTTACAAGTTCTGAAAAATCAACATTTTTTCCTTCACTTTGAAGAAATAATCTTAACACATTTTGTATCCTACTATAACCTACACATTTCTTGTTTCATTGTAACTCCTGCTAATAGGACCCAACCACAGAGCTTACCATAGACTCCTGGACAAGGTCTTCCAGCCTATGAAGACTGCTTGATCTATCACAACTGTATTTTCGGTATATGGTATCTTTTAAACTCTTCAAATATTCCATGGCTTCTTTGGCATCGCTGAAAAACTAGGATGAAATAATTATCTGGGTTATTTTTAAACAACTTAAAAAATACAGAATCAGCTACACCGAAGTTTTCAAGTGCTGTTTTTTAAAACAACCTTTTCTCATCGCTTGAAGTGACCACCGTACCACACTCAGCTACTCATGATCTCATGCCTAAATATACTCTTCAAAAAGGCACACACTGTAACACCAGTTATTCTCAGTACGAGCTACATGCAAAATTAATTCTGCAGTTATTGAACCTACAGTTAATGACCATTCCTGCAATGAAAAAATTTTATTAAGTCAATCTTGCTTTCCTTGGAAAAGGAAATTACAATTACTTTCATGTAGAAAGCACAGACAAACCCTACAAACTGTAGAAACTAGCTGTAAAATCCAGGCAACACAGCTGGGGCAAACATTTTGTGCAGGAAGGGAAACGAGCTGCCACATTTGGCAGTTCTGCGAGGGTATCTGCACGCCCAAACAAGGGTCCTGGTTAGGCACAATTGGGAAGGGAAATCCCATTCTGTCCCTTAAGCCCCATTTCTTAAATCAAGAAATCTAGTTTCTTCCCCCTATCACTAGGAGCTCAAATTGCTTTGTCTTCTCCAGTGTCCCTTTCCTAACTTTAGGTTCTCACCCTTCTCAGCCCAAAGTTGTCTCACCCCTTCATCATCTTCCTTTCTCTTCAACCACACAACCCAGAAGACACTAAGGATTAATCTTAATCATTTAAATGTTTCAAATTAGTAGATTTTAAAACAAATAAGCAAAACCAACAAAAAACCTCCTCTGTCTATGTTGAGGCCAACAGCTAGTCTGAAAGCTTCACAGATTTTAATTTGGACATGGTCAGCTTCTATTCATGAGAAAAGCCCATGAGAAGAAAATAATCAGCTTTACCCGTGGAAGTGTAGTATCAACAGAAGTACAGAATCCAAAAAAAATAGAAAGAGAAAACTGCAAATATATCCACACCTGTTATTCTTCTGAATGTCTGAATGTTTCTGTTACAGGTAACCAATAGTATTTTATTGTAGTTAAAGGAGAGCCAGTGGATCCATTGTTGTAGTTTAGTAGCCAATGTACTTGTAACACGAATGATAACATAGAATAGTCTATGAATATGTGTTCTTCTTGCAATAAAAGGCTCTTTGCCACCAACCCGGTGCAGTGCCCATGTTTGTGTGTCGCGGCCACAACCAACACAGACATGTCTACCATGCTCATGCAAGTAACAGCATCATTTGCTGAGTATGTGAATGGGTGACAATGAGATAATCAGAAGAGTGTTTCATTGGATGTGTCTGCTGTCAGGGTGTTCCCTGCTCTGTTTACTATTAATGCTGCACATTCTATTTGCTTTGAGTAGTCCTCAAGCAAATAATGCTTAGGAATAAACATCTAGAATATGTTCTCCCATGGCCATCACTAACCACGCTCCATGCTGCATCATCTGCAGAAGTTCTACTGACAGCAGTTGTGCACAACAGGGAGAGAACAAGGTTTCATACTCAGAGTCTCCACTTGCAGCTGCAGCACTGAAAAAATCTCAGCGAGACTGTCATCTGCTGTGAACTGATATAACTGCAGTGAAGAAATAGAGTTGTGGCAACACTGTGGGAGCATGGCTTATGATCTAATGATTGTACAAGACAAATGTCAATTCTACAATTACTGTGAGAGAATAAATATCGCTTTTGGTGGAACTTTTTGACTATGGACAAAACTTAAAACATTTCACATTCTGACTGATTTACTTTCTTACCTCAAAATATGCAGCGTTTTCTCTCAAATGTTGTTCAACACAGTGGCAGAGCTGAAGAATCCAGCTCCATTGTGTCTGCATTGCAGCTCTATAGGCCTTTAAGGAAGGGAGATATATTTTACAAATGGAAATGAAAATTAAAACTTGCATACCTTTACAGAATATAGGAAACACAAAAGGAATGCGGAGAACACAAACAGCTAAATCTGACCACCTCATCCTGGAAAACCAAGCTGTAGCAAGGAAAATTCCAATCAGATGTAAGAAAGAAACCCTGTCACTACAGCATAGTCAAACATAACAAAACTTGCCCAGAGGGGCTGTGAAATCGCCATCCTCTGCCCTGGTCAGAATTTGGCCAAACAAAACCCCGCCAGAGCTTCCAGCAAGAGCTAGAGTACATCTCCTAAGGTTCCTCCAGTATAAGCTCATCTACAATTCTGTGTCCCCATTTACTCGGTCAGAATAGCTGGAGTCTTGCCCGGGTACAGTTCGTATAATTAAGTCGCGCTGAGTACACAGTTAAGACCCCCCCTCCCCAGGACGCCGGGCGATGCCCGGTTCGTGGCGCCAAGGAACGCCAAGCGCGGCACCGCCGAGCAGCCGCGCCGCGCGCGCCCTCGGCAGCAGGGGGCGCTCCTGCCCTTGGGAAAGCACCCCAATCCCGGGGCTTCAGTTCCTGCCATTCCCAGCTAAAAACCGTTTTTCCATTGGCTTCCAGGAATTCCAAACTGATGCATTAGTGCATTTATTGTTCTGCAGAAAAGGATTTTTTTTTAAAGGATATTTTTATAAGTATCCTAATATAGCACTATTGGAGACAGCACAACCTGCACGGTCATCATCACTGCGACGGCTTGGTTTCATAACGTGCATCCTCAGTGTATTTATACACTACACCAGTTAGAACAGCCTATACTTTTAAAGAATAGAATTGCCCACATTACATAAAATGTCATTTATTATTCAAAGTAGATGTCATGAGAAGGAAGGAAGGGAGGAGTTTTCTTCATGTTTCCCATTTTTGCAGATGTAAACTCGCACAGCTGAAGAACAATAAAAATATATTCCCCTCTGACTTTTTTCATTCTTCTATAACAAATCAGCTTTTTATTGTTTCAGTCTTTACCACCCACTGTCTGTATCTACTCTTTTCTTGAAGGTCTACAAGGAGAAGTGTTTTACATTCTCCTTTGAAAACTTGTTATGACCCTACAACAGCTACAATAAATTTTCTGTAAATCGTTTACCTCTAACATAGAGCTAGATTCAAGCCTAAAGTAAATCATATCACCTGGTCAGATTTTTAACATCCAAACAAGTTTCATAATTCACTGACAAGTAAGTTATGAAACCAACCCCTAAACCATAATAGGAGCCTGCACAAAAGTTAGGGGACAAGAAAAACCCTTACTGAAACTTCTTTCAATCCAACAGAATAGAAACTACATAAGGACTGCTCTGTGCCCTCAGTCTTTCAATGCAGTTTGTATCAACAACTCTAGAAGCTGAGCGCACAACCAGAAACACTTCGATTTCATCTAAGCAATCCAAGGTGTAACCACACCTGTATAAAAGTGTTTTTACCTTTTGGAAACTGGAAGATAAATACAACAGAGATACTGAAGAGCAAATTTTAAAAGGCCCCTTTATTTAGAGTCTTGTTCAATTTTCTCTAAGTCTGCACTTCCCTTCTTTTCCCCCAAAACTCAGCTCTTTCAAATCCCAAAACTTTTCCTGTTTTGATGTTGGTTTTACTAACTTACCTCAATGGTTAGCCTGGCTGGGTGGTTTTCAAGAAGCAACTGTTCAGCTATTTCTTGTACTGATTTAATAACTTCTTCTTTTTCATCAAGTTCTCTCATTAACTCCTTTTTTCAGACAAAAAAAAAGTTTCAGAACTCTCTCTAATTATCAAAGATTACTTAATAATTCTCTCTGGATTATATTAGCAATACATACTGCATGGTATTCCTTTTTTCTTGTTATATTGGGGTTTCTTTCACTCCAGTCATATGCAACCTCTTCCTCTTCTTTTTCATTCAGCCATATCAACTCTCTAGTAGCACGAGACACAAAATCGTGAAGAGTATCTAGATGCCTTTCCTGATTTCTTGATGTGTTCTTTATCAAAAGGAAAAGAAAAAGATTTACAAGAATCAGAATTTAAAGCTCATCCCTTACCAGAAATTATGCACACTGAAAAGCTGAACATGGAAGAGGTAGAGTTAACTTACCAAGAGTTTTGAATACTGACTCTCCAGTTTGTGCAGTTTTTCTGCATAACTGAGTTTAAGAGGGGCAGTCATTTGGATCTGTATTTGATATATGAGATCAAAAGACAACAAAAAGGTTAGATATGTTAAACCATTATATCTTCTGATTTCATCATAAGTCACGTAGAGATCAGAAATAAAAGTAAGTAAGACTGTGAAACTCAAACAGTTCTAAAATTCAACATTAGTTTATAGGTCACCCAGTAAGAAAGTAATCAAAGAAATAAAAAACATTGTGCAGTACCTCACTGATTTTGGCTTCTTTAAGGCTGGATTCAAATTCCTCAATAGCTTTGTGGACATTTTTGTGATTTTCTAAATGGCTTTCAACACTTGGTAAATCTGAACCCCATTCTGCTCGATCAAGTTGAACCTTAAAAACAGGAAGAAAAGATGAGCCATGATCTACAAAAAGTAAACATAATAATTAAAAGTGGACTGTCTCTGCAAAGATTGCTACCTGCATTTCTTCCACCCAGCTCAGTAGGTCCTGGACAAATTTCATGTTCACCTCTTCTTCTGTTAAATTCTGATCCACAAAGGCTGATTTCATAAGAGGTTTTCTGATTTGCATCAGTTTGAGTGTTTGCAGAGTCCCACTGTCTACTCCTGTCACATAGCTCTGAATTAACCGTGGTGGGATGCCTGGTGGGTAAGTGGGAGTGATGGTTGGTGTCAGTCTGGAAGTAAGACCTGATGAAAGGCCAGATGTCAAACTGGAAGAAGTCAAAGGAGGTGTTAAACCCTGGGTCATTGCAGCATTTAATTCAGGGGTTAGGTTTGTTGTAAATCCTGAGTTTAAGCTTTCGGTTATTCCTGATATCATCAGCTTTGTCTGCTCTGTGGTCAGTGCGTGCCCCTTGCTGTACACAGAAGAACATTCGGTCCGTATGGCCATCAGTTCATCACGAAGTTTTGCAACTCTATTAAATTAAAATTAAAAAAAAACACAACACCAAACAATGAGTGCTTATGACTAAGGTTTATCATGATCAGCTGAGTAGTGATATGAATGGACATTATCTCTTACACTTAAATATTTATAAACAAGTATTTCTATCAGAAAGTACAGGGTATGTCAGCTTATAGTTCTATACAGATAACAAATGCAGAAATCAGGCAATGACTGAAAAAATGGTATGGGCCCTAACATGCACTATACACAATTCCAGGGAACAATCAGCAAACCAGAAATCCTACAAGATACTACATGTTGCAGTAGATCAAACACCTGCAGTTCACTGCCAAGGAGTTATGCACTTCATCTCAATCAGTCCATGGATGAATCCCAAAAAAACCTTTGGAGCCACTTTTTCATGGAACAGAATTATGCAGTTTAAATGCTTTTTTTCTGCCAAAACTGTACACAGTGCCACACATAACCTAGCGTTTCCCCACTTATTACCTGTTAACACACCTACAGCTGTCACCAGAAATCTTGCTTCCATTTAAAAAATCAAAGTTAGTAAATTCTAAATGTATTTTATGTGCAATAAAACAAGCTAACATTTTTACACAGATATCTAGTAAACATTAAGTCATGTTCAGGGAGTTGACTTCATTTTCATAAATGAGTACAAAAAGCTCCTGTTGTCTTCAACATTTGTAGGCAATGTACCCACCACAATACCTGGTATTTGGGTGCCCAGTGACAGATCACGAAGTTTATGCATAGATATAAAGAACTGAAAATTTTGTCCATTATGGGAATCCAGATTTGGGACATTTATTTATTCACATAAACATACTGTAAAGTACCTTTGAACAAGCTGGTCTGCTTGATAGTATTTTCCATCAATGAGAATTTGGGCATCAATCACTTGCTGGCGGAGAAGATTCTCAGATTCAAGAAGATACCCAGCTATCTCTGCTTCATGTTGGAACTGGAGCCCTGACTCCAATCGCTTGGTGTCCTTAATAAATAAGAGAAAATCGTAGTCTTGCAGATAAACCAAAGAGACATCAGCTCTAAGAATTCCCTTTTTTTTCTTTCCCTAAAAGGTTATTCTGATCTTGAAACAATTGTAAAGCATTTTATCTCACTACAGACCAAAAAAAAAACAGTAACAGAACTCACTCTGGGCAACTTGTGGTATTTTCTTGAAGAAATGCTACCTTAACAGTACACTGAAAATAAAAGTAGCAGCTAATAAGGTTGCCCTCACAAATCCTTAAGATTTTTTTTGCCATTCTACTTCTCTAAGTCTATGAATACAGACAAGTAAAATCACTGACTGACTTACAGACTGCAGAGCGTTCCGGGCGAGTATCAGTTTGTCCTCACAGCTCCGGCTGTCCCGCTGAATTCTGTTTGCAATTTGCTGCAGCATTTCCAACCTAGGTGATGCCAAAGCATTTCAGGAAAATAAGTAAATACTATGTTATTTATATTTACAATCATGTTGCATGACTTTAAAAACAAACAAATTAATCTACAGCATCTAACACAAAACACAAATGCATATGCCAAGTTACCTGTTCCCTTCTAAGGTTCCATTACCAAAGCTTATACAAGATTTAATCAGTGTGGGACCACAATTAACAGAAAGAAAATTCTCATTGGAGTCAACGCTGGTTCGAGTACTAGTGCTGTTGCTGAACAGCGAATCACTGCTATGGTAGCTGTAACTACTGCTATTCATCTTTACATCCAGAGCACAGTTCTTCTGGCTGTTTGCATTTGCTGAAACATGAAGATAAAACTCCTGCAAAACGTACAGCTTCTAGGGATGAAATTCCACTACTGGCTTTTGAAACACCTAGACTCCTCCTTTATATAGGCCTCATTATGCACATTTTAAACCCAGCAATTAATATTCTGCCAGCTCTTCAAAGGATTTTACCTGGGGCTATGTACGCTACCTTGCTTTTGGCTTCCCTACCTTGCATTAAAGCTTTGCAAGTACAGACTAGGCAGCAACAATGGGGCGTCTCTAGGAAACAGACACACCAAATATTTTATTTAAGTGTCACTAAATAACTATAAACCAAGTAAGAACTAAAAGAACTCTTTGCAGTGTTTCTCAGACTCTTCAGTGGAAAGTTTCAAAAAGGAGCAAAGTGAGAAATCCACGCTCAGTAGTAGAGTACAAATAACTTCCAGGCTGGGCTGACTCCTTTTCCTTCAAATAGAACTGCACAATAAAACTGGGGGAGTATCATGGTTAATCAGCTCATAACAATATTATCTGAGACACCTACAACCATTCCTGTCCAAGAATGCATCTCCATTAACTGTCCTGTCCCACTACACTGTCCTCCTGAAAATTTCCCTTCATCTTCTTTCACATTCGCAGCCAATTGCTTCTAACTGTTTTGACCACAAAACAAGTAAGAAAAATCTGATCACTGCTCTTGAGTTTACATTTTAACTCAGAATTTGGGCTGGGGTGATCTTTTCAGTATTTCATCCCCTGCTTTTAGGATTCCTGAACAACCACACCCATTCCATAAGGTGACTGTTTACGCAGAAGAGCTAAGCAAAGGCACAGACACACCCCTGCAGCAATGCTAAACTCTGTTAGTTTTGCAAACCAGAGCTCAGCTTGGCACCCTCCTCACTGACACCATATTAATTTTGATCCCATACACCAACTAGGCCACACTGTCTGTTTGTGTTGACACTTTGAGATGTATTCACCAGACTTGCAGGCAAAGTTTTATTACTTGCCAGATTTCAGTATTGGCTGAAGTCACATTTTTGCCACAATCAAATTTCACCCCAGCAGCTGTATCAACACCTCATAATGATGAGATGCACTGGTAACCAATGCAACAAACATGGATGATATTCTTGTGTCCACATCAATCAACACTTTTAACTTGGTGGCTAAACCAGAATCACTTAATGAAATTTTCTCTCTCTCGTTTTACAGTGACCACCACATGTAGTGACTATCATCATATGATCTGTCACTTTAAGTGTGTTTACCCTTCCTGAAATATGGGAAGGAAGTTAGGTTCATGTTTGTTTATCTGTGCTCAGACCATATGAACAAAATAGAAATAAACTAATGTCATTTACACACATTCTCAACAAAGATAATCCAGCTTTCTGCAAGTATGAACAGAACTTCAGTTGGTGAAGCCAGACACTTTGCTTTTGGCAGGTTGGGACAGATTAACCTACAAGATCTAGCAGGCTGTATTTCTGCTGCTGCTTTCCAGTGCCCCGCTCTGCTTAAGAGTGAAAACTCAGTATCGTGTGGACAACTTTGTACTCTATAGGAACTTGTTCCACAGTAGGGTGCTGTGAATCAACACCTCCTACTGAATCTGCCATTTCAGTCATGCTCTTGCTTTTGTAAGCATGACACGTTTAATCAACTGTGACTGTCTTTGGGATGGCCTCTGACTGAAATCTCTCTTGCTGAGGACTTGCTATACAATGGTCTGGATTCTTCACACCTAGTTTCAGGTACCTAAGCCAGAGAGATAGGTCACCCTGTTGTCACTGGAAAGTCAGCAACAAAATTGTCTAGAAAGTGATTCAGATCTTGGGTGTCTCCTTTGGATGCATAAAGCAAAGCAGAATGAATCCAGATCCAGGTGTCTCTATCTACCCACAGGTAGAAGCCCCAAAAGTCATTTAAGAGGGTTTTTTAATTAATGAATGGATAGCACCCGTGTCTCCCACAGAACTTAAAAAGACATACCATTAAAAAATGCTCTGACTGCATCATGACTTTCTTCACACAGCCTACTATCACACAAGGCTACTATGCCTTTGCACATCTAAACCCTTGGTGTGCTCTCGAGTACCACTAACTTTTTAAACAATCCCTACACAGGATGTTAGCCTACAATGCTGCGCGCCAAGAAAAACACACATTTCATTTAAAGGGTGAAATAAGAAACCAAGTTGAAATTAGACAGTGAAGTGATATAAACCCAGCTTTGACTAACTGCAGAAAGGAAGAGGTTACATATGCATATAAGTGCTTTGATGATCTGAGGCACAGATGCTGCTCATCACAACCTTCTGAGACCACCAAACTTATTTCTGTCTGGACCTGCCTTGAGCAGTAGAGAACTTCAGACCTTGAACAAAGGCAGAAATACTTGATCTAGAAAAATAATATGGACATTATCATAGAAGAAGATATTTACAAATTTCAATATGGGTTAAAACAACAGAAAATACATTTAACAAAGCCTATCAAATATTCACTTGCATACCTCTCCACTTCAGGCCGAAGGGTCTTCTCTCTTTCCAGCATGGCAATAATCAGCTTTCCCCATTCTTTTTCTATATCATTTGGATGGTAACCTTGAGAAAGTTTGATGCGTCCAAATTCTATCCAGACCTTAACAATTCATACGTACTTGTTATTTTAAGCCACAGAAAAGGAACTTCTATACATCCCAATGCATGTTAAATCTTACCTCTAGCAGTTTATATAGATGTTTAATTTTTGATTTATCTGTCTCCTTCGGTGGAATTTCTGTTTCTTTAAACTGTAAATATTGATTATAAAGTGCCTACAGAAACATGAAAAATAACATCAACTTTTATTTACAGTGAATATAACCGTAGTCTCTAAACCCTCTCCTAATATTCTTCACAAGCTTACCATTATACTTTTCTAGTTGAGTTTCACAAAAAACAATCAGTGACAAGCTAAAGATTTGCTTTTGATTGTTCATATGCTAGCAATGTATTGCTTATATTTTGAAAAGGTTAAGGAGTAGTACTGTTCTACCATTGACTTGATTGTATAAATCAACAAGCACATCATTTGTTCAAGTGTGCTCAGAGTCAGTAAGATAAAGTGTAATTCCAACAATGAGTTTAAACCACCACACCTCACCTTCAATTCCACAGGACTGTTGGGAAATGTTCTGTCAGACATTATCGTGACATGGTGTCTGATCCACTGCATGAGGTAGTTCACCATATTCTGATATTCAACCCATTTGACTTCAACATCCTGACAAAGCAAAACCCAGATTACAGAGGAGATGAAAATCATCTAACAGCTCGTTTTTGCATCAGCTTTGAAGACTGAAATCTTCACACATAAAGAAAATGGATTTTGAAATCCTGCAATTCTGAAACAATACTTTTTTGCTCTTTAGAGATCAGTTTAAATTTCCAAATATATGATTTCAGTCTTCAGTTTTCGTCCCAAATAATTCCACTGAAAACAAAATATTTTCTATTTTCTAGTAAATTTCAAGCTGGTAAGAATCAGGAAGGTATACTTTATATATCCACAACTGAAAAATAAAACTTTGACTCGATATTTCTCCAAATTCAGGCACATTTTCTTCAGTTAAGCTCTTAGCACAAATATTTTCATGTCTATGATACGAAATAGCTAAGACTCTAAAATCGCAGCCTAGAAAAACTGTGTCAAAGAAAAGTGTGACAGAAATCCTATGGAAGAGCTAGCTTACATTCTGCATCTGAAATTCAGAATTTTATTTATGTAGCTCACACACTGGACAAGTGTTATTCTCCTACTTACATTTGCACTGATGCCTTCACCACCTTCTGGTACTTTGGGAAATGCATCATAAAGTGATGACACATAAGTTATTACTGACTTCTCATCAGGTGAGGAAACATCAACATCTAAAAGAGCAAGACAGAACAGTGCTTTATCACGTAGTTGTAAGAATGCCCACAAATATGCTACAATGTGCAGGCAGATTGGATTTTATTTTAGTGTTAGGGGTTTTGCAACAAAGCCATCTGCAGTTCTCTTACCTTCAGGATCCAAAAGTCTGGCAACACCAAGTTTTTCTGCTACAAAAAAAGCATGTTCTAAATTTGCAAGGTTGCTTTGAACAGCAACGGTACTCATGTCTATCAGGTCCGGCCTGTCAAATAAAAACAGCAACACTTGATTACAACCCATTATCAGTTTTAAATTTCTGCTTTACTGGTAAATCAAACCATGAGCATGGATGGATATAGCAACAGAGTTTTTCTTATAAAAGGATTTCACTAAAATCAGGTGAACAAGCTGAGACCTCTGCTAACTGAGAATCACAAGCAGCAGAAAACTATAACATTCAGTTCTTCATCTACAAGCTAGTTTCCAGCCATCCCTTATAAACACCTCCATTTTCTTATGCATACTTATTCATTTGCATTGACATGGTTTTACACCACCTTGTCCTTTCCACTGCCCTTGAGGGGAATTAAATTCACTTTCCTCTTTTACAGGAGGGAGTTAATTTCTACTGCTTTCACAAGTTTTCAGTATCTCTGCATCAGATTCTTCAGCATGTGTCAGAAGCCGCACAGTAACACGGTTTAGTCACAAAAACATCATTTTAGTCTTTTCCTGATGAGCTTTAAAGAGGTCTCCTTCAAACACATTGAAGCCCTGCTTTCAGATATACATTGGTGCCACTTTTATAGGCAACTCTCAGCCCCATGCACTTAAATCTCCACACCTTCATCCTGCTAAACTCCATTTCCAGCCACAATACGCTTGCTTTAATGGAATTATTGTCTTAAGCCAATCTTGCCTATAAATATTTTTAAAGGCTGTAAGTATTATCCTCTACCAATCCTACCAGCATCACTACTTTAATGTTTTAAATTAATGTAAAACTTCAAAACTAATATTGTCCTTTAAGTTTTCTACGTACAAGTTGGCTTTTAGGTCTTGTGATTCTCAGTGTGTTACTCCTTGCCTCTTTCAGCACTTGGAATCCTCACAGCCATCCACCGAAAAGAAATAAGGGATTTTCAAACATGCTGAGCAAAAGCTCATCTCACTGGAGTCAACTAGAACCACAAGGGTCTGAAACCTTTGCTACTGAAATCCTACACTACTGAAACCAGACTCATCATGAAAAAAACCTAAAACCAAACACCAAAAGAAAAAAAAAATTGGCATACAACTTTTAGCAAACAATTCACTTCTTAAATTTTCTCTTTTTTGTTTCTAGAGAAACTATTTTCTTAGTTTTATCAAGTAGAAGTTTTAAAAAATTGCAACATATAGAAATAAAACCGCTAAATACAATTGTTCAAAATTAATGTTAATACTTCATTTGGCGACACCCCAAATTCCCTTGCTAACAAAATTGTATTAACTTTGGGAAACTCAGTACAATCTTGTCTTTGAACTAACTACAAGGGCACTGTAAATAAAAATCTCTTTCTTTTCAGCCATTTAGAATCACTGTGCTCCTTGTGCTCTTTTGAAGACAAGTCTACAAGACAGATAATAACACTGCACCCATTATGCCTTGAAAGAACATTTAATTAATAATAAAACACAAGCAGTGCAATATAATCCTCCTAGGGCAGGGGGACTTTCCACTTCCAATATGCTTAGTGGGAGCACAATCAAGCTCACGCTGTTCTCTGAATTCCAGTGCAACGAAAACAATGCAATGAAACCAATATCAGCCGTTGCTCTCAGCAGCACAGAAAATCCATGAAAAATAAAAGACAATACTAGAAAAGAAAACTGAGCACCCCCATCTCCTGTTTCAGCCACACTAATGGAGATGGTATGAGTAATAAAGATTGCTTTAACAGCAGTTTTGACAAGAGAATCAGGTTTTTGTAAGCATAACACTGTTGCTTTGGTTATTTTTTTCATCCTGCCTTCTTTACATTTGTTTCACACTTGATAAAAATGTCCCAAGAATAATCACTTGTACTGCCTGTTCAATTGCCAGCTCTCAGAACATGAAAGGACAAGTTGTAAAAGCCTTGACTGTTCCCAGAAAACAAGCTGCAAGCTGCAGAGACACTGACACAATAATCTCCTTAGAATAAAGCTTTCATTTAGATGAAGAAGAGGTAACGTCGTTCTCACTGCCATACAGGTAACAAAATCAATAAAAACAATCGCTCTTGCATAATACATCGTTTTACATCAGTGCTGTGGCTTCAGCACCCAGATGAAGAAGAGCCTACTCTGTGAGAGGCCTCCCCACCTTTTAAATGTGTTTTCCCATCCTGCAACTCCTACCAGCACTGGGTTATATTAGAGTTTCACTTCAGGAACAAGGGAAAATTGCAATGAATACTGCCATTTTCAGTTAATTATACACTTAGCACGAAGTATACTGACATAGATTAACTGGTCTATATTTATCTAAAGTCTTGGTCTCAAGAAAATATTACAGAAGATGGCATTCTTGTCTGTCTTGATAGTGCTTGTCTTTGGTTTTTTTAAGCAGACAGAAGGCTCCATAGCTGACTGAGAACCAGTCCACTGATGGTTTATGAAAGGGAAAAGACAAGAATTATCACTTGAATGCAAAAGCACCTGGCACCAGCCACAGCAAGAGCATGCTGCCTGGGGCTTGGAGCCTCCCCCTCTGTGGATCACCCTTTCCTCTTCAGTAGTAGAAGGACACGTTGTAAAGCCACAGGAAAAAAGAAGTTTACCTCACAGAGCTCAGTAGAAGACTTTTTTAAGCCCGAGAAAAATGCATTCAAAAAACATGGGTCAGGAAATCACTGACTGCCATACTGTTCCTTTTGTTTAATATTGGGGACTTTTTTCAATTTTAAATAGAAATAAATGTCATTTTTACATGCTGCAAGCTTGCAGAGATACCTGTCCACAAACTGGAAATAACAATAACTGTTGAAATTTCAGTTGTGATGAGTATCGTCTAGTATTTATTTAATTGTTGTAGTTGAAGCAAACACTAGATTAAAAAGCATTGTCCATCACGGCAAACATTTTCTTTTTTTTTTTTAAGGCTATAGAGAAAATACGTGAGTTTTGTAGAAGCCATTTGTCATGTATTATACAATTATTTTATATCAATTTGCATAGCATTATTAAGTAGTTTTATGCATAACCAAGAACAAATTAAATTAAATGCACTATAAGTAACATACAATGACTCTACCTTCTGTCATAATATTGTGAGTCATCTTATGGCAGATTTTTCAGCAGGCTGGGGCCTTGCCATGAAAACACACATAAACATCCCAAACACCAGTTGAGCTGGAACATTCCATGCAAAGAAGATGCTTCTGCTGCAGCCACACCTAAGTCAAGGGTTTGGCTTCTACACTGAGAGTCATTAATCACTTAATTTATTAAAAGACTGGTGCCTGCCATTTGAGATCTTAGTGCAGGTGTAAGAAATTAGATACAATTTGTATCAGAAGTCATGGGAAAAAAGTGTAATTAATACCACTTGAATTAGGAAGCTGACAAAATTATGACGAATTCAAGAAAACAATACCTAGCACCACAAAGAGAAAGAAGAGAACAATATCTGAAGAACAGCAGATATTTCTGGTCTGAGAAGACTCCTTGAAATCAAAGAGTTGTGCATAATTAAAAACGTTCAGTATATGTAGATTTCCTCATTGCCAGAACCTAATACCTAGCAAAATAGTTTAAGATCCAAACTAGTAACTACAGTATTTTCCCATTAAAATAAAAGATTAGATTTGAAGGGGATTTGATATCCCAAAACAGAAAAAGAAGTTTAACTGAACTTTAATTTTCCCAGTCAATGATGAAGAAATCACATCCTTCTCCTCACTGTGCTGGGACGATAGTTGCTCAAGTTAAGACAATGTTTATCTTTACTAAAACATATATACATCAGAGTAATATTCCTCATGAAAGTACTGTTAATACCTTCAGAGGGCTGAGAAGCCTGAAGTTATTTACATGAACCATCTAAATGGTTTAATCTGCACAATTCTTTTCCAGTCAAAACTCCGCGTGCTGCCTGAGTAACACCTGATATAAGAGGATATTTCATTCTTGGCTTATATTTAGCTGAAACACTAACATAGAGACTTTTCAAGCAGAACTCTGAAAAAATCATGACTGAAGATGCAGAGTGAAGTGTATCACGTCACTATAGTCCAATTAGCGTTTCCACTGCTGTAATTAGAAAACACTTAGAGAAGTTAAACAATTTTTTTTCATTGTTCACAGACAAATAAAAAGGATGGGTGCCAGAAAGACTCATGCATTTTTTAGGGATGGAAGGATTACTAGAACAAATGAAAAACCATGCCAGAACACACAGTCATTTAAAAAAAAAATTTACAAAAAAAATCCCAAGAATGAAGAGGATTCCGAAACACATAGGATTAAACATATACTTCAGGGAAGAGCACAAGAAATATATTATCATCTATTCTAGAGATTTTGGTTAATAACAGAAACATTGCAAACAAAGGAATAAAAAAATAATAAATTTTCAAGTAAAACAGAAATTTTAGCTCTATCTCTTCAAACTTGCATCTCCTGTTACTCTCCCAGGAACTCGACAAATGAGATGATGAAGTAAAATCTATTGTTTAACCTATATAATTAGGCCAACCATTTAGCCTATCTCTTAACATAGTTTCAAAAATACCAGAGTGTTTATATCAGTTTATGTGTAGAGTCAATGTTTTGCAACTTACTAAAGAATTTGTCCCCACATTAGGTACAAATCTAAGTCTTGTTCAAAACATCTTGTCAAAGAACCTGCTTCAGAAAGACTGAGTCAACAACACAATGAGAATGATGGCTGGACTTCAACTAACTGGTACTGCTCTTTGTGCCCCACATAGTTTTATTGATTCCCCATGTTTGCAGTGTTCTGCACATTGTCGTGACCAGGAGATCTAATCACAGTGTTGGAGGTACTGTGCTGATTACTTTGCTAATACATATGCCTACCACATTTTTCCCTATTTTTTTTCAGGGATGGTCTGATCACTTAGAGAAGAAGAAGAGGAGAGTTTCTGCTCAAAAACGGCAAGGAGGTATGACTTTGTGGCATTAGGGAGGAACAGATCTCTTCCATCATCAGAATCAAGGACCACAACGTGGACATACAGCACAAGGTTCTGTAGCAGGTTCCTTGGTGTCAAAAACCTCATGCTGAGGAAAGGACATAAAATGTTGACTCTGAGTCAACACTATCTTCCATTATACCCTAGACTCCCCCCTCCTTCAGAAGCTCTAGATTCACACATGATATGGTGATAAATAAAAATTACCCCAATGCATCAAACCACTGGGTGAAGCTGAGCTGTGAAGTCACTGAAGTTAGGCAACGCTTCAGAATTCAGAGAAAATCAAAGATTTCAATTAGAAAACTGTCATTATAGGAAAGTTTTACCCTTATAACTGTGATAAAGCAAAAAGCATGCTGCTGCATACAGCTCTGCATATTGTTTGTTCAAGTATGTGGCAAAAACTTTCTAAAGCTCCACAGGTCGCCAACTTCAATTGCATACAGTGTTAATGCATTTCATATGATCATTATGCCTTGTATCCTCTTTTTGGTTTTGTCCTCTTCTGTTGGTATGACAGGCATGCCTGCACTCCATATGATTTTAGGTATCTCTATAGATTCACTCAATGCCTCTATAAAGATGAACAATAATGTCTTTTTATTCCCTTGAGAGCTTAAAAATTCTCATGTGATCTGAACACTTCAGCTCTCCTTTGCTTATTTTTTCATAGTTTTTCATTTACATTTTCAGATGTAAAAAACTATTGCAATAGACAGTACAACAAGGGCACACTATTTACAGATACATTTTCTGTCTATTCTTCAGACATCCCATCATATCAAGACTTCCAACAGAAAAAGAACAAATGCTTTAATTGCACTTAAAATAAAGAAAGCAAAAGCTGTCAGGTGCCCTAACATTAATTTAGCCCCTAACAATATACTAAGCTAATTCAGGTCATTCCTTCTATTGAGCATGCCTTTGCTTTGACAAGCACTGAATTTAATAAACCTACTGAAGCTGCCTGTCCAACCTTTGTTAGCGCTGCAAAACCTTACCTGTAACTTGCCATATCAATTGATTTAGATAAATACACAATTATGGCATCGCAATATCAAAGATCTTTTAGTTAAATGTGGAGTCCATCTTCAGCCGTGCAAAACAAACCCTAATCACAACTTGGCAGAAAGTTTGCAATGCAGGTTTCAAACTCAGTACACACATGAATGAAACTAGAAAGGATCTGTTAGTCCTTTCTCTAGCTTTAAAAACAGATTTTACACTCTCTTAGTACTAAGAGCTGTTTCCATCATTACAAAACCAGAAATGGCACAGCAACTCTGGCAATTTAAGGCTATGATAAAATTTAAATAGGAATGAGGCTCATAACTGTTAACCTCAACCCACATCATGCTATCCACAAAAATAAGCACAAATAATGTACCTTGACCTGTTTGAATACCAAAGAGACAAGGAAGAAGCCCAACCAAATTATTTTTCTGTTCTGCATCCTGAGAATACTCCCTCCAGACCACAGCAGTGGCTGCTTGACAGAATGGCTTCCCAGTGGGATTAGTACAGCTACTGACAAGGAAGAAGGCCTGAGGTACTGTAATAAGTTCAAACCATTTCCCAAAGGCTCATTGTGCCATCCTGTCTTGAAGGCAACCATTTCTCCGTGTGCCATAAATCTGCCAGAGGCACTCCCTGAAGACCAAGACCTTTCCCTGTATGGTTTATCATGGGTACATATGCCCCCACTGCTCAGACACCATATCCTTTTGGATAAAACTTCGACACCTTTAGGTATCCTGGTCTTTGCCAATGCAAGAGTACAAAACATGTGAAGCTCAAATTAAAACGCCTGGCCTTTCAACGCAAAGCTTTATTTTACATTTTATTCCCATTAAAATGACAAGAGAAAAGCTTTGATTTCATCCCAAGATTTTATTTTTTTCTCAGTTACTGCAAAAAAGAAAACTGTTATTCGGCTGCTACTTAGCAGCAGGATCCAGCACAACATACACAGAGATCACTTTAAGTCCAGATCTGAAATTAATCAACCCAACTGACTGGAAGTCTTCCATCTAATACCCACTAAGGCTAACCACCACCACAACACAAGATGTTAAAATTGCAGGCATGCTTCCGGTACTGTTTTAATACAGCCTTTACCAAGTGTCATCACAGAATTCTTCTGAGTGCATCCAATTAAACTCCAGGTTAGGTAACTTGTTGTTTGTAAATCCATTAGAAATATACTCAGGCAAGTAATATTAAAAGCATGTCTGCTTGTCAATGTTTTTAAGCAGCCTAAATGCAGTTTATGTTTTCCCAAGCTGCCAATTCTTTATTGCCAAGTTTGTTTATTCTACACAACCAAACCCGTTGAAAACAGTAAGAACCACACAATGAGGTGGGTGGAAATGGGGGGCAACACAACCAAACTCACATCTTCTGTGTGTTAAAGCTGGGCTACAGTGAAGTACAAGTCACAAAACAGCAAGCCAAAACCAGCAGACCCAACTAATCTCTTTATTTAAAACATATCCCCTAGCATTTCAAGGCTTGACACTGTAATATTTAGTTTCTTTCTCATTCATTCCCCCAAGGGTGTTCAGCGTGTTTCTGCAAATTGAGGCATTACTATCCCTCCCCTTAAGGAATTTATTCAAGTCAGTACCTGAGCAATTGCAACACGTTTTAACATCAGAGGGATGCCACATGCACTGCCGGCCAGGAGCTTAGTGTTCAACCAACTATATATACACAGCAAATCATCCTGGGTAAGGCTGAAACAGCTTGTTCCAAACCAGAACAGTTATTTAGCAGGCAGCAATCGAGCTTGCTCTGTGCTATACCACACTCAGAAAAACATCTGCTTTGTAATTCTGAAAGCATACTGAGTTAGGGTAGAAATATTTCAAAAGAAAAGCACTGTGACCCTGGAAAATTTTTCCTTCTCATTTTATCTAGCATTTATGGATCTGTTACATTGCTGCTTCCTCTGGGAACACATTGCAGCTTCTTCCTCCCATGTGAAGCACTCAGTGCTTCCTCCACGCAGTCACTGTTAGCCTCTGTTCCTCTTTTGTCTGGGAATAGTAGCCATCTCCTCACTCATTCTCTACATTGTATGCAACTTAAAACTACAGACATCATTAAGGTCTTGCACAAAGCTTACCAGTAACAAAGGCTCCTCAGTATCAGATCTCTGTATTTCTTTAACAATACAGTAAAAACATTTTTCTTGTGCTCAAAATGTACCCCTTTTAACTCTATCACTACCTTTCCCCTATGTAGCATTTCTAATACTTGTTAGGCGGTGCCAAAATTTAGAGACAACTGTCTGCATGTGGTCTCGGCAAGTCTTGGTACAGCATTACATGAAATAACCTCACTTGTTTTCATCTGAAACCTTTCAGGTGTATACCATAGTCCTGCTTGCTTGTCAGACTGCTGCCTGACCTGAACACATTTTATTCCTTTTTCTCCTAACCAGTCTTTCACGTTTTGTATGGTTGCTGAAATTCACCCAGAAGTCCAGACATAACTGGGCATATCTGAGTGTACAGAAGGCAGAGCAAGGGCCCATGACCTTTAGTTTTTGGTCCTTCCCATAGCATGACTGAGGCCCACTGTGACCACACTCTTCCAGGCAATACATGAGCCCCGTTCCAGGGACAACACTGACCCAGGACTGCTCTGAAAGAGCTGCACCCTGTCTGGGGGGGGCAGAGGGAGAGTTCAGCCATGCAGACAACAAGCCCTGCTGTACCACTTACCCTCAGGGCTGGAAAGCAGGGGCTGGACCTAGCACCTGAGACTTAAAAAACATGACTTTATCTGGGAACTGAGCTTGCAAGGCTTCCTGAACAGATGCTGTTTTTCACCATACAGGCACCACTGAGGCTACTCATTAAATGCTATTATCTAGTTACACAAGAACATACTGCTTTTGCTAGAATTCCTTTTGTAAATGGTAAAATCAAAATTAACTCTCTACTATAAAGCTGTGAGAATACAAAAATAAAATGTATAAAGGAGTGCACACATTTTTACAAAAAACATACACATGTGATATTAATCTTTTCCTATCTTCTATACTTCATCTTTTTTCTTTAGAAACTGAGTTGGTCTGTGACCATGTCTGTTTTCTGTATATCAGCAGCCATTGTCCTTAATGAAGGATCTGTAGGTGCCAGCTGTAGATCTTACAGCTGTTATTTTTACTATTCCTTAAATTCCATTTCAGACACTTTTAAACTGAAATTTCCTGTAGTCCTTATGTACCAAAGGTTCAGGGCAGTCTGAGATCAAAACAACAGTTTTGCTACTTTGGTATAACTTTTTATCTGAATTTGCAGTAAAATAAATGTATCTGCCAAGTGCAACGTAGATCTACAATTTAGATTACTAGCTCAAATCTGGCATATGACTCCTACTGAAATAAGAGTGGCTTTCACTCTCTATAGAAACAAACTGTTCCTATATACAGGGGATATAACTGGGATACAGCTCTAAAAAAATAGTATTTCCTCTTTCTGGGCAAAAGGCACGTATAGAAAAAAAAAAGAAAACACAAATCAAGAGCATTTACCCAAAACACAGCCTAGTGACCAGAAATACTTGAGGTGATAATGCTGCAGGATGAAGATCCCTGGGTGTAGGTGGTAATATCTCCAGGAAAATCTGGGCATTACACCAACTGAAGTCAGTCTCCAAAGTCTGGCTTATGGGTTTTTGTTACGTACTATATGATGGCACAAAAGAAACATCACGTACTTTTGAAACTGCCTCAAGTCAGATTTCTTCAAACACAACATACTGAATGAAATAACATACGTCTTCAATGAAAAAATAAGCTGTAAAAGGCAAATGATATAATAGATGAGCCATACAGCATATTCTTGAATCTCCAGGGTGCATCTGTAGCTTTCACTAAAGGCCTGATCACATATCTGAAGAAAGGTGTGGAGGTTCAAAAAGCATTGTGAAAGCTTATATATCTAAATACAAATACAAATCTGGTAATGTTCAGTATTAAAACTCACTTATTAATGTTATAATTTAATGTTATAATTTTGGTCTTTCTGTGTAAGGACAAGTATTCCCACAGAACAGAGTAGGTTTAGATTAGGTATTAGGAAGAAATTCTTTACTGTGAGGGTGATGAGGCACTGGAATACATTGCCCAGAGTTATGGATGCCCCATCTCTGGAAGCGTTCAAGATCAGGTTGGATGGGACTCTGAACAGCCTGGTCTAGTGGGAGATGTCTCTGCCCATGGCAGGGAGGTTGGAACTTTAAGGTCCCTTCCAACCCAAACTATTCTATGATTCTATGATTAAAGCAAACTCCAGGGCCTGCAATGGAGCCCCCTCAAGGCGGTTCTCAAGTGAACAGTGTGAAGCCCTGTTCCCAGGGATTTAACCATGCACAGGCTGTAAATGGAAACTTTGTATACTCTTCAAAAGTTCAGCCAAATAATATTCAATCTTAATCTCTAAACACAGACCACTGGAAGCTGCTGAAAACATAACAAATCTTTTCATATAGAAAAAAATTACTTCTTTCTAAATTTGGTGGTGGCAAAAAAATCAAGTGGTATATGGATCCAAGTACCTCAAATAGAGCAATTTTTTCCTCTCATTTCCATTATTCATAAAATTGCTTTTCTTGATTTAAAGAGCACTACAAAATCACTGGCAAGTCACTCATCCTCTTAGTAGAAGTAAGAAAGAAAGTAACTGAAGGCCTTTATGAGAAGCTCTGACAACCAAATCCTCATTGCTCAAGAGGACAGAAAACAAATACCCTGCATTTGCTCAGGAGAGCGGGTGACTGCCTCCAGTGCGTGTGCTCCATCCAGCACCTGCCCACTGCCTGCATCCCTGCTTGACACTGCAAGTGGAGAGCTGCCAGCACGGCTGGGGGTGCAGGAAGGACAGGGAGGCAGGGAAGAACCTGGGTCATCCACTGGACCAGCAATCTCCACCAAGATGCTGCAGTGGGTTATTCCCTGTCAGTCATGGCAGGGAAATCCCAGTCTTATGGGGCGTCTCTCATGCTTCTTGGGGGAGCAGGGAGACATGGCACATCCATGCACTATTCCTGCAGTTCTGCATCACAAATCTTAGCTAGCTTGGACTAAAAGGTGCTGAGATCCTCTGTCAAGACAGAAAAACCAAAGAAACAATTTTAACCTGCTGTTAAGAGAGGGCAGGCTGCCAGTTCTGCTGAAGGGAGAGGCTCCCTGCCTGCTGGCGGCTGAGTCACAGCCCAGCTCCTCGCCCAGCCCTTCTCAGCTTCAGCAATTTCCTGAAGTCTTGAAGCTGGTACGTACTTGCAATGTAAAAAAATCACTTATGCCTGAAGAGGAGGTAATTATGGCCTGCCACTCCTGTCCTGTCACCTGGAACTGGACAGTGACATCTCCCTGTCTCGTGGACCACTGACCGTAGGGATCATGTTGGACTCATACAGCTTGTGTTCTCGATGGTACATCCAGAAAAGGCCTCTCAGCCTTGGTGGCAGGCTGTGAGCCAGGGCTGTCCCCTGGGAGCTGCTGGTGCTCTGGCCTCTGGCCTGCAGCTAAGCTATGGCCCCTGCAGTGGTGCAGCTGACCTGCGGGCAACACACGCGCCAGGCCCAGCCCCTGCACCCCGCCAGGAAGGTCCCAGTGCCGAGGGCTGGGGCTGCCCTGGTGCCCCCCTGGCTGCCCCACTGGGGCAGTGGAACGGGTCCTGGCTGCCAGGCCCTGCCCTGATGGACCTCTTCAGGGAGCTCTCGCTGCTGTGCCATGGCATGGGTAAGCACGTGCTCTCCATCGAACATCCAGCTTACTGTGGCTCAGCAAAACTGCAGTTCTAGATACAAGCCTGGGTATTGGAGCCTTCTGGGTTTTACTGTCATAGCACTAAATGTCATGCCCTTAAAATTAGGTCTGAGCCCAATTAAATCCCTTCCAGGACTGGAAGTCGTGTCCTACCTGAAGAGCCTCATCCCCCATCTGCAGAGTTGATACTCCTCCCAGCCCAGGGTGCTTCTGTACAGAGAAGTATCTCCAGTGAGCACACCTGGTGCAGGGGCTGCCACACTGCAACACGACTGACAGATGGGCCCACACGGGAGTGCTCCACAGTGGCGTCACCATGATCCCACCCCACTGCCCAAGCAGGCACATCTGGTCATCCACCCTGGTGGAGCACACCAGCTGGCAGCACCCACAGGATGCTCAGACCAGCTCCTGACACCACCTGTGATCCACAAACTGGGAGCTATTAAAACAGACAAACAGAGCAAACGGAGAATCACTGCCAAAATTGTGCAGATTTTTTAGTGTTTAACCTACTTATTGCTCAAAAGACAAACCAAGCTTTAAAAGAGGTCTCTGGAGTAAAACCATACAGTTAAAAATATCAGATGACTGTTTGGGAAGATCATTTCTCTCTTGTGAGCAAGAGCTGGAAATTATCACCTTTGTTTTAATGGTACAAAACAGAAAAGGAAAGAAACATAGAAACTCACTGAAATCAGTGGAAGAATCTCACTGTCATTCCATCTGAAATGGAATCCAAAAACCTGTAACTTCTCACAGCAAAAACACATTAGATAAGGTTGGCAAACATTTCTGAGAAGGACACAATCCTTAGGTGAAGTTATGTTTACAGAAGGAAGTTAAGCTCAATGGAAACCTGGCACAGAAGCACACAAAATGGGGACTCTGCTCCTCAGCCACTGAATCACTTGCTTTGTGCAACACATTCGAGTCAAAGGTGCCTGTTCTTCTCTGCTGAACCACTGTGAATGAAAGTCACAGAGTAATGCCAGAAACACTGTTCCAGCAAAGCAGTTCAGTCATATCCCAAGGTATTAACATTTGTGCAGCTGGAGGACAGGATTCAAGTTTTTCTTTATTTATTAACTGATCTGTACCACAATTACCAGCTGCTTGAGCGGTAAAGGCTACACAGCTCTGTGTAAGAGATATAAGGATCTGAAGAAGTTCTGGGAAATATTTTCCATTATTCCACCTCATTAAGCTCCTTCCGTTTTTTTTCGTCTCTCCAATCCCTCTGCATCTTTCATATTGTTTATTTTTTCAAATACTTGCCTGTGCTATGTTCATTCCTTTGGCTGCTCTGTCCTGAGTAAAACAGCCTCGTCTTTTGCCAGCTATTTCCTTTTGTCTTGCCAGTGTTACTAAAAGAGACTTTCTAGCTAGCATGCACCTCCTCCCTGACCAGCTACCCAGAACAGAAGCACAGTCAGAAAACAACCTCATTGACTCAGATGCAGCTTCATTTTAGCACAAAATTATGCATTGCCACAGCCAGTTTCTCAGGGACTTTGAGCACTGTGCGTGATGCTTACAGCCTTTATACACAGCCTGTGAGGAAAAGGCTGCACCTGTCTCCCATTTTATTTTAGTGTCCTAATCTCCATAAGGATCACACGTATGTTGTGTCTGCCTAGACTTCCTTCTGTGGTGGGCCAAGTGGTCCTACAAGAGGAAATCTAAGAACAAAATAATCTGTTCCAGGCTCTGTTTGCTGGATGTGCATGGAAAAACACCAAATTTGCCTTTACTGGGGACACTCCTTCAAATTATACCAATGAAATCATGTATTCTTAAACTTCCTTATGATATGCTCCAGGGCATACAGTACAAACTACACGTGCTACAATAAACCCAGAAAGCACTGTGCAGTGAAGGACAAATCAGTACACACTAATTAGCCCAGCAGGCAGAATACTCTCCCACACAGCCCTCTAAGACACAAACCTTAGTCAATCCAGGAACCAAAAAATACACAATAAGGAAGACACGTCACCAACCAAGAGGGAACAGTGAGCACATCAATGATTAGACCTTGTTCCTCTGACAAGCTTGATGCCAAAGTCAGTTTTGTCAAGAGAGACCTGTTCTCACTTAGAATCCAGAATTAGAAATCCTCTCCTGTCAGCAGACATCTTCAGCTGTATTTCAAATTAATATCCTGTAGCCTTTAGCCTCTAGTCACAGCCACAAGTGAGTCAACAGTATCTGCTTAACTCTGTAAGAGTATGGTCACAAAAGCACAAATCCCTTCTTAGACTGAGAACATTCAAGCCAGCTGGTCATTTTGCATGAGAATATCCTTTTACAGGAAATGCACCTCAGAGTAGGTCTGAGCTCCACACAAAAACACTGAAGAAGCTCTGAGCTCCAGGGCTGTTCAAGGGTAAAGTCATACAAGGAAGAAGACAGACCTCAGACATATCCCAGGTCATACAGTAGTTGATGGCTTTCACCAGCAGTGCAGTTTTGGACTTTGGTATCTGACTCTACCCCACCTACACTTATATATCAGTATGACAAAAAGGGACTGTGGAGAAGACTAAATTCTGGAAACATACTTCCTAGCAGCTTGAACATGCCCCATGAAACACGTACACTATTCCTGGAAGTACTTCTCTGAGGAAGGAGGGACATGCAAAGGTTAATGAGGCATTCTTTGGCTGCAAAGAGCAGGAAATCACTTAGGAAGAGTCAGTGTCATCTCCACAGCTGCAGTGCTATTACAATATAAACCATAAAGCCCTCTCTGTACATTAAAATGCCTTAATTAACATTTTCCAAGGGAGCAAACAGAGTACTTGCCTGTATTTATGAATGATGGCATTAAATAATCTTCCATCACGCCAGCAGGTAGTGAAATTTTCACAACGTACTCCAGCATAACCCTCCGTTGTTTGCTGCGACCACAGGAGCAGTCTCTCTTTAGCAGACATGTCCTCTGACTCCCCAGTAACATGGATATCAGATATCTAAAAGACAGTTAATGTAAAAATTATACTTACATCTAATCCATAATAATGTTTAAAATATTGCAGAAAATCACTCTGCATTGCTGAAGAATTTATTGTCTGGTACCTGCATACATGAATGCAATGATTATTCAGGTACTGTATTAATACTCTTTCATGTCTTATCCTTATGCACTCTCAGTATCTTCAATATGAAATACAAAATTCACAGTTTTCTTCAGCTAGCCAGTTCTCAGTCTCTTAATTTCTGGGGACAATATAACACTATTGCATAATGCAAACTACTTAACTGTTTATTTTATGCTGATAATACAATCTATTTTTATGCATGACACCTATTATACATAAATGCTATATAAGGATATATAAAATGCAGTATGTTTTATATGTATATAGTCACACTTATACAATAACCATATTTATATTATTCATAATTTATTTAGCTATGAAATTCCTCTCTTAAAACTGGTTAATTTACAGTACATGTTCTGGAATTCAGTAACAAAACAGTCATTCCAAGTGAAAACTGATGGTACTAGTTTTAAGGCAAAATTTTCTGAGAAGTATTTTAGGAATGACTAAATGACTGAAAGATTATAAATAAAAATTTTGTCTGACCAAGAAGGTTCAGTTTTGTATTATCTAAGGATTATTAACTCCATATCAGAGAAATCCGGAAAGTACTGGGAATTTTACATTCAATACTACTTTACAGTACATTAGATTATCTCCTAATGAAGTTCAGTCAGTTTCCTTAGAAAACTACCACAGTATAAATATGAAGCAGACATTTCCCTGATTCGTACATGTATTGTTTGTACCTCAAGCTACAGAAATTGTACTCAATGTAAATGTAAACTCTAAAAAGGAAGAAACAGAAGACATGCCTTTACAAAGAAAGTGCATGTTGTCATTTTTATAAGTGACCGCCTTTTACCATTTATCCAAAAGAGACAATATAAGGTGTTATTATGAACTAGACAGGAACCCAGGTACCACAAGGCACTGTATAAGGACCTGAATACTGTAGCTCAGCCATTACAAAAAGCAGGCAGAGCTGCTTGGGCAGAGGCAAGAGGGCTTGAGACAATGCCTCAGTTTGTGGGTAGACAACAAGCACCTCTGTGAGCCCCCCTGGAAGAGGCTGCTCCCCACGAGCGCACACCCAGCACTGCTGGGAGACACAGGTCTGCTCTGGCTCCAGAGCCAGCCTGAGGCCGCAGCTCAGGGCAGGTTTGCCCACAAACAACTCTGGGTGCTTGAGTTAGGTGCAAAAGGGCCCTCAGTTGAGCTGTGCCAACTCCAGAAACCCTGTTCTAGTGTAAACCAGGCAGCTACATTCATGAGGTCAGATGGGATGGTCATAACAATGTCTCCTGGCCTCAGAATCTCTGCACACAAAGGTATCTTCTGTCTGGGCTCTGACAGGGGGAATTCCAACAGGCTAGGCTGGAAATTATGGGGTTTTCTCACATTAGAGCCACACAAAACACAGTGCCAAGAAGAAAGATATGTAGCTTGCCTACTGATGTTGCCATGTCACTGCCTAAGACAACGTGGTGGGAAGCACTAGGAAGCAGGGAACTAAAGGAAGAGCCTTAGAGATGTCAGGGCAATGGAGCTCACTGCAATTTCTGCTTTACCACCCCTCATTGTTTCAGGCGATGATAAGCATTTACACCTATACAGTAAATTGTAAATAAATTTAATGTAGGAAAAAAGAACTTACATTATTTTCTATTCAAGTGACCACAAAATCACAAGTTGTGAATGCAGTTTTCAGATACTTATCAGAGGTCATTGTATCTGCTGGATGTAGCTAAGAGAAAAATATAAACACCAATGCTAAAAAGCAAAACAGCTTTAACTGTTCAACTAGCCCCTAAATAACTTCTGAAGATCTGACAGCATTTTTTGCATCCTATTGTCTCCAGCTTCAGCACATTTTTAAGAGAGATCAAACAGAAGGAAAAAAAACCCCTTTTTTTGTTCAAAACACAGTAGAGAACACATGCAGTTCTGATCATTTATAATCTAGAAAGATATCAAAATCCTGAAAGGAGTATTTACTGAATGAAATACAGATGGGATGAGTTGTGTATGTAAAGACAACAGAAAATACAATGTGGCAAAAGACCAACTTTTAATCACTCTGAAAATTTTCTTGTAAAAATCTAGGGAACTCAGCTGTAGTATAAGACTTTTTTTCTGTGGGTTAGCTTTATTGTTTGGTATTTCAAAGCAAGAAAGCAAACTAAATGTTTTTTCAGTAGCTTTAGTTTCTATTCATCGCAGAACAACCAGATCACAATATAAATGAAGTCAACCATTTACTGCTTATCCGGACAACGCTTCTGAAAGAGATGATGTCATCTGGAAGTGCCAGATGTCTAGCATTAAAAAAAAAAAAAAAAATCAACAAACCCCAACCTATATCTTTTGTCTGTCATTTTCAGAAAGTCCTCTGTGTGCAATCCTTAATTATCAGATTTTTTAATATACTCTAGCATGAGCAAGCTAACAGTGCAATTTGCTAATAGCCCTTCCTTACTGCTAAGCTCAAACCCTTGGCCTCCTTCACGGTTAATTGAGCAGGCATGGCTATGTACACTTCAGACTGCAGAGAGTGCAAACATAGCATGTTCGAGTGCACATTAGATTCCTCTGGAAACAAGTAATTTCAAACATCAAGGTAACCTCTGAAGACTGTACTTGTATCTGTTGTTCGATATAAACAACATTTTAGCCATGGACACAAACACAAGGAGAACTTTTACTCTGAACGTGACCACTAGGGAAGCTCACAGATGAAATTTTGGATGGCTAAAACATTAATTCAGTTTACTACATGAAGATCAACAGGTTTTTGATCCAAAATATTCCCAGCACCCTAGTCAGCCATCTGAAGAAAAAGGAATGGGCCTTTCATCATGCATGGAGGTAGCACATTTCACTACAGGTTAAGGAACATTATCAGTCTGAGATCTAAAACAGCCTGAGCACTTCTGTTCTCTAAATAAAGTATTTCAGCTTTCAAGGCTAACATTTCAGACTTTGTCATAAAAACTGAATTAGTATTATAAAAGTATGAAAATACACTGAGTGAAACGGTGAGACAAATGGTTATATTTTACTACACTTACAAATATGGGCTCTAGTTTGCAAGACACCCTATTAACTTGAAACTTCTTAACAAGTAAAATACTACCACAACAGAATAAGGTGTAAGGGAGAGGGAGAGAGCAGACCTTTCCTTTGATAATCCCATAAGGGCAGTAGAGATACTTATCCACCAACTACGCATTATCATCAGTATTTCTAACATCATTTCTCATAGGAGAAAAACAGAAGGACTATTAAACTAAGAATACTAGAACAGAAAGTAAGTTAAGGGTAAATCAGATCTTCTACTCATAAAATTTAGTCTTTACAAGAAAAGTTTGTGTGAAACTTTCGTATCCCACAAGCCTATCATTTACTCACTATAAACTGCTTAACTAGAGCACATTTGTTCCTTAGGCATGGAAAGAACAAATAACAGCATTTGCATGAGTTTGAACAGTTGTTTGCCAGAGATTCAGTTCTCCAAATTACCTCAAAGCCTGTGAATTAAAAGTTATGCAAGAAAAAGCGAAAGAGGTAATTCTTTAAACAGTCCTTCTATTTCAGGATCAAAGTCTTAACTGGCACTAAATACTCTCTTTATTGCTTATAACTGGGAGAATGTGTCCACTTCTGCTACTGCACATGCTTTTTCTAAGCCTGTAGATTCCCACTGCATCACACAGTATACAAAATCCAAACACCAAAAAGCCTCAAGCTCTTTCCTTGCACTGATTTTAGTGATGCAGTTTGGAGCCCAAAGAGCAGAGCACAGTGGAGAAGACTTCCCAAGAAATGAACAGTGATGCTGTGTTTCCGTGATTCCTTTTCACACTGCAAACAGAAATAGAGCAAGACTCATACAGATAATAAGAAGTCTTCCCTCTGATTCCATCTTATCCTAAATTTTTTGAAGCAAGTCTAAATTTGACATAATGTACTAAACTGCACAAAAGTATATAATGGGCTAGAGATGCATGATTGTGGTGGTGTATTGTCTCCCTCCCAGGCCACACTATGATCTGAGAAATGCTTATTAGGCCTCAGTAGAGAGTAAGAAACTTTTCTCTCAAAGCTATTAATGAGTGGCCAGCAGCAACGCTTCAGTAGATCCCTCTGAGCTGAGTTCTGCAACCAGGAAAACAGAGGTAATGAAGTAGCACATACTTGAACACAAAACCATATTTTTTACATGCATAAGAAACCGTGCCACAGAAAGAAACTCAAAGGATATATTTCAGTAGAGGGGACCATACTGTTTCAGAGGGTAAAATGTCGTATCTCTGTTACAGTGCAAATTATCCTAATGTACCAATGAGTTTCCTCTGGTGTCTGCCTCACTTTGAAAAGCCAACATGCTTTCAATTACCACCCATATCTGAGGCACTGTGTAAGCTGGGAGTACATTACACCATGGGTAAGTTGACAAGGTGAGGGAAGGCTACTGATCTCTGTAATTACAGCACAGAAAACGGTAAAGCTGAGATTGCTAACTGCAAACCTTGTGTACCAGCTCAGGCCAGTACCTGGACCTTTGCAAACTTGTATAAATACCAGCTTCATTCAGTATAAAAAAGACAGAAATACAAGACATTAAAATGCTTGCCTAGTTCTCAAAAACAATCAGAAGGAAAGTGCTTATGACTTTGTACAGTAATTAAAGTCTGAAATCCAGCTTTTCCTGGTTTTGTTTAGAGGTCAAATCTCGGTGTTCTTAAAATTACTTATACTGAGAATCTTGGGTTGAGAAACGGAACTGAAATGAAAGCCAGACATTTCAGCAACTGAGACATTTAGCCTGATGTGTCAGTAGGTTTCATATTCATGCTTTTTATCAGTTTTTTATCAAAATCAGTTGATGTACATGCTCAAGAGAAATCTTTTTTCCCTCTTCCTCTGTGGTAACAAGAGGTACAGAGCTGGTTGGAGTAATAATTGCAGCAGAATTAGAAGCTGTATTACTTTCATTATACAGGAAAAAGCAGCCATGCTTAGCTGAAGAGACCAGGCCTCATACCCTCTCACTCATCAGTAATGTTTTGTTCAAATCAAAGAACATTCCTAAGCTATTCCTGAATTCCAGCTAAGATTAAGAGGGCAAAGATCTCTACGTATATTAGGAGGTTATTTGTACTACTGGTGTACTGTGTGTCGTAATCGGGTGTGTTATCTATGTTTAAAAACTAAGCTCGGACAAAGTATTGTTTGATTCCTGTTAGACAAGTAAATTATATAAGCAAAAGACATTTAGTTAGCTCTTTGCTGGAACAAATACGTTTGTCATATGCCCATTCACTCAACTGAAAGCTCAGATGTCCCTGTTGAGCAAGGTGAATCAGTTTTGGACCAGATCTTGTTATCAGCATTTGACTTACATGCTCAGATTTCAGTTGTCCTGAAGATGAGTGGGGCAAAACTGGAAATACGGATCGAATTGGTAAGAATGGTTACCAAAACATTGCTTTCCTTCAGATATTCTGCAACTAAGATTGCCTTTTGGTTGCTATAAAAATAAAATAATCCTACCCTCAGACGAAGATGGAATTTCAATAATTAATATTAATAGGTCACCGAGACAGTTTGGGGCGAAAGATCCTTTAAAAGAAGTGTAGAGTGCTATTAACATGATGAACGTTCACTTGTTCTATTTCAAGCTGCCTACATAGCTTTGTCATTATTCAGTTCCTACTGGCCATAACTGAAGATAATTAAAAATATTCCTTTCCTTGATACAAGACCCAAAGGAATTACAAGACCATGAAGAGCTGGTAAGAAAATTTACTGCAGGTACTGAATGCAAACTCTAAAATTCAGTCCACCTTCTAGCAACATTTTAACATGAAAATCTCTTTCCTAAATTAGGAAAGTAATTTGTTTCCTAATTATGTAGAAACAAACATCCCTAATTTAGGAACTACAGAGAGAAAAATAGCACAAGAATATATTAACATTCCTAAAGTATAGAGTTATTACGTAGTCTTTGAAAAAGATCAAGTGTGATGCTCTGTCCTACAAATATCTGCAGTATCATAGCATGAGTAAAAGGTTTATACACAGCAAAGCAAAGATATTTTTGTAATAGAAAAAATACTTATTCAAATAAGTATCAAATACTTATTCTAAGCTAACTTTCAAAGATAACGTACTGTATCAAAATATTTACCTTGCTCCTGTTCGGTGCAATGTTAAATAATGTCTTTTCTTTTGGCAAATGGGAAAGTACAGCATCAGGATAAAACCACTTTTGTTCAAGCAATGGATCACTTTTGCTTTCAGAAAGAAAGTGATGCAATTTTTCAGATTTACTGCTTTCTGAAACATTTTTAATGATCCTGCAAGAAGTTATGTTTAACTCAGTTTCTTTGTGTTGTCTGCCTAAAATGTGGATAGCAGAATCCAAGGTTGTTCCTTTTCTATAACAAAGATCACTGGATTTCTTCAGGAATGCTAATTCTCTCCTGTTATCATCCTCTGAATATTTCTCTTTCCATGTACAGTGTTTCTCTGAATTTCTCTTGTCATCTTCCTTTAACCATGTGTCTGTTTCATCAGACTTGCCGAGCCTCTGATAATCACCACAAAAGCTCTCCCCACAGAGAGAATCACTCTTTGCTTCGCCCGAGAAAACTTTTGCTTTAGCAATATCAACTGAAAGGTCTGTACTCACAGGCAGAGCATTACCAGCCACTGTCACTCTCCCAGGGAAGAAGTCGGCCAATCCCACACCCTTGGGATGAATCTCGATGTTTCCTGAAATCTCCACTTCATACTGTCTTTTTTCTTCATTTTCTTTAATGTGCACTGAATCTGATCCCTCCTCAGTTGATCTCTTTCTCCTTTTTCTTCTGAAATATTTTCTTCCAGGGGAATGTTTATCTGGACTTAAGGGAGCTTTGGCAGGATCTAAACACTGTTCTTCCTTTTCAGCCCTCACACATCCACAGACATTCCCCATTTGGCTCTCTGTAACTCACAGCCACACAGTTTCATTCATTCCCGTACATTTATATACACTTAAATTCTCCTCAGAAAGTTAAGAACTGCCGTTTCCACCGTAATTTCTTCCAGACTTCACATCCACCCGCCTCAGTACGTAGCCATTTTGCTTATGAGAAATGCACACGCAATAAATGCCGTGGCTCGGTGCCCAGGCAGGGCCTGTGTCTGATTAGACACTGTGGCTTATTTCTGGTCACCAATCCTCTTAAATAAACATCACTGTTCCAGCGCTGGGCTGTAATGCTGATTGCCTTTCACAGAGATGACATAGCATTTATGAGCAATAGAAATTTCTTACATGCATTTTAACTTCCCGTTTCACTTAGTAACTCGAGCAAGATAAAGTAGAAAAATATGTAGCAACCTTTGAAACTATTAGCTACACTCCAAATCCAAAAGCAAGCAGCACAGTAAATAGCAGGGATTTAGTCAGCAGATTTGTTTTGCACTTCATATGTTTTTATTACCTATCCAATGATTCACAAATGGAAAGATTAAACTAAAGGATCAGAAATCACTCTGACAGCTTGCTGGGGGTCAGGTTTTTATTTGTATGTGGAATTTTCATAGCAGTTAATGTGATTTTTCACTGACTTGTCAGCTATAAATAACCTTCTGCTTCACTGCCATCATAAAAGCACAACAGCTTGCTCAGGGCAGTGACACTGTGTACTGGGGCTGAAACTTTGAAGCAGAGATAAACCTTCTGGCAGATAAAAGTGAAACAAATCATAAAAGCCAATCTATCCAGAAAACTGACCTTAAGATTATTGTTTATAAACATGGAGCTTTATCCTCCCATGCTCCTGTAAGGCATTTCTGTGTAGCTCTGAAAATAAGATCCAAGAAGCATCTAACTATTCCTAAAACTAAGTAGAAATACACACTTGTAAGGTGCAAGCAAGTCTAATCTCTAGTATACTTTGTTTGGAAAACTCTTTTTAACTTTCCTCTTTGTATTTGTCATGGATATGTGAAATCTACTAAAACCAGCACACATCATCAAGGACAGATGTGTATGGTTTCTCATGCTGATAAAGAATTAGAGTGACTTGCCAGGCATTATCAGGTGTTACCATTGAGTTTCCCTATTGGAAAGGAATTGCAGTAATGAGATCCAGAAGGTCTATCCCTAGACTTTTTAACAACAAGATGCCTAGTAATAATGTATGGTTAAAGAGATCATAGTATAATAATCTCAAAATATATACAAAAATATTATCTTGCTAAAGTAGAAATTATGTAAAATTTTGAAGACAACTGTCCAGCATTTGAATGAACAATTGCAAATCTTCATGCTATGTAATTCAAAATGTATTAAAGTAACCTACCACAAGTACACTGCTAATGTTGTTCTTCCTCTACAAATTTCATAGGGGGCAAGAATTTCCTTAAAAATACTGCAAATTTAAATTTTCAATGCAAGTGAATTTTTAAATTAATACACATGGGTATCAAGGTTTCTAAATAGTATTATATTATTTTACTGAGATTTACTGAAGTGTGATTTGATATATATTTCCCTTAAACTGTTTACATCTGTTTAACAGCCAGCACAATACCACCTTCTTTCAAACAGAAAATGTCTCTAAAGTACACTCTGTTATGTCCAAACTCTTGGAGATCTGGTAGCACACTGACTGTCACAAAAATGTTAAATCATATCTAATTCAAGATAGGTCAGAAGTAACACATATTGTTATTTTCCAGCTGACAATTACATTTTGTACTGCAATCAGTAATTAATAGACTCCCTGATCTTGCACATCATCTTTCATTCATACCTAATTTTGATTATTTTTCTTAAGAGTAAATCAATTCTTTAAAAAATCAGATACCTCTGAAGCAGAATTTTTTAAAAATGAGACAGCAAAAATACAAGAATCAGTTCTAAAACACTGATTACAAGATCAGTGTTCACAACAATCCTGCCCTACTTCTACATATTCCAGGTCAATTTATTCGAATGCACCTGGTGTAAATGCAGCTAGTCCTAGAAAAGGGCCACAAGGATGGTGAAGGGCCTTTAGGGGAAGCCTTGTGAGAAGCAGCTGAGGTCACTTGGACTGTTCAGCCTGGAGGAGATTGAAGGGAGACCTCACTGCAGTTACAGATTCCTCGTGAGGGGAAGAGGAGGGGCTCTGATCTCTTCTCTGTGGTGACAGTGACAGGACCTGAGGGAATGGCCTGAAGCTGTGTCAGTGGAGGACTAGGTTTAGAACAAGGTTTTTCCCCCGATGGTGGCTGGGCTCTGGAACAGGCTCCCCAGGAAAGTGTTCAGAGCACCAAGCCTGACAGAGCTCAAGAAGTGTTTGGACAATGCTCCCAGGGCACATGGTGTGACTCCTGGGGCTGTCCTGTGCTGGGTTAGGATTGGACTTGATGATCCCGAAAGGTCCCTTCCATCTCAGCATATTCTATGGTAGCTCTATGATTATCCATTTCTACATATTAGCTAGGAATAAATGCATTCCAAATATACCTCTGCAGATGATTAGTAGCCTTTATACCTTTTTATCTTCCTAGGAATAGGTATTTTTGAGACTTAATAGCCACTTTAACAATACTTACTAGCTGTTCCTGAGAAGGCTATCAGCTCTCTATTAACAATTCTTTCTGCTGTTACTTTTGTTTTTCCCAAGAACCAAACAGTAACTTTATAGTCAATTTAACTTTCTAAGTTGCTTATGCTCTTGAACCAAAGAAAAGATCAAGAACAGCAGAATTTATAAATTGCATTTATATCCATTGTTGGGGTTTTTTATAAAAATCCTAAGCAAAATAGCAAAGATGATAAATGAAAGTGCTAGTAACTAAAGAAAAAAATTACCCCTTTCAGCTGAAATTCTATGAAGTCATAACTTTGGTCCCAGCAAGGAAAGAGACAGAGTTAACAGGATTACACCAGGGATTCAGAAGAGGGAAACAGAAATTTCTTCTAAAATCTGTCAGCTGCAGCACAGATAGATGATATTCTAAAGCATCAAGAGAGACTACCACAGAAGCCTGTGAGAACCACCACAACACAGTGACAACCGCACCAAGGGCTTTGTCTTGGACATCTGACTAATCTGACTAGACCTGAATGGAAGCTCAGCACTGGTTTAAGCCAGAGATCCAGGTGATCAAAGCTGTTAAAAATACTACCAGGGATTGCTATGTTTCTTTATCTTGATACTGGATTTTCTGTTGGGATTTTTGTTGGTATTTTTTTAAACAAAACCTGTAAAAGATACAAATTTATACCCACCAATGTTGCAAAGTTTTATGAGGAGATTAACAACCGACTTTCTCTGGCACAAAACCCCTAAGAAGTATAACCTGAATAAAGAATTAGACCAACACTTGTCTGCAATTTGACCTGTCTTAGAGGCTGCTTAATCACAAACAAGAAGTTAAGATTAAGACATGGAAAACAAACTATTAGCACTGAAACATGAAATAGCTCATGCGGATTTGTATGGGTTTGCATTTAACCACAGATTTCTGTAATTTGTCAAGCATGTCCGTGACTGGGAAATGCATTATGTTCTTAATGTGGGACAGGTGCATAACACATTATAGTGGCAATGATTGTTGAATATTTGTGTAATTGCTGGTCTGCAAAATGATGATACCATTCATCCTCTGTACACTGCTAATTTTTGCTTTATCATTCAACTCATATAGTTAGCAATTATTGTACAGAAATTACGCCACTTTGCCAATCAGACTAGGCCAGGTATACTTTATCAAAACCCTACTAGGAATACATTTCAGGTACTCCTGGATCTAAGATCCCTTTCCTCTCTTTTAGTGTGTTTATACAACATAGCAGAAGTAATGCAGCGTTTAGCACAGATGGGACGTGTCATTTCACGGTACTAAAACAGCATACCAGATAATCAGCAAGCATTTTGTTGCACAGTCCTAAGGTCACATGCAGAATAACAGAGAGATAAACACAAGCCAAAGAGAAAGTGAAAATTAAAGTTGCACAAGATAGAGAACAAGGATAAAAATAAAGGCTTGCCAGCACAAACAACAGGTTTGGAGCTGTTTGAGCAGTACTGGCAACCACTCCTCAAACTCTGAAAGGGATGCTCAACTACCAAGTCACAATCTACAACAGGAGAGGTTTTATATCCAGTGAGTTGGCTTAAAAAAAGAGGAATTTGCTCCCTATTGGTAGTTTCATGGCACTAAGGACAGAGACTTCATGCTTCTCTCACCCTTGTTGTGATTCAGATGAGTCCCAGAAATTTCAATAATTCTGCACTCATTTTCTCACCTGAGACTTAGGAATTTTACTTTTTTTTTTTACAAATCACTGAAGAATTCCAGAAGAAAAACTAAGAGTTCAGCTGAGAAATAAAATATCACAAGAGTATACTCTAACAAATGCTGAAGGACAGGTAATGCTGCTGCATTGGCTAATGACAGACAGTGCAGCTCCCACGTGGAGAACACTTTATCCTACAATCACACATAGTCACAGACAGGACAACTGGCCACATAGCTCCATTTTCAAATCTTTGAGAAGATCAGACCTTGAACTGTTCTGGTTATTTTAAAGCAGAAGCAGAGTAAATTTCAATCCTTGGGCTGCAAGGCACACAGCTGAGGCAGCACCAGGAATGGTAGCCAGGAGAACAGTGACTGAAGGCCAGACCCAGCTCTCCAGATTACACATGGCCATCTAAAGAAAGCAGGCAGCACATCTACTGAATGGTGACCCCTACCATGGGATATCCCTCTGTCTTCTGCACATCATTTACTGAAATGGGCTATCACAGCTGAGCTGCCTCCTCCTGTGGCCATCCTCTATGAAGGTCACAGCCTTACAAAACCACTCGTCTCACCCTTTCACCAACTCTGTAAATGTTTAACTGCTGATGCTGGACCAAATCAACAGCCTGTAGACTGCTTGGGGGCAGACTAATCAAAAATTATTTTTTCTTAAAGGTTTATAGGGAGTCAGCAGCAAAAAAAAAAAGGTATTTGCTGGCTGGCAAGAGAAATGTAAAGAGGTTACATGTGCCAAAGGAGGCCTGAGATAAAGTACCCATCTGGCTGGACAGTACTGGAACATAAGGACAAAATCATCACTGACCAGAACCTTGGAAAGCAGCATCCTGCAGAGGCCTGATAGCAAAAAAGCAGGGGAGAGTGGAAGGAAAAGTGTTTAATGGCAGTTCCTGAGCTGCAAAATGATGATGAAACTAAAACAGAAAAAGTCTACTGAGTCATGACGTAGAACCTTCTGAAATTTTTTAAGGTCTGAGTTCACAAAGGCATAATTTTAGCTAGATGCAAGTTCAAAGTTTAAAGCTTTGCTTTGCTTCAGCATGCTTTTTTCAACCAACTGTGAGTGATTTTAAACATTTAACATTTGTTAAAGAATGTTTGTAGTAGTTTGAAAAGAAATGATCACCAGTTTTCACAGAATTTAAATCTTACTAAAATTGTGATGACTTTATGAGGAAAAATGCTGCTTTCATTTGTAGTTGCTCATCTCCAATGTTGTCAGTGAAAATGTATTGGATGTTGAAGAAGGAGTCCATTAAAGTATTCATTTGGCTATTTATACATACAGCCTATGATTATACAAAATACTATAATCTGATTTAGCATGTTCTGTGGGTGCCAGGAAAATAATTTATAACAGTTGTGACATTATGAAACTGAATTGAAACTAAGCCACCTACTATTAAAAGCATGCGAAATACATACACTGAAAACTTGCACAAATCTTAGTAACATACATGCATTGGGGGTTTTTCAATACCCACAGAACAAATTATTTTCTTACATACTCAATTTAATAATCCACCAGATTTCCCACTCCAGCTTTTCAGTATCTCTTATGTAATTACTTGGGACACAGAAGAATGGATACTTTCTGGACTTGTGCAGCTGCAGAAGTCAGTGCTGTAGCTCAGAATAATATTTATATTTATCTAGTTATGGGTACCAATTCACAAAGCCATAACCATCTCTAGATACAATTCAGATGCAAGAGAAACATAATCCTCAAATGCGTATTATCTTTTACTTTTTTCAGCATGTCTTTCCCCTAAATCATTCCTAAATTCATTCCAATAATCAGGCAGATTTTCTATTTTGAGGAAATAATATCCTCCAGAGAAGGACCATGACTCAGAGAAACAATAAGCCACAAACAACAGCCAAAAAAAGCTTCTGGCATCTTGACTACTTCCCAGATTGCAGTGTTATTAGAACACACATAATTGATGTGTAGCAGAGCCAGTAACATCACACAGCAAACAGCTTCTTATGCTCACTGAGAAATTAACTACTTCTGCAAATGCTGGGAAAATTAAGGGGCAATTCAGGTTAAAGCTCCACCACTTAGGTGTCTAGATACTCATGTTTACACACTACCTAGGTTTTGAAGTGACCACTTTATGCAGTGGAGGCAGCATTAAGTTTCCTCAGCATGGGCTTCTGGAGCTCTTTGAGATATCCTGCAATATCCCAGCTGGCCTCCAGCTGCAGATCCAGAAGATCATGAGTCTCTCACAGGTGTGATGTCTCATCAGAGAACTCCACACATGTCCTGCATACTCTAGCACACCTCAGATATCACTCAAATGCCACCTGTCTTTAGGAGACTGAATCAAAAGCCCCGAGGATCTAGTTAGTACAATCAACAGCAACGTTTCACACCCTGAAGCAGAGACATAAGTCAATTGACCACCTACAATATTTGAGACACCTAAAACTGCCTGAGATATCCACATGGAGATGACATATACACGACAAGACCTAAGGAAAACTGCTCCCCACTCCATATACTACTGGATATGAAGTGTCATCTCAAAACACACACAGCAACCATGCTGGACAAGGAATAGCTCCGTAGGTGCTCTAGGCATCTCCTTCAAGTCATCTGAATTGCTCCATCAGCCTCACCCTCCGTAATGCCTAGCCCTCCAGGCCTCAGATCTGTTGCTAAACATGTTTACCACCATTTAAGAAGCAGTTTATCCTGCCTGATCTGCCTCTTCCCAGATGAGTGGGTTTCCCATACGATCCATGTCATGCTTCTCGTACTCACACAGGCGTCTCATAAATCTCCAACAACACAGACGTTTATGTTTAGTCAAGTGGAGTGAACCTCTAGTAGCTAGTTAGTTGACTCACTGTCTAGGCTAGACTAACCCTCTATCACTGATTATCAGATTAAAGGGACAACTTAGACAATTGCATAAGAACATAGCTCCCCATAAGCACCCAGATTTAGGTGTCTTAACTTCAAACTCAATCTAATCACAACTTTCCTGATAACTACAGGATTACTCCATGCATAAACACAGTTATTATGACAAAGCTTTATCCCTTGGTGAAGACTCCACTGGTACACTTCTCTGTCCAGATTTTTCCCTCATTTTAAATCTAAATGAAGAAAAAAGAAAAACTTGAAGTCTAAGTATGTACATTCTTTTGAACTTCACATTCTGAACCCAAAGTGGCCATATACTGGTCTCAATGACACCAAATTGCTACATTTTTCAAGCTAAGTGGCATAGCAGTAAATGTCATGCAAGCACGGACTAGTGCACGGTGTGTGTCTTACACCACTTTACAAACCCCCTCTGCATTCACTGTAGGTACTGCAGCCATTAAAAACAAAAAGAATATGGTTTTTTTAAACATCCTGTTCTTCAGTTACTTCATATTTATTAATGAGGCTTAATATTTATCAAGCACCAGTAGTCATTCTTAAAATCATCTTTTCACCCATCATTTAAGGTATTATTTTGAAAAAAAAAAAAAAAAAAAAGGAAAAGGTCACAAAGACGGNAAAAAAAAGGAAAAGGTCACCAAGACGGCAAACCCCATACTGGGGGCCATCAAACACAGCACAAACAGCCAGTCAGGAGAGGCAATTATACTGCTGTACTCAGTGTTGGTGCAGCCTCACTCTGAGAAATTGTGCGCAGTTCTGGTCCCCACAGTTTAAGAAGGATGTGAAGGTCCTCAAATATGTCCAGAGAACGGCAACAAAGCTGGTAGCAAGGATGGAAGGCATGGCTGAAAGGAGCACCTGAGGACTTTGGGTTTGTCTAATTTGGAGAAAGGAAGGCTGAAGAGTGACCTCACTGTACTGTGGGGAACTAGAGAGGGAGGCGTTGAGCTCTTTAAAAGGCAACCCATCTTTAGAAATGGAAGAAAAAACACCGCTTGTAACTATCGATCTGTCAGCCTCTCCTCTGGTCCTGGGAAGATCATGGAACAGATCCCAGTGAAGTTGTTAGGGTGCCCCATTCCTAGGAGTGTACAAGGCTGGGTTGGATGGGGTTCTGAGCAACCGGATCTAGTTGAAGGTATCCCTGCCCCCAGCAGGAGGGTTGGAACGAGGTAATTCTTAAGGTTCCCTTCCAACTCAAACCATTCTGATTCTCTTCTCCCTGGTATCCAGTCACAGGACACATGGGAGTACCTCAAAACTGTGCCAGGGAGGTTTAGATTGGACATCAGGAAGCATTTTTTTACCTAGAGGGTGGGCAGACATCGGCACAGGCTTCCTAGATGGTTGGCTGATGCCCCAAGCCTGTCAGTGTTTAAGATGCATTTGGAGAATGCCCTAAGCAACATGCTTGAACTTTCAGTCAGCCCTGAATTGCTCGGGCAGTCACACAAGATGAGCACTGTAGTTCCCCTCCAAATGAAATAGTTTACTCTGAAAAACTGACAAGATCTGAATTGTACTTACAGACATTTAGTTGGTAGTTATTTGGGTTGGAACACAGTGAAGTGTGTTTTAGCTACCATTTAAATGCTTCAACATATTTCATACAGAGCTGACTACCTTGTAGGGGAAAATCCTTGCCACATCAGTTCATCTAAAGAAGGTAATTTATATAAATTGGTTTTCCTTTTCAT